>CM046721.1:110503296-111103296 GCA_025584915.1 Monochamus saltuarius | reverse complement strand
TGTATATTTTTTAATCAGTAAAATATACTGTTGCCAGTATTGGCCGAAAGTCCAACAGACGACAGCTAAACAAAAGCTCAGCTAGGTATAAAGAATTGCCTGCCTAAGCATAACTGGAGCTATGTGTACGACACCTGCCATAGCAATGGAGCTATGTCTGCCACCTTTGGATATTTATCCGAAAGAAGTGGCTGCGACAATCACTCTTCGCCTCAAAAATACTGGTATTATTATACCTGATGTAGGATGTGGAGAAGTTAGGAGTCGCATTTGAATGGGGTCGTCAGAGAGATGCTCCTTTTGCAGGCAGACATTTACAGTATTTCGCCCAAGTTTGTATTTGCCAGACCCTACACGGTACTTATCATGAATGAGGAGAACTCCAATGAAGATGTAATCAACATATTCACAGACGGATCAAAAAAGAAGGAAGGTGCAGGAGTGGGATACATATAACAGTTAGAACCATTAGAATCTACACAAATAATAGTCAATCACTACTGATCTTACGTAATCATAAGATAACTAGATCAGCATGGTAATGCCATCAGGCACTGGTAGTGGCCTCAACCAACAACAGCGTATCTGTATACTGTATGATTATCATCAACACTTTATTTGTATATGTTTATTCATAAAAATAATTCCTCGTTTCTTATGTGTTGTTAAATATATATATTTTAAGTTAGGATTATCTAGTTACAATTTTTTTACTGATGAAGCAAAATACGTCGTTGGCAGCAGTGTTTGCCCTATAATTTATTATGAGTGCTTCATTTGAAAATGTTTTTCTCGTAATTTTTTTATAGAATAGGTATGTGTTTTATGTCAAACCAATATATTATATCTTAAGTAAGGATTATCTAGTTGCAACTATATTAATAATAAAGAAAAATACACTGTGCAATCTGTCTTATTTAAATCTATAACACTAGGGTGAACCTTAAATAACTACAAATATTTTAACCAGCAGTAGAATTCACTGTACAGAACACGTAATTAATAGTTTTTTTTACAAAAAAAATTAGGAATAAAAAAGTAAAATTTTAAATCAATTTCGTGATTTTTCAATTGAAAACTTGTTGAGGACCGCTGACGCCACTCCAATATTCTCCAATATTAAGGTATTCCACCGCGTTGCCATTGTTACAGCATGCCAAAAAATGATTGAAATATTTGAAATTGAAAACATTAAACAGATAACCTATCTACTCACAGTTATCCAGAATTTGATCATTATCCATTTTACTACACTCCCACTGATTTATCATAATACTATCGTATCACTATCACTGTAATCTATATCAACCTTTTCACTATTTGAATAATGCGCCATATTTTACTTAATTACTCTGTATTTCACCAAAAATATTAATTAAATACACAAGACACTTAAATGAAAAACACTGTCCATAAAAGTAATTAAAAAAAATAAATACGTTAGTGCCACTATTCTGAAAACAAATGCATTAGCCTTACCACAAATATTACATGTTTTCGTTCCATTTCGTAAATAATATGACTTTCACTAGACTCATCTATATTACGAAATACATTGGAGTATTTGAACTTATTTTTTATCTGTACATATTTTGCATCAGGATTATCTACTTACAATTTTTTTCATGATGCAAAATGTGCTATGGCCAGCAGTATGTTCTCCATGAATCATTATTAGTGTTTCCTTTGCAAATGTTTTATTCATAAAAATAGTCCTTAATTTTTTATATGTGAATCATGTGTTTTATGTTAAAATTTATATATCTTTATTGTCTAGCTATAATTGTTATAATGTAATATCGAAATCCACTGATCCTACCAGTATCTTCTACATAAACTGTTATCAATACTTCATTTGAATAGGTTTTAATCATACAAAGAGTCCATCATTTGTATGTGTTTTATGTTAAATCTATATAATAATATATATTTTCAGTAAGTCAGGATTGTCGAGACGTAAAGCCAGTTATAGAATATCTAGCTTTTTCCTATTTTTGAAAATAAAAATCAAATCTCATCTCATATGCGTATCAGTACCGAATTTATTTCTTCTTATATAAATATTGATGGATAAACACACCAAGAATTTTAAAATAGGCCACGAAAATACGGCGATGTGCGAAAGAATCCTGTAAAAACAATTTGCTCCACCCAACAATCCTAACATTTATTCCCTTCAGCAGAGTCGGCGGTTGTTCTGCATTTCTATGTGTTTGCATGTTGTTTATTTTCCTTTCAACGTCGTACTTTAGCTTCGAGGCGTCAGTGGCTTCTCTTTCTCATATTTTATAGAAGAATAATGTATAAAACGAATGTATGCACCGTGGAATATTTTTCAAATATTGATGCGGTCAAATGGCGAAAGGCAATAAACTAATGCAAGGAACACCTTCATATCGACTTTATTGCGTCTTGTTTATTCCGCACCAGATATGAACCGCAAATATTGAAATATTGGATAAAACTTATAGTAAAACATAGACAATAAAAATTGAAACATTTTTCTGTTAATAGAGAAAATTATGACAATTTTAATACACAGGATCAACAAATTGATTATGATATTCTTCTCTAAAGGATTTTCTATACTTTTTCCAGACACATCTTAAATGTATCTGGATAAAGGTTAAATGAAATATAACTACGATTTACCCAAATCGAGCTTGGTTGCTAAAGTATGAGGCAGTTGGTAAGGTATTTAATTAAATCTAGTTCAAACTTCCTTTGATAAACACACCCGGTAACTGTATATTCTATTTCAAATTGCATTAATTTAATGACATATGAATTTATAAATTTGATTTCAGATAAGTAGGTAACACAATTGAATTTTAGGAAATTGCTTTCCAGAAAACGCTGGATTTTTATTGGTTAACAGTTATCAATTGCCTTTTATGAGGCAGGTATCTAATAATAATGAACTTTATTTTTGAAATCAACACACTGTTTTTAGCTATTGATTTTTAGCTGAGGTGTAGATATAATAGTTCAAGTGGGCCAAAGTCATGTGACACTTGCTGAAATTTAACATCAGGGGAGGCCTTGGCCACCTCAAATTGAAACCTCTCTCTTGAAAGTGTAAAATACAAAATGATTGGTTTTAATAATATCTCTACTCTTCATTCTAATCACCAGGATTAGCCCAGAAGTCGGATACTTGTGTGAGAGAGGGGGCGGAATATTATTGTTAAGCAGGCCGCATTCGCGGCCAGGGACGACTTGATAGGCCCTAATCTAATCTAGCGCAGGAATGAGGAAAAACTTCATTAATTAGACATTGACTCAACATTCTTCCATCCTACCATACCCGCAAGTATAACTGATCTACGGTCTACCAGTTGCGGGACTCGAACCTCCGGGGGACTGGCCACAATCATTCAAGTACTGACGCTTTAGTACTTGAATGGATGTGGCCAGGTCGGTGTGGGTTTGTGTCCCGGTAGACTGTATATCAGCAAATTCGAGGAAAAGATTGGCACCCTCTCTGCGGGTATGATAGAGTGAAAGAATGTTAGCCTGGGTCAATGTGAGAGATTGATACCGGTCGAGAAGTTGTGCTTGCTTACCTTCAAAACATGTCGGAACAGTATAAAGCGAAGACTAAGTGAGCTATACATTTGAAATTGCAAAGTATATTGAGGATAAACAAAAGGGTTGATTTACAATCATTTGTGAAGTGTATGCATTCATGAAAACAATTAGCAAGAATGATGTAGCTAAGAAGGCATATGTATTCAAGCAAGACGATTTGTGGAAGTTTTTCACAGATACACTAGAATTACTCATTTATTTTTGAAGGTTGTAACCATTTTCGGTACCTTTGGCTCTTGTAGATGTGAATTGTGCGACTTGCGCTTTCATAATATGAAGGAAGAAGGAAGCGTATTGCTTATTACTATCCGACCATCTAAGACAGTGAAGACTCAATGTTTTACTGTTGCCGACATTGATGGAATTAGTTTTGTGCGTTTGGTCATTGCGTCTGCAGAATGTAAGTACAGACTGTGCACCTATCAAGTGATTGGAATTAATACATTTGATTCATGTCCCTTGCAAATTGCACGTTATCTTAAATTGGATGATCCTGAGAAATACACTGAACATGTGTTTCAACGTACGTCCGCTACCATTTTAGCGAATAGTGACATGGCAATAGTAGATCAAATCCAACTACAAGTAGGATGGAAATTGGCAGCTGTGGCCACTGGTTACGTTGAAGACAGTATTAGTAATAAGCAGAATGTTTCAAAGATTATTGGGAGTGCCATTAATGGAAGTGCAAACTCATTGACTTCCGAGAATATTAGAAGTAAAAACTCAGAGGCGTGCTTTAAATAAGCAAAATAGGGTACTAATTAAAAAAATCATTTAAATTAAACATTTTTAACATTATTATCTTCAAGGCATCTAATATACGTTGTAAAGAGATCAGCAACGTATGTTCAAGCTCGCCAAATAAATGCCTCCCTTCTTATTGCTCCTTAAATTTCTTTTAGGCCACTTCTTTTAGTGTCTTATCCAGAAAACAATTTCACTTTTTCATTCATTTCGAATTCATCTTCTGCAATCCCATAGCAACATCTAATTTAGAGAATACGTACGCAATTTACAAATCTAATCCAACTCGACTGAGACACGATGGAGCAGTGGATTTTTTTATTCTCGACGAAACGACGCAGTGCCTTTTTTGTTGTTACTCGGGCAACATTCGCCGTGGAGATTTAATATTCTCTCATTACACAAGTCCTGTAGCGAAGTTATTCCGAGTTATCTGAGGGTAATATACGCCCTTTATATTACCGCGTCAGGGGATTATTTAAGAGGAGAACTTGGACGGCATCCAGACAATTATAAGCAAGATAAGAGGGAATTTGTGTACAGGCGGAATATTCTACGTTTTCCCTTAATGTGTCCATATGAAGCGGTTGCTCAGTCAAGGGGATTCATCCCGCGTGAACGTGTTACGAAATTCGAAGATATACCACAGGGCGTCATTAAATTAGCCTGCAACGTTTACCGATGCAATGAAAATAGTTATTTTTGTATTTAGAGCGCGAAATGGTACTTTTGCCTCGCCAAGCTTGGCAAAATATCCATTCGAGAACGCACGAATTAGAAAACTGCAATAAAATAAGACAATTGTGTTTTAATTTATATATTTGAAATCGTTTGAACCGTATTTGAATCAAGACAGTTTGGGCGAGGTGACTATCATAACTATAGCAATCTAATAAATAACACAAATTAGTTGTTAGAAAAAGCAGTGTCAGAATTGTAATATTGTAATTCATATTCTAATAGTTATTTATGCAACAAGTACAAAAATTAAGTGTTTATTGCACGCGACGTGAAATTCTCCAACGAGGCCGTCGAGTGCAATAAGCACTTGTTGTACGAGTTGCATACAATATTTTTTCTACGTTCATGTAAAAACCGAAAAATGATATTTAGATGACATTAAGTCTAGGAAAATGTGACGTCGATTTGAACGTTTATGTTTGTCATGATGGAAAAACGCTGTAGTAGAATGACAGATGAAAGCAATAAACATTTTATTGCACTAGTGCAATAAAGAACCACTTTTTCCACTAAATATAGTTCAATAAAGTTTTGTTTTTTGCATGAACGTAGAAAAAAGTATTTAATTCAAATTGAGATCGGAAAGTAAAGACGAGGATTTATCAACAAACAATTACAGTTAAAATTACGTTAACTTGACCTCTGGATTAGTCAAAAACTTTTCATGACCAATTCCGTATAAGGGAAGTTTACCTATATTCGTTGCCCGTTTTCCTTATGTAGGAAAAACTAAATTAATATGGAAGTTAATAATTGGTCTGCAAGAATTTTATTCCAATAAGATAATTGGACCTAAGAAATACGCACCAATTTTATTTTAAAATATCAAAATGTATTATTACCAAATTATACCCTAATTATGCCCTTTATATGAATTACTTCTGCCCGAGAGAGACAATATTATATGTTTGATTAAATACATTCTAATAACGAACAGGGACAGGAAGAAAAAGAAAGACTATAAGACAGGCTACTAAGCTACAAGTAGAGTAGGAGTTAGTATATTATAGATATTTAGATTTTAATATAATAAAGTCTGTATTTTTGATTTCCATTCATCAAACTGTACAACCCAGGAAATTTTTTGTATAATGTCATGACCAAACTTATAAATATACATTTTCACTATTATTTTTAATAATATTACTATCCTGAAAAATAACCTAAAATAAAATTTGAATGTGTTTTGTGATAAAATGTGTTTAATAATCTTTTGTCATAAATGTATTATCTAATATTATCTTTATTAACATAATTTTAATGAGTAATCAATTAGAAATAATGAACAAAACATTTAGTGTTTGTTACAACATGGCCGCTCAAATAAAATCAACTTTGAAATCAATTTGTCTGTAAGTTTTGACCTATAGGGCAGATTGCCTATGCCAATGTTGGCGTCACAGGAAAATATTAACTTTGTGGTTTCCTCCAAATGAAGATGATTTATGGTAATTTATTACACATTAAATTATTACTAGGTATCGATATATAAAATTCTACTCTTGGACATATTTGTGATTAAAATTCAAATTAAAGCCAATAATACGCGTATGTGTAATAACAAAAACAAAATAAATATTTTCGAACGGAATTCAATTCGAATTTCAATTCACGTGCACTACTGAATTCATCTGACACGATAACAGTCATAGGAATGTCTATATATGAAGTGTTTATCGATATACTATCTTTAGATTGATTTACATAATATGCAGTGTTGGCTTAAATTGGTTTTACAACTCTGTAATATTATATAGGGCTTGGTTTTCACTACAGATCGCAAAAACACAAAACAATTTCTACGCGCTACTACATGAAGATCTGTTGGAATTTGGAATACATATAACAAGAAGCTTGTTCCTAAAAGACCTTTATATGACACACTTACGTCTAAGTATTTTTAACAAGTATATTTGTTCCATAATATATATATTTCTATTAGGTTTATTGATTTGGTCAAATATTCTTTAGAATTTATCAACAAAGTTGAAAATAGGATTATATTGTAATAAAAATAGAAACAAATTGAAGGATCTAATAGAGCAAAATAACTAGTACCCTTATTTTTAACTACTAGGTGAAGACAAAATAAGTATTACAATTTCGTAATAAATATGTAAATATTTAGCTATTGTAATAATTTAAAAAATCGCTGGATATTGAAGACAGATTTCAAGGCAAAATTATTATAACTTCGTCTTACACGTTATTGGAAAACATAGAATAAGTAAACAATATGTAATTTCGAACTATATAACATAACATTGAAGACTATTTTTATGGAGGAAAGTAGTAAATCTTGATCAATTTAGGATTATTTTTCTTGTGTAGTAGTCGATTAGGCTTAAATGTTTGTTAGGTTGGAAGCTGCACAAAGTGCTGTTTTACAATCAATCCCCAAAAAAACGTCGAGACAGTACAAGTTTGCCTACAACGAATTCAAAGGGTGGTGTAGTTCAAAGAATAAGTGTCCGAAGCGGTATTACTGGCATATTTCGAACATAAAATTAAACTTTTGACGTTATGGTCAGTATATTCCATGTTAAAAAGTGTACTGAATGCCAAAGAAAATGTAAATATCAGAAAATTTCAGTTGGATACCGTCCAAAATTATCCAGAATTCTAACGAGAGAGGAAATTGAGACATTTTTACAAGAAGCACCCGATAATAGATTTTCCCTAGAAAAGGTAATGCAAATTAATATAAATTGATCGATTTAACTAATTTTGACAACGCTAAGGAAAATTTCAGTCACAAATAAATTATTACCATCTTCAGCAGAGCCTACGGAACTTGCCAATAATACAACGTGCGCAGTAAACTTAAACAATTACATCAGCAGCGTCATTGAACACCCACAACAAAAGCTACGATAACTGACAGCACTGGATCTGGCATAAGTTTAACTCTTTGCAATACCGACACTTTCAATTTAGATGTAGTGCGAAATATATTATAATCGAAGAATTATTTGTTAATATTATTTATATTTCAGTGGCAGTCATGCCCAATTAAACAAAAAAAAGCAGTAATAAATGCGGATTCTTTTATATTATTTTAAGTTAATACCTGCTGTAGTCGTAAAGTAAATCGTATTTTTTATTTTCAGTTGTAACGCAGGCCTTCAAAGTAGACGTGGAAGTCATCGGAGCAGCTCGCGGCTGCACAGCTGTGTTAAAATGCATAGTGCCAAATTTTGTCAAAGACTTAGTGAGAATTATATCATGGGTTCAGGAACCTTCGTTCTTTATCTACCCATCTCTCCAAGGAGGTAAGCAGCTAGAATTGTGCATGGCTTTAGTGATCCTAATAGTGGGTTTAGCTAGAATAATTAGAACTATAGCTAAAAGTTGGCAACATCGAAACATTTGTATTTATTTATTCTACAAAGTGTTTTAAGTGGCTTGTATACCACTATTTCAGTTTTCATATGCAATATTTCTCTCACATTTCGATGATAGATGATAATGCAGATGTCTCATTAGTTTATATTATTGGCAGCAATCATTAATTTGTAAGCCTTATTATTAAAGTATGGAGATGTAAAATTGCATTTTATAGTAAAATTTTTCACCCGAGGGCGTTAATTACTGTAGTCATAATAAATATTCACTTTCTTGTAACTAATGGTAACTAATGGTGTGCACTCTATTTTTTTGATGGAAAATATCATTTTGTGTACCACATTTTTTTATGAAAAAAGAAACTACGAACAATAAATTACAATTTAATCATACTAATATAATTATTAATTACATTTTATGTTGGCAATATAATTAACTGAATTAAAATACTAGGACAGAATTTGTCCTGTCCATTTTCTATTTGTTCTGCAGGACTACTTTTTCTAACCTCATTAACGAATATCATCTATTGTTATGTTACATAACTCTTTTCTACGACAAGCTCCGCATATGCCAAAAATTAATGCTACCTAACTAAACAAATAATGTAGGTACGTCTTATTTTACATTGAAGGTGACAGAGATCTCTCAGAAGAGTGTAAACTTCCTCTCAAGTCAATATTCTTGACTTCTTCGGTTTGTAACCATTTTTATTTTTAAGAATGTTTTTAATTTCACATTTTTCCAAAAATATGCTAGGAGCACATTTTCGGTGTAGCGTTTCACGTTTCTAAAACTCCGTTTAACAAATTCATCAAAAATGTCGTAAAGTTATTTTGATTTTTCCGACAACAGGCTTCCGTTCGCTTCCTCCGTCGATGTAAAAATTTCAGGAGGCGTACTCGGAAAGTCTTCTGTACTACTATCACTATTGGAGTCTATATTTTAGCAGTTATACATATATGAAGAAATCTGTCACTTCATTAAAGGTTTTCCGCATACTAAATACGGCGTACATGAAAACCACGTTTGTTGATATTATTGCTAGGCATCCGTCGCCACTGCCAATACGGCTCCAACAAAGGTTACTTGATTTTAGTTACAAAGGCACTTATTTTCATAAATACGTAATATCATGTATGGCAAATTCATAAGTGTTTTAAATACCAGCCGTGTATAAAATTTTGTATAAATCTTGTAGTGCTTTTTAATGCCTTTAATACCCTAACCGTGTAATAGCGCCTTGGGCTATTTTCCTAACGCCCTTAAATATAAATAACTAATATAAGCTAAAATAGTATAAGTAACACATTTTTCTGGCACATTTCGTAACATCTGACGAAGTTGTTCGCAGTGTCTGCCATTTCTGACGGTCTACAAATGTCAAAAGTCGTGGAAATATCAAGAATTAGACTATTATTACTATTGTGATATGTGATCGAATATTAATACTAAGAATAAGAAAGCCCTTAGTCCTAGTAATATGACAGTTAATATTGTAGAAGTTATTATTATTGAATGATCAAACTGGACTGAAAATAGTAATAATTATCCGAGAGATCCTAAACACAGTAAATGGAGTAATAGGACAACATATTTTTAATATAAATATACAAAAAAGAACATTTTATTGTAGACCACATAACTAAAAACCCGGTGGATAATAATTTAATTTAGTTTGAATATTATGATTGTTATTACTAAAATATAAAAATAGAAATGCTAGAACTATAACTCCAAAGTATTATATGTATATTTAGAATAGTTTCAATTGAGATACTTTTCTAAATATTGTTACTGTTATACTCTATTTTTAAACTAAGAGGAGTAAATGAAGAAGTCAAATTTACACAGGCAAAAGTAACTAGAAAATATAACTAGATCATTTTGGCGGTAAATTTGAAAAAAAAAGAGAAAATACAATTCGTTGCTGAGTTATGAACAGAACTATTTCATTTGATTTAGGATTAACTAGGAGGGAGAATAAACACAAAATAATCAACGAAGCGGCAATGTTAATCTTAGCCAAATATAACTGACATTTTAAATGTTAGTAGCTGACAGTATTGACATTGACAATAAACATGAATTTATGTGATTCTATGTAAACTTGGCGACAAATTAACCAATAACAAGCTAGTGTTTAAGCGAGAAATTTAAATCACTCCTCTTAGTTTAAAAATAAGGTATAGTAACATTTCATTTTTGAATTTTTGACATTAATCCTGGTTCTTATTTGACAAAATGTTATACAATATAAAAATCAATGTAAGTATAATACTTAGTATACATTTTTTTTATTAGTACCCTATTTTGCACGCCTCAGCGTTTTTAAATGTCACCTTTTTAATTATTGACCTCACAGGTTTACCTTGTAGCGTCAAATGAAATATTACTAACAAATGTTTCAAAAGCTTTAGCAAATATTCAACAATCTTAATTTTTTAAATGAATGTGAAAAGTACAGTTAGTGTTGTTGGAAATATTAATACTTCGGTTTTTTAAATCGGGGGAAATGCTGTTCAAATTAATACTGCTAACATTCTTGGAAGACAGTGAGGATGCACTTTCATTAATGGCATTCCCAATAATGTTTGAAGCATTCTTTTTATTGCTAATACTTTCCTCAACGTAACCAATCGTCACAACTGACGATTTCCATCCTACTTGTTCGATTTGATCTATTGTCATACCATAATGGTAGCTGACCTACGTTGAAACGCATGTTCAGTGTATTTCTCAGGATCGTCCAATTTAAGATAACGTGCAATTTACAATCCAAATGTATTAATACCAATCACTTGATGGTCACTTCCTCTTATCATAAGAAAATTCAGTCTGTACTTACATTTTGAGGGCGCAATCATAAATACTGCTTCAACAAACGCAAATAACTAATTCCATCACTGTCGGCAACAGTAAAACGTCGAGCCTTCACTGTCTTAGATGGTCGGATAGTAAATAAGCAATACGCTTCCTTCTTCTTTAAGGCTTACGGTGACAGCTCTATCAAACGATATATAAGGTCTGTTCCAACAACCGTCGAGAACTGGTTCAGAACCGTGAGAAATGTTTGACCAACACCGTCTTACGTCGCATTCGCTGAGAGTACATTGACAACTGAACTGACTGACTAATTCTGGACGGTTCGGAATCGATTCTTGCTGTGTTGGAACAAACCCATAGTTTTCGCTCAGTAACTCCTTAACGGATGATGATAAAAATATGAGGTTTTTTTAATAGACTATAAATATTATTTTACGTCGACACTGTGTTTTGAAATTGTGAAAAAGTGTAAAATTATTTTTTTTAAATGAATTTTACCACCATGAGTATGGGACCATGAGTACGCGGTGTAGAACTAACTACATCTATCGGCTATAGGTTTCCAGGTGTAATTCAATGCTGGTCGGGGCATTAGCCAGCAGAGTAGTTGTTTCCTGGAATTCCGTGTTTGCAAAATATCGTTTCTCGCCGAACGCGATAAAGGTCGACAGCTTTCAATGGTGTCTACTGCATGTAGAACGCTTCGTGCCTGTGACATTTTCAGTCCGGCATGGAGTAGCGAACGGCCGATAGATGTAGTTAGTTCTACACCGCGTATATCCCTTTGGATCGAGCGCTCACCGTAAGCCTTAATGTCACGTAAGCGTATGTCGCACAATGCACATCTTCTACAAGAGCCAAAGATACCGCAAATGGCTGCCAGCATCAAAAATAAATACGTAATGTCCGGTGTATTGGTGAAAAACTTCATCTTCCTTGCACACTTATGCTTTTTTACATCATTCTAGCTAATTGCCTTCATGAATGATCAACCTCTTTGTTTACTCTCAACTTACTTTGCAATTTCGAATGGTTAGCCCACATAGTCGACGCCTTTTTCGACCACATTTTCTGAAGGTAAGCTAGCGCAACTCGTTCATCTGTATCTGTACCTTTTGTCCTTCCATTCATTTGATGAACCTGTATTCTTTTTTATAAGCATTTTCCGATTTTGGTGGTATAATCGCGATTCTGCTTTACTATTTAAGTAATCAATGTTAGAACTCATTTTTGAACAATATACAACCAGTAACAACTGTCGTGACCAGAATGAATCTGATATGGTAGATTACAAATTAATTTTTGTTTTTCTCATTTTCACGACATCAAAAGGTATAACTTGTCAATTTTTCTCTACAGTAGAGAATTGTTGAGAGGAATGTTTCAAATGTTATTACATTTTACTGGAATAAATCTGCTATCTATTTCTGAATCAGTGCATTCATGCATATCTCTTCCAGCGACTCTTGATAATGAGGTATTTGCGAAGCTGACGAACATATCATTTTAAACTTTAGTTGTGCAGAGTACAATTCCACCACCTTTTATGTCGGAGATAGTAACGTCCTATCTATTTCAGTTACTTTGAAAATGTACACACGGCCATGCGGCGCATGCATACGTTTCATTGTGTATAAATATGACACATTCCGTCGGACGAGATAGGATCCATTTGTTCCTGAAGGGATGCTATAAAATATCCGCCTTAGTTCTGCAGTCGCTCTCGAGAGAAAAGATTTACAGGGGCGCTATTTTTACGGATGGCGGTTGCGAGCTTCAGATAACGTACGAGTTTAAACTCGGGACCCTTTATTTGGTTAATTTAACAGCATAAAAAGGACGAAGAGAAATTATTAGATGTTTGACCTCGACGCAGTTGGTGAGAACAATACGAGTAGATACTCTCGGTGGGTGTTTAATTTTCGATTTTTCACTATAATTATTGTTTTCATCTAAGTATTCATTACTTGATATGTTACATTTTGTAACATTAACTGTTATTTTATAATGAAATTAACTTTCCCAATAATAGTAACTGATAGATAACGCGTGTCCATTACAACATTGTTTTGAAACTAAATTTTTGCTTAATGCTGTATGCAAGATGTTTATTCATGAAAGTTGCTGTCAGACGCCTGTCGCTGGGACTAACTTTCTAAAATGGTAATTGCTACATGATGTTAATAAAGACAACCATGTTTATGTAATAATTACAATTTTTGTCATACGATTATCTTGACGTTTTCTAGAATATTGCAGGCTATATTCGATTTGGTTTTAGACGCATTCTCGAGGACCTAGGAAACTTTGAGAACCCTAAAAACATATATAAGCGGATCGGTTTTGCCTCCTAAATTCAGTTTATTTTTATTCAATTGTTTTTATGATATATGCTGAAAAAAATATTTAAAAATTTCTACAACTTTCATTGTTACACCTTCTTTCATATTTCATACTGCTGAAGGTCTTCGAAATGCTCGGTAAATGCTCAACATACTGTTAATTTCCAATACACCCTAATACATCTTCAAGAAATCCTTGTACAGGGTGTCTCTTGTCAGGGTGTTATCTTTGGGACTTGACAGAAACAACTAATGACTTCATCAATTATATTTTTTCCAGAAACATACCCAATTTTTTTTCGTGTTAAAAATCTCTCTTGTTCAAGATAAACTTTTATTAGAGAAAGTTTTCTGTATTACTTCCCGTTTAAAAGTTGTAGTAAATGTAGAAACTGTTAATCAGAACTTTTTTCGGCACGTCACGTTTCGGACGAAAGTTAGTTTGTCACTAATGATTTGCCAAACAGGCGCAACGAACACTACTGGTCTATTGAAAATCCCCATATCGTAAATCCAGTCCAAAACCAAGGCCATTTTGAAATGGTGCGGCATCATGGGTAGGCATTTAATGGGGCCTTATTTTTATGAATAAGAAGAACTTCCTCCACTTCTGGAGAATGTGTCTTTTGCGGCTAAGGAAAAACCTATGGTTTCAGCACGACGGAGCTCTACCCCACAAGGCCAGGATTGTGCAGCAATATTTAGATAAGACTTTCCCTGAAAAATGGATTCGGATCAATGGACCTATTAAGTGGCCCGAAAAGTCACCAGATCTAACACCCCTTGATTTTTTTATGGGGGGTTTTAAAAAATAAGGTTTACACAACATCTTCGCGAAATAATAATCATTTGAAAGCGAAAATTACAAACCCTTGTAACGAGTTAAAGGGCGAAGTGTTAATAAGCGCAGCCTACAAAGAAATCAGGGGAAGAATCGAGTTTAATCCTTTTATTTATTCTTAAAGACATTTATTCACTTTAAACAACGAACATTTAATTATTATTATCCACCGCTGTGATTTTTAGGTGGTATTTCTTTTGTGACGATTTAGTACGATATTGCCGGAAAAAAGTCTCTAATAAATGTTTATTAGAAAATAGATAGCGTTTTAACAAATGACAAAAAATTGAGTATATTTCTGGAAAAAATGTAATTGATGACGTCAGTAGTTCTATTAAAAATGGAGCTTACCTCATCCCATTTAACACCAAGTGTTCCAAATTGTATTTAATGTTTGAAACCCTGTATATTTTCATACGTGTATACCATAATCCTTATGTTTTCACACCTCGGATAAAACACTACAAACGATAATTTGTTGATTAAAAAAGTTAGGAGAATTCTTCTTGAACGCTCTTAGATGGATTTGAGGAGCGCCCCTGAAACATTTTCCACGGTTCCGCGCAACATAGGAATGCATTTTTCCGCCTCGTTAAAGAGTAATGGTAGGTGTGAAAGACCGTAAAAGCTGCAACTTTAAAAGCTTAATAGTGTGCAGGGTTTCTTTCAGACTGCTCGTTATATTACTTTGGGGTCTTTGTTACCGTGGGTTACATCGGGAGCTACAGGGATACCGAATCCACCGCTTTGTATCCAGGGATTTTTGCCTTGGAAAGATACGGATTTAAAGTATGTGTACCGAAACAACTGCGATGTACGCGTATCGGGATGAATTAATACTGGAAATGTACGGGGATTGAGAGGATTACTCGCAATTGTGTATTTTATCTAACTCGGTCGAAATTGAGTGCTGCTGGAAATATTTCGGGTTGCGTGCGAGAACCGTAATCATAATCCAATAAATTCGTACTTTGGCGTGGGATTTTCCAAAATAAGGCCCGCGGGCTGGTATCCCAGCTCATTAAATTTTATCTGGTCCGGTGGTCTTTATTCCTAAAGCCCGTGTCGGATTATGTAATTCGATAGCTACAGAGATATAGGATCGTTCTTCATTTCTCTTTAAATATTTGTTTTAAAGGTTATTACATACAGGGTGAACCTTAAATAAGTACAAATATTTTAACCAGCAGTACAGTTCACTGTGTAGAACACATAATTAATAGTTTTTTGCAAAAATATCAGGAAAAAAAGGTCAAATTTTAAATAAATTTCGTGATATTTCAATAGAACAGTTGTTGAGGACAGCTGATCCGGGAGTCAAGGTGGATGTGAATTCCACAGCGTTGCCAATGTTACACTAATGTCTTCGAATAGGAACAAAGTTAACTAGAATTTTTAGACATGTTAAAGAATTATTGAAATGTGTTTACTTATGAAAATATTAATGGCTATCTCCCCGTTGCATTCCTATACCTCACCAATAAATTGAAAATATAAACCAGATTCTCTACTCACAATCATAGTTATCCAGAATGTGGTCATTTTTCATCTTTACTACACACCAACTGATATAGGTATCACAATACGTTATCGTTATCACTATCGCTGATTATCACTACTTGACAAATATACTCTTAACATGTCAACCTTTTCACTCCTTCAATAATGCGCCATATTTTATTTAATTACACTGTATTTCACGAAAAATATTAAATAAATACACAAGAGGAAAACACTCCCTGTGAAAATAATAAGACGATTTAAATACGTTTTGTACGTTAGTGCTGCAACTCTTAAAACAGATGCGTCATGATATTACTTAAACAAACAATTAGTTTAGTTCGATTTCAGATGATGCAAAGGTTTCTAATATTAACTTTCAATTTACGTATATTGATTAGTAAATCCCTTTCCACAAATATTACATGTTTTGTTTCCACTTGTAACTTGCCACAGCTTATTCCTTTGCGCTGGATTATACTTGTGCAGCTGTATCAACATAACCTCTTTGTCGACCTCGACTATCAATCCTAGAAAGTGGGGCTGGTACGGGACATCTCACTTACTGCTTGTGACCTATACCTGTTACCTGTGCCTACGGCACTAGTTTCTTTTTTGCATGCTGTAGGCACTGCTTTTAAAAATTTTACTTTGCCTTTTCTTGATATTGAACGCATACATCAAGCTAGTTATTTTGTTATTCCATGTTTTGTGTTTATTGTTAAAATCTGTTTCACCCGCTATGAACCTACGATGCACTGACACGTTGTTTGAAGTTATGTGGCGAAAATTAAGGTGTTGTTTGAAAATCGTATTTTTTTTTTGTTAATCTTCATAAAATAATTATACCCTTGTATAATTTGTGATAATCTTTCTAACAGTGTACAATGGTATTAACTTCTGAAATGTGGATAACTGTTTAAATAGTTGGTTTTTCAGTAAGTAGGTGAGCTTTTATGCACGTTTATGGATAATTTTTGGAATCATTGAACAAAGTAACTTCCTAAACACTTTAATTGATAGTATCGAACTTGCGGAAATTCATATTTTAATCATTTATGATAATTTTACTTTACTTATTGTTAAAAACAAGTGTTTTTAAATTAGAAACAACCGAAAAAATTGAATTTACGTTAAACAATTAATTATTTATCTTACAGATTATATGGCAACCTAACCTTCAGTAAATCATGGTTTATTTTATTAGGTTTTATGGGTTAAAAAAATATATATATTTGAAATATTTAAAAATGACTTTCACTAGACTTATCTATAGGACGAACCACACCTACAGTTAAAATATTTGTACTTATTTAAGGTTCATCTTGTATACAGGGCGTCATTCTAAGTGGAGGTCAAATTGTATAACAGTGGTGGTTACTCTCGATCGGTTACAGTCCCGCTTGAAGCTCACACGTAACTATCGATATGGTCGATTGGTAGACATTATACAGAAGAAGAAGTAATGAAAGAAATACACGAAAGATAATGGTAACTCTTTCAGTGGCAAGTGGCAGTGAATTAATATATAATAATATATATAATATAATTATGTAGTTCTAGTTCAGCAGAACTAGACCTAGACTCAATAAACTTTGATTTTATAAATATGTTTATACGAGGTGTGAGCAAAAAGTAACAGGTTGTATTAGTCAGATTCGTCCGATATTTTCGTTGTTGCTTTGATAAACATGTCTGAAAAGTATCTATACATTATTATCCATATCGGATGTTTAATCTGTCTGCCACCTGTCACAAAGGCTACATGTGTTTTAGAACGAAAAATATTTTTTAATTTTTTTATATTTCTTTACTTTATTGCATATTTATTTAAGGTAAATACGCAAATAATATATATACAGGATGATTCACAACTTATCCGAAAAAATTTGGGAATAAATTCGTCTTGAGAAATGGAGTCAATATCGTAAAACATTTTTGAAAAAGACGTCTTACGTCAAGGCTGACGTTACGCATTTGTTTTTATTGTCAACATAATTTTCGATATTTGGCCGCGTTAAAAACAATATTTTTTTTGCAAGTTAGTGCAATATAAAATGCAAACATTTAGTGTAGTATATAGTTTTATATACTCTCAGTTAAAGTTTCTTAAATATTTTGATGAAAATATAATGAATTATTCATTTGTTCGTATGACGTAAGTTGTCTGAATTCTAGCCGCGAGTTTAGTTTCTGAGAGAAAAATTATTGAAGCTGTAATATAGGTACAACTTTTACACCGCTGGGCTACTGTAGTCTCTAGCGTCATCGGAATACTGAAATCCAATTAATATTTTTGCGATAGTGTTTACATCAGTTTTTCTTATGTCAAAAATATCTTACGTGTATAGCAACTCGGAGTTGATAGATATCGTTTTAATTTATGGTGAAGTAAGACAAAATCTTTTGAAGCTTCTCATCTGTACGCAGAACAATTTCCCGATAGACATGTGCCAAATGCAGCTAATTTTACAGCGGGTATGCAACGCGGGGGTGACATGGGAAATTTGCAACTGAATCGTGGAAGAGGTAGAGGTCCAGGGCGTCTGAGGGACACATTTTAGAGATTTTTTAAAAGAATCCCTGAATAAGTACATGGCAAATCGCTTAACAAGTATAAATAATATCCCAATCAACAGTGTGGCATGTTATACGCGAGGCTCAATTATGCCAATAACTTACGAGTTCAAAACGGACATAGAACATTTGTGTTAGTTCGTAGAAATGGGTAATACGGGATCTAATGTGTTTACACGTCAGTTACAACAGTTATTGTAACATCAGGTGTAATATTATTTTATTAATTAAAGCCTCAAAATAATTTTATAATAATTAATATTAACAATAACGGCAAAAGCAGCTGAATTTGCTAATATAAAATTTTATTTATTTCTTTCCTTGATTCTTTCTTTTTGTCGCTGTGTATTTTTAAATCATTTTCGAACTGCCCTTTTTGATTTTTTTACATAATTGTATTTGTAAGAATCATGTCAGAGTCATTCAAACTTTTTTTCGGATAAGTTATGAATTACCTGTGTAGTACGTGGTGTAGAACTAACTACATCTATCGGTAGTGTTTTGAAAAACTAAACCAAAACTCAAATTAAGAGTTTATACTTTTTGCGATGTATTTATTGAAATTGTTTGCTGAAAAAAATTGTATTTAGTAATTTACTAGATGCTTTAAAAAATTTGACCAGGTTCAGTCACTAATTGACCCAATTTTCTTTATTCCTTTGTACGTTATTTATTGAAGTCATTTTGTAAAAAATATTTGCTTCTTCAAAATACGAAAGGATCAGATTATATTTACACTATTTTTAACTATGCTGATGATGAAAATAATGGTTGTAATAAAGATCAAAATTAAGATAGTTATGAGGCGGCAAGCATGAAAGAAAGGTCAATTTGCCTGTATTTGTACCTTTCTTTCGAACCTTTTTAACAAAGCTGATTAATTATTCCTTGAAATGTTAATCCCAGATGGTATTTGCTTTATGAATACATAACATATAACTCTGAATAAGATCGGAAGTAAGATGCAGCTTTTGTTTTAAAAGTATTATAAGAAAAATTTGCAGGTCTCTGTTTAGTTGCGTCTTTCAGATGACCCTAAAACATCACAGTGAAGTGATGATAAAAACAGTATCGAAACGTCAAAACCCGGTAACAACTGAATAAAAGGAACTAGTAGAGCGACATTTTTAAGGAGCTTCCCTTTGATACCCGACGTTCATTAATTTGAGACTGTCGTCGCGACCCAGTTCTCTGGAGTGGAAGCTGGCGAAAATATTATATGAATAAATCAAAATTTGCTTAAATGAGACCGAGAAAAAGGTGTTTTACTCCTCCTGCGAATTTGCCGTAGTTTCTTTTCTTGTAGTTATAGTTGACACCACGTACCTACTTAAGATACGAATGAATTCAAGAAAAACTGCAATTTACTTTATAATTAATTTGTCACACTAATTAATGCAATATAATTATGTAGTGCGTTTTCTAGCGGTGAATATAAAATATGACTGAAACTTATTTGAGGAGAAATGGGTAAGAAGGTTTTTCCTAGTGCAGAATTTTTGTTATACAACTTAAGATATAGAAATTTATTGAATAAAACATCTCAAAATAGCGATAAACAGAATTGTTTATACAAACGGAATTCTGCACAAAGTCAAAAATGCCATAATTATAGATACTTTTTCCGTTTACTGTTCAAATTTTTCAAAAAGTAACTCAATTCTAACATAAATGTGGTGTTAAATAACGTTTTGAATTTATAATTGTATTGATTTCCAAGCTTAACAAATGCGTTGAACGAAGTTATTTTCTAAAAAGGCTAAAAGTTTCAAAATAACTAATCATTTTCTAAATATCCTTTAAAAAAACCCTGAAAGGAATAATATAGCAGCTCAGCCCATTGTATCTCGATAAAAGGATATCCCACTCAGTCATTTCACTGAAAGTTGAAGGACAAGAATGGTACTTTACAATATTTTGTTTAATTTGTGTCGGAAAATTACCTACAACCAGATATAAGCTCCAAAAACAACAACTTTCGCACTTTTAAAATAGAACATCTCAAAATTCTGATAAGATGGTGCTATTCTGAGACCAGATTTGGATTCAGAACACCAAACTCCTTCGACAATCAATTCCATTCAATATTAAAAGGATTTGAAAGGAATAATATACAGAGTGAAAAGTAGAGTTCTGTGGCCAAAAATTAGAGTTTTTTTATTATATGAACGGGGGGGTCTTAGAGCAGCCATTGTTCAGCGTGTCAAAAATTAAAAAAATCAGTTTTTCATTTCTAAACCGCTTGAGATAATTTAACCAAATTCGGTGTGCATATTTAGTATGATAGTAGGTATGAAACAAAAAATTACCCTGAATAATATTACAAACAAAATAGGTTATCATATGCGCCTTTATATCAAGGATAGGTCAGTGATCGCGCGGTTTAAGGCGTCAGTACTTGAATCGAAGTGACTAGATCGCTGTGGGTTCGACCCCCGCAGCCGGTAGACCGTATATAAGCTATATTCATGGAGAAATTAGCACCCTCTCTGCGGGTATGGTAGGGTGGAATAATGTTGGCTTGGGGGAATGTGAGAGATTGATACCGGTTGACATTTGACTACCCCCCTAATTAATGAGGTTTTCCAGGTTTTCCTCATTCCTGCACTGAATGGTGGTTAGGGCCTACCAACGTAAGTCGTTCCTGGGCGCAAATGCGGTCTGCTTAATAATAATATGCCGCCCCTCTCCCGCACATGGCTTCGACTTCTGGGCTAATCCTCGTGATTAGAATGAGGGGTAGATATACATATTATTATATTATTATTATTATATTATCTTCACTTTTTCTTTCTTTACACTTTTTTGTGTTCTAAATCGATTAATAACAAAATTGATTTATTTGATCAAGTGCATTTTTACGCAGTTAAATTACTTATCATATCTTAGGGAGGCCATGCACAATAATAATAAGCCGTTATCTTATTTAATGTTGTGCAATGTCATAAAGCTTATTTTTTAAACATATTAAGTTTTAATGATGGCTTATGCATGTTTAAATGCTGGAATGACCAAATATGGTTTACATTTATAGGCTTGCAGATTGAAATGGTACTGAGGCTAAGTGAATTTATTTGGAAAGATTTCCAAATCATACAACTCCAAATCCAATATTCAGAAATGTTTTGCAACGTCCTTAGGAGTCAGGTTCGTTTCAAAAAGGTCCAATTCCTGGAAGACTTTTAAGTGTTAGAACGCCCGAAGCTATTCTACACGAATTGAAGAAGACCCAAATACTAGTGGTAGGAAGATCGATAGCGTTTTTTTGTTCTCTTATACCCATAGCATAAAGATATTTACATGATATGGGGCGGAGTCAAAATTGATAGGGGAGTTTTGTGCAATATTTGTGTAGTTACTGATTTGTATGGGAAAAATAACTAGTTGGCCAGACGTGTATAAACTTGTTTTACTATATTATGAATAACAAGGGAGTTATTGAACTTTTTCAATAAAATCCTTATAAAACGCCGAACAAAAGAATAGGAAAAACGCCGCGTTGTTAGCCATCGAAAAATTTCACTGTTTGTACGCATGTTTACCTGCTCCTACTTACAAAATACACGTATTGGGCGGATATGGAATATTTTGATTATCGGGAACGTATTTCAGATAATAATAGGGCGCAAATTGGTGCTGACTGAAGCCGTTTCGGCGAGGTAATAAAAGAACTGTTTGAAAAGAATTCTAGGTAACAATGGCAAGCCTTGTAGCTGTTCGAGGGCCTGCAGCCCCGTAATTTAGGAAAACGAAGTTCTCGAAAGGAAAAGTTCCTTTGTGAGAGGCAAGAGCGGCGTAGCTGTGAGCCGTCGTTGCTGAGCTCATTGTGTGTGGAAGGAATTTGCTAGCTACAATACTAAGTTAGGTCCGCTCGCTCGCGGAAGACACATGCTTCGTTTTACTTGAAATAAATAAATATGAGTTTCTTCTGAAATATCAGAAAAGATATTCTTTTATTCTTTTTTTTACAGTAATAAGTCTTACCTATCCTATTTATACAGCGTGAACCTTAAATAAGTAGAAATATTTTAACTGCATGTCATTTTTTAAAATTTTAAACATTTACGGAGATATTAATTTAAAAAAAAAACACTTTTTTATGCCCGCTGACCAGATAGACCACTAATGTAACCTAATAAATCATATGATTTACTGAAGGCGAGATTGCCATATCGTTTGTAAGATTTGCGGTTGACTCCAATTTAAAAATACTTGTTTTTAGCAATAAGTAAAAATATCGATATCTGAAATATTGATACCTTTTCCATCCGGGATGCAAAGCTCACATTGACAAACAAAAAAAAAATGTTGCTGTAAGTTGATAAAATTCGCAATTTCGCAGTTTTCCATTTATTACTCCTAAAAATTCATACCGTATCGTATGGCATCGATACCCAAAAAAATGTATATCTTTATAAATGTAGATACAAAATATCAAGTTTCGAAGACTAAAGTATCGACACTCCTGAATATCGTATCATATAGCACATCCCTACAAAGAAGTTATGTTGAAAACGGTGCACTGATCCAGGCCAAACGAATAAGCTCTGGTAATGGCAAGGTACAAGTGGACATAATACATCTAATATTTGTAGAAACGGATTTGATAATTTCAATACACGTAAATTGAAAGTTAATATGAGATACTTTTGCATCTTTGAAACCGAACGAAGCTAATGTTTTTTTTAAGTAATGCACTGTTTGACGCATCTGTTATAAGAGTTGCGGCACTAACGTACAAAACGTATTTAAATGGTTTCATTAATTTCATGGGAAGTATTTTTCTCTTAAGTTATATATTCAATTCATAGTTTTAGTGAAATATACTACTTAGTAAACTATGTAAACTATGGCACATTATTCAATTAGTGAAAGGTTGACATATTTGTTGGAGTGTAGTAAAAATGGATAATGATCAAAATCTGGATAACTGTGAGTAGATAATCTGGTTTATATTTTCATGTATTTGGATACATGTTCATACTCTATTGGTGAACCTCACCTTTATACCTATAAAGGAACATTTTTATAAATAAACATCATTCTTTGACATGTCTAAAAATTTTAGATATAAACTTTCTTGAAGCCTATTCCAAGACATTAGTGTAACACTGGCAACGCTGTGAAACACACATCCACAGTGACTATTAAAAATCTTTATATTGGAGTCGAATCAGTGACTCTCAACAAGTTTTCTGTTGAAAAATCACAAAATTTATTTAAAATTTGACTGTTCATCTGTTCTACACAGTGAACCGTACTGCTGGTTAAAATATTTGTACTTATTTAAGGCTTTTGGGTTTTATATGTACTTCTTCATGCGCTTTTTCTTTTTCCAAAACTTCGCTTGATTTTGCAACATCTGTATAATTAGAACACATCTATTAACTCATCATTTGGACGCGGATGATCTATTAAAAGACACTTGAAAAACTAAAAAAATATTTTTTCCTTCCAACTGAAATACGAAAACCTTTTACTTTGAAGTGGTGAAGGTTTCGGAATATTTTTCATCATTCAATGCATCAAAAGACAATCACAATAACGTTATAACTGAATACCTACTGTATAATAAAAGTTCACAATAACGTTATAACTGAATATCTACTGTATAATAAAAGTTATGCACTTCACACAGTTCACACTTCAAATTTGCAAAAAAACAAAATTTTATTGAACTATATTTAGTGGAAAAAGTGGTGAAATGTTTATTGCATTCTACATTCAACTACAGCGTTTTGTCATCATGACAAACATAAACGTTCAAATCGACGTCACATTTTCCTAGACTTAGTGTCATTTAAATATCATTTTTCGGTTTTTGCATAAACGTAAAAAAAATATTGTATGCAACTCGTACAAAAAACGCCTAACGGCCTCGTTGGGCAATTTCACGTCGCGTGCAATAAACACTTACTTTTTGTATTTGTTGCTTAAATAACTATTATATCACTACCACCAAAAAAACTAACGACAAAGTTATGCCCTGTTATATACAGGTTATAAAATTATTAAAATGTACCGAATTTTGACTTATTCACATATTCCATATAGATTTAAACACTCCTATTTAAGTCGCCTATTAAACAATAAAAACAAACGAATTACGGAGACCGACATTAATGTTATGGAATGTCATATACATTTGTAAAACAAGTCATATCACCTGTATCTACTTTTGATTTAAGCGTTGTCACTTTTCCTGTAACAGTAAAAATTAGTTAATTCTAATGCCATTTAATAAAACAACACAACTGAACAAAAAATGAACTAAACATGTAACTTATGTTTGGCACATTTACACATTTTCCAATTATTGAGAAATTTCTGAATTACTTACATATGACAACTGTTTACAGGTTTACCAGGCCATTCAACTGTCTATAATTTTTAGATGGAGTATAGTTAGGTGATACAAGTTGTGACTGACTATTCTGAAATCAAATAGAAGATTTTTTTAAATACAAATAAGTACAAATACCAACTCAAATTCGCTGCCGGCGTTGAGTGAGAAATTATAGATAGAGGCGCAACCTTAAGAGCGAAGTGCGTATTCGATCTACAAGTTTAACACCCTGTATCTTGAAAACAAAGGCCCTAATAGAAAATATCTATAGGGCAGAATGTTTTTAAAGTCGGACAAGAAATAAAGGCCTTCATGTTGACGTTCCGTTATGTTACACCGTCTTTTATAGTAGGGGCCCGAGATTTGTCCTTCTGTCGAGAACTGTTGTTAACGACAGTCAATTTTGAGTGTTCTGTGTGATTCAATGGTTTAAGAAGCAAAGAAAACCTCAGTGAACAATAAGTTGTCGATAAATTGACGAATCTTAGAACTAAAGGGCTGCTATTACCTAATACTATCTCGAGTTCAAAAGTGGATACGCATTTCGCCATAAGGTTGCGCCTCTATCTACAATTTCTCACTCAACGCTGTCGACCTTCGAAGTTAAATTGACTAACATGAAGTGCGACTGGCGCTTTTCTAAGAAAGTTTATACGCGCAAACAAAATTCAAGGTGTGCTTACCCATTTTAGGTACATATAAATCTCCGACTTCCACCAAGTCATAATACTAACCAAAATTATGCGAAACAAGACGTAAACGTAACTTTTCGCATAACCTCGGATTGCCTAAAACGACGGCAAACTCCCAAGACTATCGATCCGGCGCGTCCCGCGAAACTGTTAGAGAGGAAGTAAATTACTTATGTTTATTAATACGCGGGTTAAGCTTATAAGTCAACAAGCGGAATTTCAATACACGACCCTGTTTGCTGCGAAACTAATTTAATCTAGGAATTAATCTCCCTGTCATCGGGCACCTCGGCAATACATTAGTATAGGTGACGTTCTATTGTTTGCGCCACGGAATTCGTGATATTCGTCAATCTTCACGAATTAGATTGGAAACATGGCCCTGCCGTACTAAATGGCGTCGTCTAATTAGGGAACAGTCAAGATTGTAGTTCATCTTAATGTCAAAAACATGTACGCAAGTATCCAAAGTTTGTGTACAAGTGCTGATAGTATCCGCGATAATTTTTAATATGCAAGCGCACCAAGCGGCGAAAGCGGTAAGCTCCGAGAGAGACAAGCTAATTTTAACCTTGGCGTTCGTGTTTATACATTCAGTTTGAATAACATTTTTTTTTTGCTTTATTATTAGTAATTTTGTTATCAAACTGTTGTGATTTGAGTTTTGTGTGTAATATTATAGATTTTTCACAATAGTATATTATTCAACGAGCATATAATGATGGTTATAGTTCACGAGGATGAAGGTTACGGCACAAGTCGTAGGCGAAAGCTGTAAATTACCCGAGTGAATTTCAGCTATTACATGTAAATAGAGTACTATACATTATCCACTACTATTAACAGTATGTTAGCAAACTTTTTACTGCAAACATACACAATCTTTTGACACTCATAATATGAACATAACAAAACATACAAATCAAAAGCGTCAAAACACTTACTTTCAAGATTGACATTTCGTCGTTTGACAACCAAACTATTCTATGTCCATGTTTTTCTGAAATCCATTTTTTTATATAAAATTATATTATGTGCGAAGCGCTATGCGTCAATATATTCTAAATTCACATACGATCTGTAGTTTTGTATAATCGAAAGGACTATTTTATTTCATTTCCATGCAACCTTGTTAAAGTTTGAACCATAGTATTCTAAGTCCAAGCTAATGGGGGGAGAATAAATTGTCTCAAGGTATAATATGGTACTAATATGAATAATTATTAGGACTTAAAATTAATAATGAGTGAATCAGAAGGAATCGATTTCTGAGGCCTTTGAGCCTCAAAGTTTGAGGACTCAGGATTAGAATATCAACTATCAGAAGGTGGTTTTTCAAGAAACTATTTATTTTTTCGAAATAACATTATTCTATTGCGGGTTTTATTAATTATTTTATCTTGAAATACAATTTTGGACATAAGAATAAGGCTATAGCAAAAGTTTTAAATTTAATTTAAGTCTAAGACTGCGTTCTGTTATTTTTTTTATTCTAAATGTCTCCTAAACATTTATTATTTTAATACTAAATTAGTCACTGAAAGTAGAAACAAATATGTACAAAATGTAGTTTTTAACATGCATGAAGGGCGAGCAGAGCATTGCGAATAAATTCGAGATATTGTAAACCAACCATACAAATGGCAATATGAACCGGACACTCATCAACAATTACATTCAGTAAAAAACGATGCTGGAAGTGGTTTCGTTCAACTGCGTGCTGATTTTCGAATTCTCAAACTTGTGAATGTACTGTATTCCATTTCAAGTAAATAAAGCTTTATTTGTAACTAGTACACTAGCAGTAAATTGGAGATTTTCAGCGTTTTGTTGCAACAACTTCTCATGAAACCTAACTCGTAATGGATAATGTAACAGTGTTCGAACAGACTGTATATGACGGATATAACAGAGATTCGTGTAAATAAGCGCCACACCGTTGATTGGGATACTCCAGGCACTTATCTAGCAATCTGCCTTGTACGTATTTACGGATTTTCACGGGCCATATTTCAGACTTGTTCTTCAGCTGCTAAAATACCCTGTGGTCGCCCGAGACCACCACCTCGTCCACGAGTTGCGCGTAAATTACCAGTGTCACGTCTACGTTGCACCACTGCCGTAAAGGTTTCATGATTTGACTTGTCTCGATCGAGATATTGATCCGAATACAAACGCGAAGCTGCCAATGCATTGTGTCTAACTTCATCATAAATAAGAATCATGTTCATTAACTCATTGCCGTACTTATACATGAGTCATTTTGAAAATTTTAAAGATTGGCACTCCCACGATAAATAAAACAACAGTACTGACTTCGTTCGTTTACCACCTAGAGAGCATATCCCCGTTCTAACCCTATTTACCAGGAAGGTGTGTTGACACCAGCCCGGGCGCGAAAACTTGTTTACTTTTTTGTATATCAGATGCCGTTGAAGTACAGTTGACCAGCTAATTACTCTGTTATACTGTTAGAAATTTAAACATTTTCTACACGAAACGATTAGAGGTTTATTATAATTTTTTTGGTGATATCGATCTTATTTAAGGACGCACAAGTTCTGAATCACCCTGCATTTATTATGTATTTAAAGGTATTATTTTTTGTCCATATTATTTCGAAAAACAACTTGTTTTGTCATAGAAAATCTCCTCTCCACATCCTTAAAAATTACCTTTATCTTCTTTGTTGCTAACTGTCAGCTTAAATTCTTTCCGCACTAGACGAACTCTCGGCTTTTACAGCCGTTGTCTAGTTTAGGAGCTCATAATTCCTTCTTTAAAAGCTCCGAACAGTCATTCTCATGTAGGAACTTGTACAGAACTAAGCCAGTTAGATACCCCACTAATTGCAGCTGTCTGACATTTACAGACGGGAAGTTCCATCAACTGCCCTCGGGAGAACTGCTCATCCATAATCTGGAGTTCAGCGACCAGTTCCCCACGTACCGCTGCAGGACCATGCATCGGCTCAGCCGGCAGGTCGTCGTCAGCAGTCCTGCCAACGTTAGAATTACAGGTAGGTAAAAAAAAATATATTGTTTGCAAAACCCGTTTTACTTTTAACAGTTTTTTGACATGAGATCATGCCGATTCTGGTTGAACATGGCAATATTGTTTAATGTTGTTTTAAAAAGATCTGGTTATCTGATAACAAGGTCGCTGTGAATATTCAGACCATATCGGAAATATGGTACGGCATGACCTACACGGATAAGGAACAGAATTTTTTTAAATATTCAAATGGTAAAACGTATAACCAGTTAATAGGAATTCATATATTTGGGAAAATGCCAAAACAAGTTGCTGTGTTTCTCAAATTAGAGGATGCTCATGAATATACCGGACAAGTTTAAAAATGCATGGCATGAAATAATGTAAACCTTTTTTTTAGACTGTCACTGACCACTTGGGCAATTCAACTCGGTGTCGGCTAGACGCGACGTTGCCATATTTAAATATTTTCCTATAGTACCTACTTATTGTAATATGTAACTAATGCTATAAATTACTTTTTAAAAGTTTGCTATTAACATATTAAATTACAACATTAAAAATGTTTAATAATGAAATTTCAAACCTTCAACGGATCAATAACCATTGATTACATAAATAGTGAAATAAAATCCAATAATAACTAGGTTAAATTATTAAAAGAGGCTGAAACGTTTTTTATATTTAAATACAGACAGTTATAAAAAAAGCAATCGTGCTGTCAATAAAC
Source organism: Monochamus saltuarius (assembly GCA_025584915.1). Taxonomy (NCBI): domain Eukaryota; kingdom Metazoa; phylum Arthropoda; class Insecta; order Coleoptera; family Cerambycidae; genus Monochamus; species Monochamus saltuarius. Next base: position 111,074,024 of record CM046721.1, on the reverse strand, counting down.
AACAGTCCAAGCACCGTATTTAGGTCAATAACCTTGTTTTCAATGTCTACTCAATGGCAAACGCTGCAGAACCGTTAAATTATACCAGAAACAACATTTTTATACACCGGGTGTTATCAAGAGGAAATCATGAGAATTTTATAATAAATGCCAACTATAGTAATCAGCGCCATCAGGCTGTAATCGGCACACTCGTCACAGCTAAAAAGTTGGCAGTTCAAATTCCCATTTAATACGTTACCGGCGGAATAAGTCGAACATCATTGGAGTCCTTTTTTCTATGCAGACGAGCCCGCCGTCGACTGCATCTGTTCCAGATGCCCGCGACCCGACTTTTCTTCCTTCTTCATCCGTCAGTCATTACTTTCGCGTGTGGTAGAGATTAGTGAATTTCGTGTATTTGTGTCACCAGTGTAGTTTATAATTATTAATAAAGTTTGCTATTTGTCTAAATTAAAATGCAATTCAAGTTGGGTAAAGTAAAGTAGTGAAAGAGCGCGGTTGTCACCTGCTGAACGGATCCGTAAAAAAATAAATAAAAGACATATTAATAGACATGTGCATCTGTGTTTCCCGTGTGCCTCTGTGTTATTTGGTACCTACTGATGATGAGTAATGGATTTCATCGAGGATTTGATTCTGATTCATATTCTTAATCAAATGCAATTTGCATTATTTGGGATTATCAACGTACGAGCTCAGCTTGATTCTGCTTCCAAGAACATAACGAAAATATATATGTTTTATCCAAATATTTGCTGTATAAAATTTTGCGGAGCATTTGAACTTGAATTACAAGGGCATGATGAATGAATTTTACGAACTTGACAAAACGCTTAATGAATATCTTAAAAATGCAACAATAATTTTTAAAGGTACCTTAAAGAATATACAGAATGTAGACATTTTAGATTGCAAACAACAAAACAAGTATGTCATTAGAAAAAAAAACTATCACATCAGTACCGAACATGCAGTTATTATATGCATGTGGTCCTCGCAACTCCGCTCTACGATGTGTGGCAATTAAGTTCCGGGAATTTGTCAATGAAAAACAAGCAAATCTCCCTCTAACCTCTAACTCTTCACAACGATTCCAACGTTGCTCCCACGATTGGAAGCACCCTTTGTAATCCTTCCCAGTTAACCCGTTCAGCATGACGGTTACAGCTTCTTTGACCTCCTGTACGCCGCCATGATTAGTTCCCTTGAGGTGCTACTTCATCTTAGGGAATACAAAAAATCGCAGGGGGCAATATCGGGGCTATAGGGTGGGTGCGGTGCCTTTTCTTGCCAAAAACTCTTGCACAATGAACGAGTGATGAGCTGGCGCGTTGTCGTGGTGCAAGATCCAGCCGTTCTCGGAGATTTCGGGTCGCATACGGAAAACGCGGGCCCGCAGCCATTCCAGGACACCAACATAGAACTGTCGTCACTGTCTGGCAGGAACATATTCACGATGAATAATGCCGTGGATATCGAAAAAACGATCAACATTGCCTTCAGTCGTGACTTGGACATCATCGCTTTCGTTGGCCGCTCTTCACCCTTTTTCTCCCACTGCTGACTTTGTTTACGGGTCTCAGGGTCATACTCAAATATCCAGGTCTCATCTCCAGTGACTACTCGACTCGTCCAGTCTCTACCGTCGCTTCGAACGCGGGACAACAAATCCTCGCAGATCGATTTTCGCATGTCTTTCTTTCCCGGGTGAGAACTTTTGGCATCATCTTTGCGCAAATCTTTCACATACTCAAATTTCCGTGTAACATCTTGCGAACGGTTTCTTTGTTGACGTTTAACTCGTTAGACAACGCACGAATGCTTAGGCGCCGGTCAGACGTGATCACTGCACGCAAACGGTCAACATTCGCGTCAGTACGAGAGGTGACGGGAGCTCCTTCACGTGGATCGTCTTCTACCGATTCACGCCCCTCCTTGTACCGTTTTGTCGATTCAAACAAGCGTGTTTTCGACATACACTCGTCTCCATACACTATCTGCAATTTTTGAAGGATTTCTGAGGGTTTTTCTCCAGATTTCACTAAAAATTGTATCACAACACGTTGCTTGTAATTTGAGTCACTCATTTTCACGACGCCACTAAAAAAGTTACTTCCAAAAAATACACATAAACAAACTAAACGTGATATCGACTTCAACCTTGGACTGAAACTAAAAGGAAGGTCCCCCTCTCTAGAAAAACGTTGACGAACGATACAGTGTTGCCAGGATTAAACTAAATTCCCGTAACTTAATTGCCACATCTCGTAGCTCCAATTAATAATAATAATTTGTCGCGTACCAGGAGCGTCGTGTTACCCATTGTTATAGGGTAATTTGTTTATCTTTTGAAAGGTCGAGTTTTTTCTTCGCTTTTCTATCTTTATTGGGCCTTCGGAATACGTAGTATAAATTAATGACATTATTACTGCATCATCCTATATATTATATAGCAAGACAAATTTTATCTAGTACAGTAACAGAAATGAAATTAAAAATCGCCGTACAAAGTCGAATTATGTTGGCTTTCAATTTACCATTGCCTCGATTTAAAAATGAGGCAATTTAAAATCCACTTGAAAGCACTTTTTATCCATAAAAGATAATAACGCCAAGTTGTGCATGCCGGGGACCCAGGAACATCCCTCTTCTGGCTTCATAACTTAACTCGGGGGAGCTCGTTCCTAAATTGGGGTGATGATATTCAATGAATAGTATATAAAAGTTCTGAGGCTACATGAAGTATGGGGGATATTAAATTAGAAACTCATCTCAGCTTACATAAAGCGTATCTCCATTTATCTGTCTTTGGCTTTGAATATCTGTAATCAGAAGTTGTCACAAAGGGAAAAATACGGCGTATAAAAGCGACGTTGTGATAAATCTTCAGGGCTGATACTTCTAGTCAAATCAAACAACGCAAAAACAATATTAATCTTGAATGAACTCGTATGGGTTCGATGGTTCTTCAAATATTAGAAATAAAACTTTATTATTGGACAATTGCCCAAGAACCACTGAATATATAGGTTTTTAAATTGGTACAATCCAGGTCTATTAGAATTCTTGACCATTTTAAATTTCAGCACATTCCTTGTCTAAGATGTACTTCTCCATTTTACTTGAAGTCCCAAGGAGATATTATCAGTTTACATGGTAAAAATCTTTACAAACGAACTTTAATTAGAAAATGTAGGTGCATATAAGAAAGTTATGGTATGTGTAAGAGTTCCAAAAAATAACACCCTGTATGTTTATTTTCTTACATATTATAACAATAAGTAGGAAAGAAAGAACCATACCAAATTAGAAGTGTGCAACTCAAGCAATTTTAAAATTATATGACTAAATATTGTTTCTTGATACCACCACAATATAAATAGACTAGCAGAAGCTCTTGAGCCAAAATAATAAGTCGCGCATCTATTTCAGCCTGTAGAGACCTCCGCTCCGCATCAGTTTGTCTCGAACGTTGGCGTGCGAACATCGACTGTACAGAGGCGGATTAAAACAAAAATATAAGTCTGAATGGAGGAATGAGTCGCTGCTGTTAAATATTTAAACACATTTGGTAATAGCAATTTAGGTTCCTATAAATTTCCTAAAGACATAAACACTTACCTAAGTGATCTATAAATATACTGTTAAAATTATAAATGATATTTTACGGCTATTGCTATAGCTATTATAAGAGCTTCGTCTTTCCTAGCATAATTTGGGCTGGCCCGCCAGCTATCACCCAGTTATATTTGTCATAAGCAGGCATAAGTTGAAATGAAATTAATGTATACATTTCGTCTCACCAACGTTTTATTGCCCACTTCGCTTTCCGAAAACTATTGTACTATATTTAAACTGTGATTACCTTTATCAACTATTATTTTATATTATATTATCGTTAGCAAAAGGTGAAATAAATTAATGTAACAGAACAGAAGATATATGTGTTCTCATAGTCATGCCTAAAATATAATAAACGGCAGTAATTATTTATTTTGTTTTTTGAAAATTACTGAGACATGCCATTTATTTATACTTGCACAGGTTATAACAACTGAACAACCACCCAAAACCTCAGCCATAGATGTAATATCAGTACCAGCTCAAATAGAAAAAATCGTGACAATAGAAAAAAAACCGAATTTTTACACTGTAGAGTAGTAGTACGAGCAAATGGTAGTAATACATATTGAAATGCCTATCCATAACCGCATAATTAATTTTACATAATGTGGCTATATGTAACGTCAACTTATGTGGAATGAATTAATACGCTTTTACGCGCAAATAAAAAATTATTATTCTGTATGTAAATCCCGTCGGATGTGGTGTTCAAAACGCATTTCAAGGTCACTCCAATTGACTGAAATCAGTTCAAAGCGCCCATAGCGGAGAAAAATTGCTTGTCTCTACAGGGTGTCAAAAAAAAATTACAATGTATAGTACCACGCGGGAGAAAACCAACAAATAATAAAAAAGTTATACAGGGTGTTAAAAAAAGAGTGTAAAATATTTCAGGAGGTAATAGTATGAACCAAAATAAGCAGAAAAGTCTTAATAAACATGGGTCCGCAAAGTAACGGTTGCAGAGATATGGACCACTATTCGTTTCTCAAACATTTTATTTTATTAAGAATAAACCGACAAAGGAAGCTTTTAACAAACAAAAAACAAAGTTACAGAAGATGTTCAAAGTGTCCTCCATCCATTTCTAAGTAGGCACGACATCTTTGTCTAAACGATATTTGAACTCTTTCGAAAACACCCTCCTTGGTTTGGATTGCTTGACACTTTTGATTAATCCGTAGCTGCAGGTCTTAGGCTATTTACAGGAGTACCATACACTAATGTCTTCAAATATCCCCAAACAAAGAAATCTAGAGGGTTCAGATCAGGCGATCTTGGAGGCCATAAAACAGGTCCGGCCCTTCCTATGTGGAAAAGGCTGGTGTAAATGCTCTCTAACGGCCATGGAAAAATGAACTGGAGCACCATCATGCTGGAACCACATTTATTGCTTCTGATTCAAAGGAATGTCTTCCAAAAACTCGTACAGTGTGTTCTGCAGAAAGTTGAGGTAAGCAGCGCCTGTTAATCGGTTTGGTAAAACAACAGGACATAGAAACCTGTCACCTACAATACCCATCCAAATGTTTAATGAAAAACGTGCCTGATGTCCAGAGTCTATTAAAGCATGAGGATTTTCGTCGGCCCAAATATGCGTATTGTAAAAATTAAACACTCCATTTCTTGTGAACCCGGCCTCATCAGTAAAAAGAATGTTTGCAAGAAAACGAGGGTCTCCACCATCATGACGTAGAAACCAGCGGCAAAAAACCAAACGTACTTGATGATCATTTATCGGATTTAAGGCCTATACTCGTTGCACATGGTATGGATAAAGCTCGTGAAGGATTCTCCAAACAAGAGGACTACTAATTCCTACCTCGGCTGATATTCTCCGCACACTCGTACCTGGATTCTACTCTACCAGTGCTAGAATTTCTTTTTCTGCTCTAGGAGTGGATACCGACCTTGGTCTTCCGGATAAATGGCACTGTTTGCTCAAGGAACCGGTATCACGCAATCATTGGTGAATTCTTCCAAACATGCGTTGTGAAGGAATCTGGCGATTTGGATAAGCGTCAACATAAAGACGTCGCGCTTCGGTGGCGTTCCCATTAACACGACCATACATGAAATGCATGTCTGCTAATTCTGCGTTAGAGTAACCAGCCATAACGAAAGAAAACTTGTGCACTGAAAACAACTGTCAAATAAGTACTGTTTATTTCATTAAACATCAACCAACTATTATAAGAAAATACACAACGTTTTTACAAAATAAAAAAGGAGCTAAAATCATAAAACATTCCATATCTCCGGTTCATACTATTTACCTCCTTAAATATTTTACACTCTTTTTTTAACACCCTGTATACGCTAATGTTCGTTCACCTTTTATTTTCCAGATACAGCGTTTGAAAAATGTTTGTAAAATATAGATTTTTTGAAAATTTTAAACAATAAATGTAAAAAATTGAATTGAAAGACAATTTGTACAAAAAATTACTTCGAGTTTTTTTTCCTTACGGATTTTTTGCAAAAACATATTTTCTGTCTGCTTAACTGAAGAAGTTAGTTTGAAGTACTTGGAGTGCTGAATAACGCTTGCCACTAGTAGTCTACGAAACAAATTAAATCTATGACACTTGTCACCCTCGATTTTTCATTTGGGAGGTTTATGGAAAATGAAGTGTATGTCGTAAAAATAAATAATGAAGACCATTTTGGAACAGAACTTTGAAGTCTGCTGAGAGATTCTGTAATAATTCAAACATAATGCCCTCAATCGTTAACAGGAAGATTAGACAAGTGTGTTCAACAACAAGGCCGCCAATTTGAACATCTACATACTTTATAACTTCTAAAATGTAATAAACGTGATTTGTTATCATTTTTAAGATCATGTTGACCAAATTCCATTTTTTTCTATTGAGAAATACATTTTCTAATAAAGACATTTTAAAAAAGTTTTTTGAACACGTTAAAAGTATTATAATATTTTAACAAATCCATGTACCTCAAATTACCTACTTAAGTCAAACAGACAGAAATATTTTTTTACAGAAAATCCGTAAAGAATATGACTAAAACGTAAAAGTAATTTTTTGTACAAAATTAAATTACCTTTCGAAAACTAGAAAACCAATTTTTCTTACAGGGCGGAACAACGTTATTTAGATAGAAAACTGGATGCTGAATGAACTAAATTCTGTGACACATAATATACCACATGGGTCACAGTGTCACAGCGTGCACTAATTTTGGTTCAAATATTTCCGTACAATTGGGAGAAATTAAAAAAATCCAAACTTTACAAAAATTTTTGAAAACAAAATACGATCGAACATTAATAATGTATATAGTATGTATATTTTTTTATTTTTTTTTTGGTCCTCCATCGCGTAGTACTATGCATTGTAGTTTTTAACGTATATCCTGTGAGAGGACTGACTGAGAGATATCTCAGTAGGCTTTGACCTTTATATTTAAATAACAGAAGCAAGATAGTACCTAATATAGTTATAGAAAACTAACAGCAGTTATCTAAATTTATTTTTACCTTTATTCAATTATTTCTGAATACAAAGCGACTTCTTGCCAAAGTCGGCAATCCCTGTTACTGATGTGATTTATTTGACTTCCTTTAATCATTGTAGCAGCTGCTAGAGCAATCATAGTTGTAGGAAATTGGATTCAAGAGTAAGTACTCTGATGGGGTAGTCTCGAACAATTGCCTCGTAATCCAGTTAAACGACTTAAATTGTCGTCTAATATACAGGGCGCTTTAAAATTTGTCACGCAGCTTTGTAATATATTTATTTTTTTATATATAATCTGTCTGTATGCTATTTTATTCAGGTACGAATTGTGGGCTGCATAAGTGACTCTTTTGGATTCTTTTCTAATAGCTTTAAATTTACAGTTTAATGAATCTGAACCCGAATTTAACATTCCATTCAGTCGCCTTAAACTTTCTTTTGAACAAGACGCCATAAAAACTGTTTCTGTTTAGTTCCCATTCTTCTTAAGCTTAAAGTTATAGCTATTTACAATATAAGTGTGGTAAATACTCGGCTAACGTCTCGTTTGATAACTTTAACATCTCGTGTGGTAATATGAATTTACAACAAGAAAATTATACAAAATTGTATATACTTTGATTTAATGACACTCAAAAAAATATATTTGGCATAAAGTATCAGATGACGCCACAAGAAACTGGTGTATTTTCTAATGGCAGAAAAAAGTACCTGCTATTAAGGTACGCATCAAGTTTTCTTATGTTACTTTTCGCATGGTTACTGTCAAAATTTTATCAAACCCATAAATATAAAATGCGCTTTTCAAAATCACTGATTCTAATCGAAGTTTACCCTCTGATATAGAAGCAGCGGCAAACAGAGCAATCTCAAGTCTAGTTCCTACAAAATCCAATACGCGGTATGAGTTGGAATACCTACCAAAAGTTTAAAACTTGGTGCTAAGCTAACAAGGTTGAGTAGGTGTCTGACAAAATCCTTTTGATATTTTTTTCAGAAAGCAACGCTCCCAGAAACTATCGACACTATGGATTCAGCACTCAATGTTGAGAACTATGATTTCAGTTAAGAAAAATGAAGATATAAGCAAAGTTTCTCAACTAATCGCATTTGTTAAACGAATTTTATAGAGTTCAAGGCCAAAACATTTACAAAAGGAGTAGCAACTTTTTTAAATAAACATGTATCATCTGATGCTTCCGTTAAAAACTTTTTGACATCTTGTTTAGTAAAAATTTTGGATTTTTTAGGGCTGAGAAGATGGTTTTCTTCGTCGTTATCGACTACGCCTCGCCCAATAACATTCACTACTTGTACCATAATGATCGTCTTTATGATCCTTATTACAAAAATAACTATTTTTGTCTTTATCCTCAGAAACATCGTACCTCCCCTGAGGATAAAGACAAAAAGAAACTACTGTTGTATCAAACTGAATAAGTATAAACAATGAAATGAGACATAAATATTATTGCACAAATTATTGCGTCGATAAGCTTTACGTACTCGGCGATATAACTGTTCGGCCTCAGTCCAACACAAACGTTCCTCTCAAGATCGAGTTGAATGCGGCATTGAGACAATGTGTTTCGTTTCATGAATAGTTAGTGGAGTTTGATTGTAACTATCAGGCTTTATAACAAATTAATTGACTATTATCCTAATCTCCGCGAGTCATACATCGTGTCAAAGGAAATGTACCTCTCTGTTATTAATGGACATAATATGTATTTCATTATTCCTCAAGCACGATGCTATAGTTGTAGCAAGAATTCAGACGACTTACGTTATACAAACAAATTAAGAATTCATTATATTTTCAGTAGTAATGTAGTAATACATCGACAAACTTATAAGATAAATTCAATCACGAATGGGATTTTATTAGACTATTTCACGAACAAAGTGAAAGGTCAAAACATTTTAAATTAGGCAGAATGAGAGGAAGAAATTTATTTATAATAAATTTTATCTAGGTACCCCAAATCTGCTCATTTTTTAAATTAATTATAGTCATGAAATATTTATTATAATTATAAATAATTTGTTATAATTATTATTTGTTACTTATAACAAGAAATAATTTTGTATGAACAGGAATAAAATTGTAAAAATTTTGAATAGTATGACCGTTATTAGGTGTTTACAATGTGTTGTTGGTATTATTACTTGATGTACTTAGAGTACTCCTAAAAGTATTCACTGTGTTCTGATGATGTTCGGCACTAACATGTAAATACAGTTTCATGGAATTTGAACTTCCATGTTCATTAATTTTCATAGCTTGTTGTTCACTAACGCCAGATTGTAGTAACTAACTAACTGCTGTGGTACGGTTAGACTGATTTGTTATTTTTAGTTTTTTATTATCTAACCCTAACTTCGATATAAGTTTCCAGTATAATCTCACAGAACACATTTCAGCATTTTTCAAATTTTGAGTAGATAAGCCATTTAGTATCTACAGTTTTTAGCACCACCTTGGCGATATTTTGAAGAATATATGCAATTCTGTATATTAAACATTCTTTGTTGTCAGTGTCTTCCTTAAAAAATGTAACTTGGAAATAAAATAGTTGATTCGTTACCGTTCCAAGATAGTTCTACTGATGCTACGTGAAAAAACTTCGTATGGAGTCCCTCTGGCGTGTCTTCGTCCCATTGTAAGCACATATTTCTATATTGGTCTGAAGTCATAGCGACAGAACTCATTTTCTTTTTTTCGACTACAGCTTGCAACAATTTTCTCTTACTATCACGAGCCGCCATCACCTCCTTGAATATTATATCTTTGAAGGAGTCAATATGTCTCTGATACTCATACAAATATTTTTCTTGTACTAATTTTGCAGTAGTGTTCCATGTGGTTTTATTAACATTCTCCTTGTAATCACTACCATCATCTTTCCGCATATTGAATGCCCAGTCTTTTAGAATGAATGCTAGTTTTTCGTTGCTATTTTCTACATCTTCATTCTACAATTTGTAGTTGCGTTCTCCACAGAACGTCATAAATTATTGTCCCCATGTATAAGATTTTATTTTTTTTGTATTCTTGAGAATATTTTTATTTTTTGAAGTAGCACTGAAGCATAGACCTTATAAATCATGGACGCGCCCAAAACCGTTTTCTGCCTATACAAATCGTTGATGCTCGGATGTGTGTGACAGAGATAGAGCTAGTCCGGGCAAAAACCCACAGATCATTGACCGAAGAAAACAAAAACCGTAAATGACAAACGTATGACAGATGTGTGACAGACCGAATTATATTGGATATTTACTCATTTATTCAGAAATTTAATTTATAATTACATTTTGATAATAACAATTTGTAAGGAAGGTTTTAATTATTTAGGAAAGATTTTGTCAGGTTATGTTTATATATTCTTCTGTCATCGAAAAGCTTCATCTCTCTTATACACATCGGGACAGCAGAGCTCTCTTTCTAAGGCCGGTCCATGATTTATAAGGTCCATGCACTGAAGCGACTCATTTTGACGCCTGCAGCTTCAATTATTTTTTGTCAAACTGTCAAACTATGCTTTGCGATCTATATCTATGGTTATATCGTTGAAAACACAAAGATGATAGACCAATCAGCATTGAGAGACAGCTGGTATTCCCGCGATAATACAAGCTGTCTTTAGTTTGTGATTGGTCAGATTATGTGAAAATTTTATGAAAATATTTAAGAAATTGCAAATGAGAATAATAAAACTATATATTAAACAGAATTACAAAAAATGATTATTTTTAACGCGACAAACTATTAAAAATTATGTTAACAATAAAAACAATTGCCTAACGTCAGCCATGACGCAGGTCGTCTGAATTCTTGCCGCAACTATACTTCACTTTTTTCCATCTAAACTGCACCTACAAATTTCTTTGTTTCAGAACATCGAGGTATCGTGTCTCCAGTGATAGTAGAAAATTCAGGGACAGTGACTGTAGCTCAAGACGAGGGAGCAGCACTGATATGTATTGCTCAAGGATGCCCAGCTCCGGAATACAGGTAAATTGAACAGGTCTACGAATGAATGTTTAATATCGAATGGTATTCGACTAATATTTTTTGGAATTCTGTAAATGCTATAAGGAAAAATTATATTGGTGCTCAGTTTATCACAAATAATGAATCAACTCGTCAAAACAATAATTATTTCTGATGCTTTTGTACACCGGATTCTATGCAATGCGATTTGTTGAAAGCCATCGTTACTTTTTCGATTTGAAAAAAAAATCCAAGACACAGGCATCTGCCTCTCTTCCTCTTCACGTTAATTGTACAGCAGCAATATGGTAGAATTTATGCATAAGAGTTTCTGGGTTATTTTTATTTCAGAACAATAGTATCCAGTTTACTTCTGACTAACTTGAGAAAACTGAACTACATAGTTTTACGTTTACATGGATCTGTTTGCAGTTGTTTCCTGGTTGCATCGGGGGCATCTCAGGCAGGTTTAAATACTATGCTGTTAAGGCTTATGGTGAGCACTCGATTCAAAGGGATATAGTTTTCGCTCAGTAACTCCTCAACGAAAAATTATAAAAATATGCATTTTTTTTAATAGACTACAAATTTTATTTTTTGTCGGCGCTGTGTTTTATGCAAAATTCATTTTAAAAAAATTTATTTTACACTTTCTCAAAATTTCAAAACACAGCGCCGACGTAAAATAATATTTGAAGTCTATTAAAAAAAACCGCTAATTTTTATCATTATCCGTTAAGGAGTTACTGAGCGAAAACTATGGGTTTGTTCCAACACAGCAAGAATCGATTCCGAACCGTCCAGAATTAGTCAGTCAGTTTAGTTGTTAATGTACTCTCGGCGAATGCGACGTAAGACGGTGTTGGTCAAACATTTCTGACGGTACTGAACAGTTCTCGACGGTTGTTGGAACAGATGTTATATATCGTTTGATAGAGCGCTCACCGTAAGCCTTAAACGTGTCAATCATAATCTATAGTCATTATAATAGTTCTCCTGCAATAATTAATTTGCACGAAACATTCTACATAGTCTTTACTGTTGCTTCTTTGAATTATGTCCCATCTTTCTTCCTCATATTGAGCGTCCATTCTTTTAGTATCAATGTTCTTCTACACTTCTATGTTCATTTAACTCGTATTTTCGTTCATATCAAAACTCATAAATATTCTCCTCGATTTGTGATTGTTTGTGGTATTTTATGGATTTTTGTTTACTTATCGTGTTAATACACATAACGTCAAAAGTTTTATTGCTTTCTGAATCTTTGTGTGAAAAGAATATATTCGATAAACTGAGTAGGTACTTAAAAATTAAAACCAGCAAATGTGTGACATTTTGACTAAATTTATTACTTAAATCAAAAGGAGTAACAAAGCAAGTTCTCTACTTGACTAATAGTCGGTACGGCCTCCACCACGTTCCAATAGCATATTGACACATCTCTGCATTGAGATAATCAAGCGGTTAACGATCTGTTGCGGAATATTCTTCCATTCCTCTTCTACCGCCACGACTAAGTCATCTTCAGTCTGAGGTGGAGGAATATGATTATGAATGGCTCTAGCAACGAAATCCCACATTTTTAATAGGATTCATGTCAGGAGAGATGGCAGGCCAATCTAATCTATTGATATGTCCTGCTTCCAGTGTCTCTTGAACCCTTCTGGCGCGGTGTGGTCGAGCGTTGTCTTCCATAAACACAAAATTTTTACCTAATTCATTACATAGTGGGTAGATAATGGGCGTAATAACTTGTTCGATGTAAATTTGACTGGCCATATTCTGTGGTATGCGAATTAATGGGGTGCGGCGGTTGAACATTATTCCACCACAAAACATTACGGTACCCCCTTCATACGGAACAACTTCACGGGGAAAATGAAGTCGCTGGTGACGACCTGGTTCTCTCAGACTGATTGTCATCAATAACCAGCTCAATTCTGGTTTCGTCTGTAAATAAGATCTACCACACTAGCCTATACTCGCGCCCACTGGAGATGGGCAGAACGATGCCTTGGAAGTAGAATGGGGACCCGTAATAATCTTCTAGCACGTAAATTTGCGTTGTGGAGTCGTCTTCGAATAGTAAGTGTCGATATAACACGGCGAAACGTACCTTGAAAGTGGGCCCTGAGAGCTGAAGCTGAAGATGTGCGGTGTCTACGGGCATATTGCACCAAATACCGATCCTCCCTTTCATTAGATACTCGAGGACGTCCACTATGTGGTCTGTTTTCCACTGTATCAAATTCTTCATATCTGATGATTACAATGTCCTGCATCATGTAGTCTTTCTTGCTGGAGTAAACGCAAAAATTTCTCGTCCTCTCATTATAATGTACAAAAATTCAAAGGTACACTTGGCTGAATACACTGCCAAACTGATCAAATTTATAAAAACATTGGTAATAAAGTAATGGTTCATGGTCTGCAATGTTTTATTGTGTTTTTTGTTCCCTAAGTGCATGTACATTTTTACCACATTAAAAAAAACCGCTAGGTTTAATCGAATCATTGTATATACTGTCTGAGGGGGTCCAAGACTTTTTACGTTGTGTGTAGATTGATTTCGCATTGCCAAAACGTGACAATTTAAAATTTATTTCAAATATGAAGCTGTCAAACTTAAACAATCTTAGTGTCCTGTGAATGAAAGCATCTCTGAATGCTGTTAGTTAAATAATTGGATGGTTTGTGTCACATGACAAAAAATAACAAAATTTAAATGGCCGTTAGAACTGTCAAAAAATGTTCCCTCCTCCTCAGTATGTTGCACATCGAATTTTGAATTGTGTATTTCCTCTCACACCTGGACTAATATGGCAACTGTGTTTAGGGGTTTACTAGGTCATTCAGCTCTTTATAACTTGCAGATGGAGTACATGTACAACATTTTACCGATTGAAACTGACAATTTCCACTATTTCAAACAAATATTCAGTTACATTTTTTTCATTTCTCATCCCAATTTGCATTTTTCACTATATAGTTAATGATATATGAAACTCCTAAAAGTATCAGTGCGGAATTTTTTAATTACCATATTAAAATAGAGTTCGGCACAAAGCTTTGCCATTAATTTCAACATCAAAGTTCATATGTTTACTGCACCGGCGTTAACAGTAGCAGATGACGTCAGCCGTTGTCAGGGAAACATCTTTTTTACTGTTTTATTATTCCGCTTAATTGCCGTTGTACTTAATTGTGTTTTTTCCATCGGTGTAACTGCAGTTTTCTCTCATACGCGAAATGCATTGAATGGATTGAAGTAATAAACCAACCATGAGCGATATATTTCAAATTATTATTACATGTTTCATATATAAAAAATATTTGATAATGTCCGCGAAATTATTTTAAATTTACCATTTTGTTTTGTCTCTAATAATAGATATACAGGGTGAACCTTAAATAAGTACACATATTTTAACCAGCAGTACAGTTCTCTGCGTAGAACACATAGTTAATAGTTTTTTTTTACAAAAAAAAAAAAACAGGAATAAAAACGTCAAATTTTAAATGAATTTCGTGATTTTTCAATAGAAAACTTGTTGATCCAACTTCGATATTAAGAAGAAGCCATGGTACATGTGTATTCCACAGCGTTGCCAGTGTTACACTAATGTCTTGGAATACGCTTCAAGAAAATTAATAAATAGATTTTTAGACACGTCAAACAATGATTGAAATATGTTTATTTATAAAAAAAAAAATATTAAATACCACACTTTGCCATGCGCCATATTTCACTTAAATACACTCCATTTCACCAAAAATATTAATTAAATACATATCAATGAGATACATTAGTGGCGCAACTCTTAAAACAGATACGTCAAACAGTGCTTTACTTAAAGAAACCGTTAGCTTATTTCGGTTTCAGAAGATGCAAAACTATTTCATATTAACTTTCAATTTACGTGTATTTAAATTATTAAATACCTTTCCACAAATGTTACATGTTTTGTTTCCACTTATACCTTGCTTTTGCCACATTTATTCCTTTGCCCTCGACCAGTGCACCAATATCAGCATAACCTCTTCGACGACCTCGCTGACTACCAATCCTAGAAGATGGGGTTGGTGCGGGACATTTTGCCTACAGCTCGTGACACCTACCTGTTACCTATAACTACGACATCAACTTCTTTTTTGCATGCGATTGACCTGCTTTTAACTATTTTACTTTGCCTTCCCTTTATATTGAACGCATACCTGGTTATTTTGTTATTCCATGTTTTGTGTTTACTTTTAAAATCTGTTTCACCCACTGTGAAACTAAGACACGAAATGGTTAGCACCGACACGTTGTTTGAGGTTATCTAATCAAAATTAACTTTAATGTGTTGTATAAAACTCATAGTTTTTGTTATTCTTCATAAAATAACTTAAGGGAATAATCTATGTCTAACAGTGTACAATTGTATTAACTTGTGAAATGTGGATAATTTTCACATTCATTGTAATCGTCTTTATATTTTTTGTAATGGAATATATGTTAAAAATGCAAAATCATGTAATCATGGTATATCATTGTATTAAGAAAATTAGTTTCTAATGAATAGATTGGATTTGCTATTTGAAGAAATGATGCCATAACTCAAAAACAACTGTTTATATTAAACCATATTCGTTTTTCTTCCAAAAATTACGTTTACTGAAATTACCTAAACTTCCTAGTTAAATTCACCACTTCTGTAATTCTGTTCGAAGAGGCGTAGACAAATAAGGGAAGAACGGGGAATTCCTAAATTATTATAGCGATAGATGTTAGTAGATCCGATATGAATCAGTTGGTTGTTTATGTTTTAATGAACACCATGTAGGACATGTGTCAGACCCCAATCATAAAACCGTGCTCCCAATAGGTATAATAGAGATATTCCAGTGTAAGTTTCCCCTCGTTAAGTTCTCGTTAAATATTTTATGTTTTCGATTTGCTCTGATAAATTATTCAGGCAATCCATTCTACTAACAACCGGTGTTTTGTATTTAGTCGAATAGAGATGATCTTAGATATGCTATGGACCCCTAGATAAGTTCCTTTCTGATATAAGTGTTTTTCACTAATTTTGTGCCTTGATGGCACATAAGTATTGAAACTATTAATTTGAAAAATCTCCATTATCTAATTTTATACAATTATTAAGTTCATCCATTGGATCTAGACTGTTTTTCTTACAATGGCGTCTCCACAAGTACTCACAGAGTCGGTCTGCAAATTCGTCCGGTGGAATATGTTGACCTTTTAAAAAAAAATTTGCAGCCGACTTCGACGACTCAATCCGTTGGGTATGAGTACCGTCTTCAGCAACGAATTTAACACTATGGTTAACAGTCTAATGCCATATTCAGTGAATCTCTCATACGCTTTTCACATATCCGAATGGATAATACAGGGTGAGTCAGTCATAATGTCATTAATTTTAAGAGGAGATAGGGAATAATGAGTATAATGCGAATACGCGTTTAAAAAAATCTAAATGCATATTTACGCCGAAAAAAATATTTCCAAATCATTATTTAAACCCCCTTTTCAGACTGTCACTGACTGTTCACAGCCTTGGTCGGTTACAGCTGACAGTTCAACTCGATGTCGACCGCATGCAATGTTGCCAAGTTGAAATATTTTTCTAGTACCTACCTACCTAGGCATTAGACATCATAAATAAACGATTGTACTGACTAT
Organism: Monochamus saltuarius; assembly: GCA_025584915.1. Lineage (NCBI taxonomy): Eukaryota > Metazoa > Arthropoda > Insecta > Coleoptera > Cerambycidae > Monochamus > Monochamus saltuarius. The sequence goes on along the minus strand of CM046721.1, from coordinate 111,057,226 downwards.
TTTAGAATCTCATATTATTTCTTGCTCAGTTCAGCCAATAATAAGTTAATATGTTAATGTTCAATGAACGCTTTCCAATCAATTCTATTAAAAATTGCAAGTAACGCGGTCCATTCTGGTTCTCCGGTAGAAAATACGGCCCAATCAAATGATCCCGTAAACTCCTGCCCATACGTTGAGAACAAATCGCCTCTGAAAGCTAAATCGACGAGTAGCTTGTGGATTTTCGATCGACCAAATGTGACTGTTATTACTGCAAAGAAATTAGCTTGGTTTGTTTAAAAAGTATTTAATATTGAAATTACAAAACTCCAACGTATCTAATAATAAACTGAGTAATAAACCATTATACATTACATAAAAAAACGTTTAAAACGTGTTTAAATACAAAGTAATAAAAAAAACCTTGTGTTGTCGACAAAACACTGTCCAAGACTAGGTCAATAACACAAGGAGTAAAATTTTTTTTATCTAGATACATTAATGAATTTTCCTTAAATATTGATTTATTTTTTAATAAAGACAAATGTAGATAATAAATAAATGTTTTCGAATGTTAGGTTATTTATTTTTAATAATTTTGATATTACGTTTTCACTACGTTTTACAATTGAATATGAATTTGTAGTATTAGTCGTAAGTATAATATAATTATTCAGTTTGTAATTAGTAATTACATACATCTAGCCTAGAAATTTATTGCTTTTAAGTAGTATATGGTACTAACCTATTTAAAATTCCACTTCGAGTAAAGCTGCACTCATCCGTCCATAGCACTTTATTAATAAAATTTTGGTCAGCAACAATTCGATTTTGTAACCAATTGCAAAATTCAAGACGACTGGGGAAATCAGCAGGTTCTAAAGATTGAACTTTCTGAAAATGATACGGGTGCAGCGAGTTTTCGCGTAATATTCTGCAGACCTTGCTTTGGGATATCTCCAATCGCCTTGAAATGGTTCTTGTAGAAATTATAGGTTCCTCCTTAACTAAATTTAAAACAGCTTCTATTACATTTAAGTCATTTTGAGGATGCCCAGCAAGTTCTCGGCGCGATCGCGAACACATTGAAACACTTGGACAAAGGTTTGCGCACTTGGGTGAAGCCTATTAGGGAAACGTATCCGGTATTCGACAGCAGCGGCCTTCGCATTTCGGAAACATTCCCCGTATAAAACTAGCATTTCCGCATATTCTAAATTAGTAAAATTAGGCTTTGTGATGTGAATTTACGACCAATACACGACCGAAATAAACAAACTACTGCTCGTATTCTCTCCATCCCCCCTCTAGATGTGTGGTGTGATCTCTAAATTTGGGGGAAAAGAAATGCGGAAAGTGCGACTAAATGGTGGCAAATTTGAATAATACGCACGCTGAAGTGTTAGACGACGTTATGTATGTGGCAACGATGCCTTCCATCGGAATTAGATTATCATATGGTTGCGACATCAGAAAGTTTGAGCGTACCAGGAGCGTCGTGTTACCGATTTTTATAGGGTGATTCGTGTATTTTTTTAAAGGTCGAGTAAAAAAATTTTCGATTTTCTACCTTTATTAGGCCTTCCGAATACGTGGTTAAAATTAATGACATTATGACTGACTCACCCTGTAGACCCTTTCTCTACATGTTGTTCCAAAAGCGAATTAACGTGCCTGCATCCCTTTTATTTTCGGGACAAATTTCCATTCTTAAGTCTTCTGAGTTATCGGCAATCATTCCGAATACCCAGGGATCTTCAACTACACTTTCTCTGTTATATTTTCGTTCACCAAATTTCCATTTTTGTGTTCAGAGATACGTTTAGAATTCAAAAATAGAAATTGGTCACATTTTTCCGCTTTTCTACATTTTCTCCATATAGGTAATGACGTATTCCTGCGGAAAAATTTTGGCGTTTCTGTATTAAGAAGAATGTCTATAATTTACAGCAAAAAATATTTTTTATGTACTTAACTGATTTCCCTTTTTCTAAAGTCTACAAAAATTCCTTTATAATGGAAATGACGCATTTCTGCGGGAAAATTTTAATGTTTCTGTGTTCAGAGAGGCCTCTGAATGCTATTTGTTATTTTTTTCGTAGGTTTCCCTTAAACGAAACTTGACCCGGTCTTACGTTTACATGGATCTGTTTGCAGTTTCTTCCTGGTTGCATCGTGGACATATTGGGCAAGTTTAAATACTATGCTATTAAACGGGTCAATTATAACATTATAGTCATTAGTACGTCTCCTGTAAAAGTTTGAACAAAACTTTCCACATACTCTTTACTGTTGCTTCTTTGGATTTATTCCCATCTTTCTTCCTCATATTGAGCGCCCAATCTTTTAATATCAATGCTAGTTTTCTACAGTTCTAAGCTTATTTAACTAGTATTTTCTTTTGTTCACAACACTCCTTAAGTATTCCCCACGAGTCTTTGTGACTGTTTGTGGTATTGTTTGGGATTATTTTTAATTAGTGCGTTAATAGATCGAAAATTCGAATTGCCAAAACGTGACCTTTTGAAATTTATTTGAAATATGAAGCTGTCAATTTTCAAAAAAATCTCACCTTCTGCTATTAAAACAATCTCTTTATTTTTTACGATATTAAATTGCCTATTATTTGCAAGCAAACTGTCAAACTTGACATACGTTTAAAAAAAATGTTTACTACGATTTTGAGAACGAAAACAGAGAGTTTTTCGAAACGTCAATAACACGGAAGTGCGCGATAGTGATGTGATTTTTGTTATTTTTACTTATCTGCTTTTTTCAGTGTGAGATTTTTTGGTTAGGCAAACTTAGTTTCAAAAATAACCCTTGACTGATCCGTTTGGCGCAAGGGCTTATTTAATTAATCTTTATTATTTTTTCAGAAGTGTGGCAAAAACCCAACAAAACTAAAGAAAAACTAAAATTATGCCACAAATAAATAGCTTCAGACAATAACCAAACTGTTTGGCTCAGAATTTTATTACTGTCTCTGTTATTGAATACCTGAAGTACTTTTTGACCATTAAATATTAACCATTGTTTACAGGTGGTACAACCACGCTGGCTTAGAGCCAAGTTTGATCATACCAGGGCCCAGAGTTAGACAGCTTGGACCTGTCCTTGCTATTGAGGCAGTAACTCCAGAGGATGGTAAGTAAGAATTATTCAATTAATATATTTATTAGTGAGCAAAGTTCTTCAAACAAATACTCCAAAAATTATTCCACAACAATGGGTTTCAAGACAGCAGTTATTATATATATTGTTTTATTTTTCAGTTTGTTTTTTCCAGTTATTACAGGATTCTTTTAAAAAAATACATTAAATATAGAACTTTTCACATCTTATAGATGCAAAACGATACTCGCCACCTGAAATATTCACTATAGAAATCATTATTATATTATTTTTAACTGAAAATGTTATTTATAGATGTATAATTCTTGCTAGATAGTTTTGGGTGTTCATACAATTGCATGTGTAAAATTTCACAATTTTACTATAGGTAGGTACAATTTTTTTACTGTAGAGATAATCTAATACCACAGCTTCGACCAGCTAATTCAGTTGGACCAAAATAATAAGTTGGGCCACTCCAGAACTCATCAGTTTATCTCTAACGCTGACGTGACACAATCATTGTATTGACTGGTGGTTTTGTCTGAGCAGCCAGGGGCTGAGCCCCGCCAATTAAAGACTTTTTGATTGTATTTTATTGCATGCGCATTAGGAATCAAAACGAGGTCACTGATACCGCCTGAATTGCCTCAAAGTACCGACAACAGACTGAAATTGCTTGTCTATGCTGTGATAAAACCATAAATTATAAATTTGACGCGACAGTATTTCGTTTGATAAAAGAACCACCTTGATTCAATCAGTATAAAGTCCTTTAACCGGGGAAATCTGTTAAGGAACACCCCCGGTTCTCACGCATTATATACGCGTCTGTCGTGTAGATATTATTTTGCGTGAAACCGCGTCGTCGATCCATCAGCCTTGGAGATAAACACCTCCGACGCCGCAGATTAACCCAATTATCCCATCTGCTTGTTCCAGGGGGCCCCTACCGGTGTTCGGCGTCGAACGCGGGCGGTGAATCGAGCGCCGAGCTGCGATTAACCGTCTCCACGCCCCTGCACGTAGAGATCTCGCCGCCGCTGCTGAGCGTCCACATGGGAGGTACGGCGGAGTTCAGGTACGTTGAGAATTGTAGCACGATTGTTGAAGATGTGTGTTGTAGGCAGTGTTTATAAAAGTATTAGTCAACCTAGGATTTAATGAGTTGACAAGAGATCTGTACTATTCATCTATACTATTTTGAAGATATTTGTCTCAAGGGTTGTCCAAAGTGGACATTTAAGTCACATTTCACACGTTCATAAATAACGAATTAGATTATAGTCTGTTTGGAAATGAAAGAGAGTAATAAAACCCCGAGATAAGAACCGGCCATGGGCGTGGTAATATTTCGTTTCAGGTAATTATCGGGTAACACTAATGCTAACAGATGATGGGTGTATATTAGTATATTTTACTGGATACATCATAGGGCAGGAGCCAGTGTATTGTGACAGATCAATCCAGTTTTAGAGCTGAATATACGAAGACGTGCTAGTGCAGTAGAGTAAAATTCGACTTGTGTTTAGTGACTATTGTGCCAGTGGATATAATATTGTTTGGGTAAAATGTCGAGCTTATCAGATTACGTACCTGCTAAACGCGTGAAAGGATGTGCGCTGTCTCAGAATGAGAAGATTATTATATTAAATGTATTTAATGCATTGAAACACCAAAATCCTACCAACAGTGTTGACGACATCGTGGAAAGGTGTTCCAAAATGACAGGGATTGGAAAATCGACTATCTACAGACGTTTAAATTAAAAAAAAAATAAACAAGATACTGTAAATCCCCCAAAATCATCTACAGGGAGGCCAAAAAACCTTATAGATGATTTCTTCAAAAATGTCATTCGCAGAAAAGTACACTCATTTTATTTTAAAAAAGAAATACCAACGCTAAACAAAATTTCAAGTGAACTTTCAGAGGACAACGATTTGCCAAAAATCAGTAGAAGCAAATTATGGCCGTCTTACGAGAGGTGAATTTTTGCTGGTAAAAGCAGAACAGAAAGTCAGTTCTTATCGATAAAGATGAAATTATTTGTTGGCGAAGATACTACTTAAGATCAATAAAAAGATTCCGTGACGAAGGCAGGAATATTTATTATCTAGACGAAACTTGAGTCAACGAGGGATATACTGTAACAAAAGTATGGCAAGATAAAAATGTAAAAAGTTTTCGACAGGCATTTTTGGATGGACTTTCAACAGGGTTCAAGGCACCTTCAGGTAAAGGGCGAAGATTAATAGTGACACATATAGGTAGTGCCAGTGGTTTTGTAGATGGCGGTTTACTTTTATTTGAATCTAGAAATACAGGTGACTATCACGAAGACACGAACGCAGATGTTTTCGAAGAGTATTTTACACAGATGTTGGATCTTATTCCTCCGGGGTCTGTAATTGTCATGGATAATGCCAGTTACTATTCACAGCAGACCGAGCGGACGCCTACGACTGCTTGGAGGAAAGCCGATATAATTCAATGGTTATCCGGAAAAAACATTTCTTTTGAAACAAATATGGTGAAAAGGGAACTTTTGACACTTGTCAATCTTAATAAAGATCAGAAAAAATATGTTATCGATGAAATGACAACAAATCGCCAAATAACGGTACTACGGTTACCACCTTATCACTGTGAACTTAACCCAATCGAATTAGTCTGGGCGCAGGTAAAAGGGGATGTAGCGCGAAATAATACTACGTTAAAATTAAGTGACGTGAAAATGTTGTTAAAAAATTCCTTGGAACGAGTAACTGCAGATAACTGACAAAGATGTATACATCACGTACAAAAAGAAGAGGAGAAAATGTGGGAACTCGATAATTTAATTGACGTTACTGTGCAACCATCGTTATCAATCTAGGAGACGAAGATAATTCATCAGGATATTCAGAGGATGAATTTTAATATACCTACTTACTTTTTTATTTTCTATATTGTACATTTATACAGCACTACATTTACTCACCATAATTTGAATTTTCAAAATACATATATTTTTGTATGGAATAAAAGTCTATTAATTAAATTTAAATAAATATTTTGATAAAAATATTGAATAATTTTATTTGAATTACTAAAAACCCCTTAACCCGGTTATAATGCATGTTTTGAAATGCTGTTTTTATATTATTTACTTATAATTTTAGCTACCTGCTACAATTTAGTACAACCCGGTCACACAAAGTTTTTTGAAAAGTACACCTCATCTATACCGATAATACATAATATAAAAATATTGAATATAAGCACCAGTACTACATTTATTTACTATTTGCATGCATAATAAGCTTTTATTACTCTCTTTCATTTCTAAACAGTCCATAGAAGTGATATATTGCAAGATGCAACTTCTTTATTTAATAAGTTATACTTTAAGGCCTTTAAGCAAATTTTCGATAAATATTCACTAATTACCACAATATGTTTAGATATTTAGTTCACTTGATTTAAAATACATGTCATTAATAATAATTCACGAATGAGTGTTGAGCTGTTACTGGTAGCTGCCAGAAACAGAATTAAAATGCACATCTCTATCATTAGCCGGGATTCTTCTACTTTAAGATTTTATTTTACATAAATTGGGATCGTTCCTTCTATTATGTAATTCTCGAGCTCCAAATATTAAATAAATGACAAAGTATTTGGTATTTGAAAAACATATAAAAAATGTAAATTTGCAATACCGAAATCTAGAGAACCGTGACTCTTAGAGGCCTACATACATTTTAAATAAACATAAGAATTTACATGTAGGAGATTTGATATATATTAGCTTAAAATACCTTTCTAATACAGTAAAAAATGTTACAAAAGCTAATAATAAAGAATATATGGGTAGATATTGTGGGTGTAATTCAACGCTGGTTGGGGCTTTAGTCCATAGAGTAGTTAGTTTCACACAATATTGTTAATACCTAAAAATATATTTAAAAAAAACTTCTCTAACGGCTTGCCTCGAAACAGTCTAGTCCTAGTGATTTGTATTTGTCTACATTTAATACAGACAAGTCCTTTTTAGAATGAAAATACGCCCAATCAGTTTAAAGTTTTTAACATATATGAAAATAGTGGTTTGATTTCCTTCCCAGTAACAAAATATTTGCATCATGTACTTGCAGATGTGTAGTGTCTGCTCAAAGTGGAGGACCGCACCTCGTCACGTGGTACAAGGACGGCAGACAGCTTCCAAGCACTGGAAGAGGGACCAGCGAAACGCTCATCGTGAACAATATAGGGAGAGAAGACAGAGGAATGTACCAGTGCGTGGTCAGGAGAGCAGAGGGTGATACTGCCCAGGCAGCAGCTGAACTGCAACTAGGAGGTAAGTTTGCATAATACTTATTTGTTTTGTTGGTCTTGTGAAATCTTGATATGGATCTTCGAAAAAAGAGAACCACGGTCAAGTATATTCATACAATACTATAGTCTAAGAGCTGACTACAGAGCGAACGACATTCCTCGATTCATGAAATGTGTTACCTGGAAAGGCTTCGACTGCTGCCGACAAAGCGAAAGCCCGACCGTCACAAGGCGCGCTGAAAGCTAAGTGTGGAGACCGGCGATCAAACATGTAAATTTTCCCACCAAAAAACTGTCTTGGACACAGCTGAAAATTTACGTAGATATTGAGGATCATGAGATAAAGCAGGGGAAACATTGTCAGAAGAGTAAGTAGAAGCGAAAGGGTTGTCAGAAGTTGCGAAAAATTTCGGAAAATTTATCTACATATTAGAAGAGCTTCTGGCAGTTTGCATTTATATTGTTTACATATAGAATAAACTGTGCGCAAAGTGTCAGAAGGCAAAATGGAAGAAGTTATGAGAAATTCGGGTGGCCCGACCACTATTCTCTTGATTTTTACACCGTACATATCTCATGGCACTGGTAACAATTTATCTGAATATTCATGAGACTAAAGGAACTATTTTTAAAATCTCAAAAGTCATTCAAGAAGATATATACAAGGTGTGCAGAAGTAATCTGAAATATTTCAGGGGGTGATTTCTCAAGTTATGTCATGAAAAAAAGTTCATATAAAGGTCTTTTAAGTGCCTCAGTTTTTGAGATACAGGGGATTAAAATTTTATTTTATTTAGGTTCTCTTTGACTCTCTCTGGAGTAAACTAAGTCTTTCTTTTAAATTGTTTTCTCTTGCACACCATGATAGAACGCATGTTCTGGCTAGTCAATTTTTTTTCGCTATGTCATTAGTAGTCATGTCACCTACATTACTTTAATATTGTTATTAAAAAATTATGTACGCCAGTAGCCAGGCCAGAGGGGCTTTTCAATAGAATTTTTTGAATCCCCATTCAGTATCCAATAAAAACCGCCTCTTGACATTTTTTTTATTTAGGATGTGGTTTTAGTGGAGAACATCATTTTAATGAAAATTTCACACCTCTACTTTAAAACCACCAATAAAGATGCTTTTATTTTTACTCGTTACCTTGGCAACCAGAAATATTTCCGAAAATTTTTTGACAGTTGAGAAGGTAAACATATATGATCTACAGATTGGCATCTTATCTATATACGAAATATGGTGGATATATCTCGAAATTGCGTCGTGTTACTTGTAAAAAATATATTTCTACCACCTTTAGTGACCTAAAATTTCCAAAGAACGATAGATTGAACTACTACCCATCTGAGTTTTAGCATTTGATGTAACTAAAGTTAGTAATTTTTTTATTTAACGAAATATAGTGGATATACCTGCAAAATTCAACAAATTGTTTCCATACACTTGCTCTTCATTTTCTAATGTTATCAAATACTAGATATTGAATTTCTTATCTAACAACTTATTGATTTTTTATCAAATAGCGACATTTCAGTATAGACTTATTAAAATCAGTACGTACATAGGTACGCTTTGAATTAGTAATTGACATCTACAGAACCGTTTAAATAACTGACAAATCAACATGACAACAACAACAACACTACCTTGGTTGAGTCAAATTAATTTAAAATGTGAGGTTTGATTTATACTTGTGGGGGTGTGAAATTTTCTTACTGAATAAATACCACACGAGCGTAAATTATTTCTCTTGTGATATCGCGCTAGCGAGAATAAAACAGGAATAAGTAAAAATAGCAGTTACCTGTGTCTGCCTCATTCCATAAACCACTACAGGTTTATTAATATTTCTCTTGACCTCTTCCACTTTGCCTTTGCACGTAGTTTATTCTGTATGTAAACAATATAAATGCAAATTGTCAGAAGTTCTTCTAATATGTAGGTAAATTTTCGCAACTTTGGCCGCTTCTGACAACCCTTTAGCTTCCATCTACTCTTCTGACAATGTTTTTCCTGCTTTTTCTCCTGATCCTCGATATCTATGCAAATTATCAGCCGCATCCATGTTTTTTTTTTTGGAAAATCTACATGTTTCGCCCCCACACTTAGCAGCAATCGAACCTTTTCAGGTAAGATATTTCATGGACCGAGGTATGTCGTCCGTAGCCAACTCTCCGTCTACTAGTGTACTAGTACCAAGACCAAGATTGAATACGTAGCATCTCATCAATTTAATCTTTGGAATTTAATGACATTGTAACGTATATCGAGTCGTAGTACAAGATTGCTCAAAACCAATTAAATTCGACATTACGTAATGGGTATCTCTCTGAGGTGGAAATTGTCACCAAATTTCGCTTTGGTTTTGTGTACTTCGAAAGGATTTCGTATATTTAAGTCCGTTTTGGCCAATTTGAGTTCAAATATAAAGCTATAATTACGCATTCCACGCTGCTATTAGTGATTAGTATTGAGTTAGTTTGCAGGCATTTCAGTTGAAGAATGTTTCAGTTCAGAATGTTCAGTTAAAGTAATTCTGACTCTGTTTGAAATAAAATAAATAAAACTACATTCCAAATGCAAGAAAATATCGTATTATAAGAATGAGGAGCTCCAAATCAAAACATAGTTAAATATTCAGTGCAGTTTTGCTTCAAAATATTAAAGTACTGTGTTCTGATCCAATTCTCATAAAATATTTTTGAATTAAAAAATCGAGGAATTGGAAAAATCTGCATTATTTCCACAAAAAGCAATATGTAAGCTATATTATTTAAAAAAATAGAAAATGTCTTTTTTAAACATTTCTTTCTTTGTCTAATTTCTAAATCTTCAATCTATCATCTTCTTCCATACAGTCACAATGTTCTTCATTCTTCATTTTCATTTTCACTGACAACCTCTGTCATCTGCTTTTGCTGTGGTATGTTTGGGTATTAATAAATCTTGTACCGTTGCAGTGGTTATACAGGGTTAACTATGACTAAGTACAAAAAATTTAACCACGTGCTCAGGGAGGCCTAAAAGACAATAAAAAAATTATTCCAGAAAGTCGGCGCCTATGATAAGAAACGAGTGAGATGGCTTAGACCCATAGATAAAACTTACAGCTGTCAACAATATCTACTACCATAGTCGTTTTTTTGCAGCATTTCTAAATGTAGAAACGAAAATTAACATTCTAATAGTAATAATACCTAATAGATAACAGTTAATCCACTTAGCTCCAGTATTTTGCATTCGTTTTCCATTATTTCGTTATAAACTGGTAGAACTACATATTCGCTCATTACAGCCACCCACTACCGATAAAAGACACTTCCCGTAGATACAATTAGATAGATTAGATTCCTATTTATTATAATAAAATCGAACGAAACGAATAATAGACGTTTTAATGTAACCGCGGGAGTCTTGTCCCATAACCTAGAAAACCAATCCGGCGAAGAATATTGTAGGAAATTATCTGCACCCAACATAAATATCTTCATTTAATAACTATAAAACGTTTAAAAATTAAAATAAGGCACTAAAAACTGCAGAAGAACACAAAATTACAACGTAAACACAGGAATTCAATTATGACATGACAGTGACACTACTGACACTGACTAATGAGCGACTGTTGCATGCTTGTAGAGTATGCAACCAACAAGCATTGGCGGCGTTAAATAAGGATTTAAAATAATATCGAAAAAATTTTTTTTGGCTTTATAAATAAGTTTGGAATTTTTTTCCCCTCTTAAAATATTTGTACTAAGTCATAGTTAACCCTGTATCTCCCACCGATTTTTTCCATGGCAATTTTTTGAAGATATTTCATGTCTTTAATTTTTTTATTGTTCTTTGAAGTAGGGTTTTCTTTATTTTTATTTTTTTCATAGGATTTTTTCAAATTTTTTGTTATTCCTTAACTAGCTGAATACCTAAATACTACAATAGCAGTTAGCAATAAATGTTTGAATATAGTGTACATAATATCATATCACAAACAGCGTTATTTTTCTAACACAAATAATAATGTATTTTGAAGCAACTATCAGAAATCTAAACTTGGTTTTGATTCAAACAATCTTTGGAGCTATTTTTATGTGTGAAATATTACTTTTTACTTTGAACCAATATTACCATGTGATTCATATATTTAATACAGTGGCTTTATGAAGGGCAGTGGTGACAATAGAGCCTTTTTGATGGAAAATGGTGGTGTTGTTATTAAGGAAATCGTTAATGTGACACATGTAGCGCTTTAAATTTAACTAATTTTGACATTATTCTAAGCGCACTGAATAGTCAATTCTGATATTTGATGCACCAATCAAAAAGTTGTCACGCTATTGTTGCACTATTGCGTTGTATAGAGCCACTGTACATTTAACAGCATCAAACGCCATGTATACCTCAGAACCCGAAATTTGATCTGAAACTGTGTTTTGATTTGCTCCTCAAATATCGTTTATTGGACAAATCGTATTTATTAAATACCTTATAAGTCTCAAATTTTCATCTTCCATATGTATATGAGGTAATGCAAAATAACTTGATAAAAATTTGTTACTGCCCTTACTTTCAGATGCGCCTCCCATACTACTCTACAGTTTTATAGAACAGACACTTCAGCCAGGGCCAGCAGTTTCCTTGAAATGTAGCGCTTCTGGGAATCCAACTCCACAGATATCTTGGTCTCTCGACGGCTTCCCTCTGCCCAGTCATGGAAGGTGAGACTATTTCTATTCTGTAGATAAACCGTTTAACATGTCACTTTTTAATCTGTAGTTAATTACAATGATACATGTATAGGGCATCTGCACGTGACGTCACGATTTTCAACGTCACGTCATTATTGCATTTCGCACTTTCCAATTTCTGAGTTTACTTCTTGATAAAAATAATTCAAATTTGGCACATATGTCAAAATTTAAAACCACCAGCCTACTACGTTTCATATGAATTATTTTACTTGCATATTCCACACCCGAGGATATGTACGTATGTGGATTTTATTTATTTAAAAGAAAACGCGTGTCTTTGCATAAAAATACTAAGAGGGGAAAAAGTTTTGTAAATTGATTGTTATATTTACTGCAATTGTTTCATATCGAGTAACGTTTAGAATAAAAGGTTCTAATTAAAAATACAACAGAGGTTGGTGGTTGCCACCCTTGTAGACATTTGGTAAAAATAAAAATCGTACTCAACAATGTCACTTAATTAACTAAATGTAGTCACCGATTTTCAGATTTATAAGTTTAACCGTTTTTGAGGAAAAAAATTAAAACCGAAATTTTTTCAATTTTTTAGAAGCCCTTATCTCGTCAGGGAGGGCTCAAATCGAAAAATTTTATAGAAAGAACCCCCCCTAAAATAACCCAAGGAACACACCCTCCAAAAGTGCGTACATCATTATGGGACATCCTGTATAACAGATAATTTACAATTTATCTGGATATAAAGTTTTAGGAAAATCTTCTTTATTATCAGATTTAATGTGTATGGATTTATTCAAATTTCACTAATTTTATATCTATATCTATCAGCACTTTGTCTAATGTATAATAATATTCACTATACTTACATGATTGTATAAATGAAGGAATATTGTAGCCACAAAAAAACGAAAAATAATAACAACAATAAAGTGTAACCAGAACAGAAATACTTAACGTAACGTAAAAACGTATAATAAATAAATACGTTTGAGGTTATGATCGCTGTTTGTTTTAGCTCCAAACCAGTAGCCATGCCTACTTTGATCACGTGTCGCAGATGCTCTATTGAAAATCTATTGTGTCACGCCATTTGTATCATTTTTCATGGTAGTTAATTCCTGCGTACTTTTAAAATACAGAGTGTTAGTTAAGTATGTGCAAAAGTTCATATAAACATGGGTCCGCAACGGCTTTGTTTTATGGATACAGGGTGTTGAAGTTTGAAAAAAAAATCAAATTTTTGGATTTATTTTCTGAGTAGTAAGAGCTACTTAGTTGAAACTTGGCACACTTCGGATTTTTCTGAAGAAAAATCTTCGAACTACACCACACTTTGAATTGGTTGTAGGCAATCTCGTACTGTCTCGATGATTTTTTGAGAATTAATTGTGAAACAGCATTTTGTGCTTCCAATACTTCCAGTTGTAAATGTTCGCTTTCACTTTCCGAGCTCATTTTGAGTAAACACTCTTAGAATATGAATTTTCAGCTAACGTTCACTTAAATGTTACTCCTTATATTCGCAAAACTTCTAAAGCTACTAAAACTAAAGGTGTAAATGTTCAATATGTCTAAGACGCAACTAAACTAACTGGAAGGTTGCAAGCGATACATGTGTGTGATTTACAATTTCGTCCCAGAGGCATCCTGCGGTTTCCTATAACGACTCCCTTAATGATTATGGACTGCGCTGGTCTTGCGAGACAGGTTTTTGTTTTAATCATGCGCGGTCTACTTATCTTCATTAGCGTTATTTATACGTATCTCTTGTCTTGGGTTACACTAACAAACAGGCTTATCTACAGAGTTCTGCTTCAGTAGGGCGCCGGTGTATTTCTTAATTATCCACCTCTACCTCCTCCACGACTCTAATCCAGCGCGGATGTATTTACGACCGCATTACAAAGGTGTGTGTTAAGAGAAGGTGTGCTTGCTACCTGTTCATTATTATTTAATTGTATAGGGTGGTCCGCTTATCTTAAGTTTAGAACAGTAAACACAAAAAAGGCCCACGTACTATTTCTCAGCAAAATCTATCTCTTTAAAAGACACGAGTAAAAAAACTATTCGTATTAGTATCAAATCTTGCCAATCTTCTTGAACCTTGTCATAAATTACCATTCTGAATTTCAAGTAATATTTTGCTGTATTTTCAACAGGATATTGTCACGAGTTTAAATTTGCCTACAAATCTAATAGATTAATAGTAGGCGTAAGATCTGTAACTGTACTGGCATTCTTCATCTGTAAAGGGAGCAATCATACTATTAAGAGTCCTTATCCACTCATTTCTATATACAATGGTTGAGCCCCACGTTGGGCGCCAAACTGTCACGGGGGCCACTGTCTACTTCGGAAGGTAACGGGTTGGTTGCCTAAATACAGGGGGGTGTTTAGTTAATAACTTGTTTATTCAAAATAATCGTATATAAATGCACAGATGACCTAAAATTATAATTCTACAACTTACAGCTAGTGTTAAAATGGTTTCTGATATCTAATTGGATCACCTGCGGCCAACGACAGCTACTGGTGTATAGTAAGTCGTCTGTAGAGTCTTATCCTCCCCTGTAGGCCTTCCGAGAGACAGTGTGTGGGTTTCTTCGATAGAGCTTCCAGCTTCGCTCGGCTCGAGGGTGGTAGGCCCTGTAGGCCTTCCGAGAGACAGTGTGTGGGTTTCTTCGATAGAGCTTCCAGCTTCGCTCGGCTCGAGGGTGGTGGTTATACCCAAATGGTAGTTATAATTGAGGATCGACGTAGGTATAAGGTTCTATGAATTCAGCTGAGCCTCGGCTCTCAAGATGCACGTTGTTTGGCCTCATATATGATAGCAGCAATACACAATAAAAAGCCTTTTCATTCAAAAGGCTTTTAAACGTAGTGTTAAATCCAGCACAAGCTGATTGCAAAAGATTTTGCTAACTTAACTTTGCTAAGTTAACTATAACGAATCCAGAGTTTTTGCATTAACTTTCACTGTTAATTAAACTATAGTATGTTCTACTACGTGCTTACTTATTGTTTTATATCAAAATGAAAGAGTGTGATTTTTAGTCGCCTTGCCACTTTTATAACTATATCGTGCAGATTTTTAACAACATTGAACTTAAGATTGAGAATGCCACAGAACACTATCCGGTACGCATGGCTCAACCATTGTGTATAGAAAGGAGTTGATAAGGAATCTTAATACTATGATTGCTCCCTCTATAGGTTAAGAATTCAAGTACAGTTACATATCTTACGCCTACTATTTACCTATTAGATTTCTAGGCAAATTTAAACTCGTGACAACTTACCTGAACGAAAACAGTTTTTACTTTGTGACTGATTATTTCAAATAGGATTATTTCAAAAACTGTTACTCCTCACGACTTCATCAAAGTGTACCTTTTTCAGATAAAAAAAGTAGGAGAATCGACTGTTTCAATAGTCAGATGGATACACTAAGCCGCAAAAAGTCTTGCATTTAAAAAGACATAATGTGCCATCTACTGGTGACGTCAAAATTATAAACAAATTTGAATTTCTCGCCGTCAAAAAACCTACTATTTGAATTTTTTTAAATCAAAAAAAACATTTTAACTGTATAACCTGCCGCAACATAATCAGGGTGCTATCCACCACATCTTGTTAATACTGACTGCTCCATTTTTAATACTGACAGATCAGCACCTGCTTCAGGAAGTAAAGTTACCGAAGATGTTCGAAAACCGTGCCCAGTATATTCTTGTGCATCCTCATTTTTAAGAAATTCTGCTATCTTTTGTGGCATCTTAGAGAATGTATTCAAATCTACAAACTGCACGGTTCATTTTTTGTTTTTATAGGTCGATGTGGTACATTTTTTGGCCTCAGTTCCATATATTTTCGAAATACGTCAATTGTATGGATATCATTACTTCCATTGACAACACTGAATATTCTTTGTTTTATAAGTCTTAGTATCTGGAATTGGTTCCTCAATTCTACAACTTTCAGAAACTCCCATAATATGGATGACTTTTTGGCTCATAGCCCATTAATTCATGCTTTAAAAAGGCCTTCACCTGGTCAAATCTACAAGAAGTTAAACTATATAAGTATCGAAAACACGAAAATACATTTTTTATTTAATTTTTATATAGATTGTTTCGAAAATGATTGAGGAAAATGAAACAGTTAATTCTTTAGCCGATGTCATGTAAAAAAAATAATTTTAATGTCTCCTAAGAAGTTACACTGCCGATACTACTAAGGATGTGTCATCAATAAAACGTGTAACTACATCTGCACTAATATTTGCAGGTAAATCATTCATAAAAAAATTTTAAAATTAATGGACCCAAAACTGAGTACCTCTGACATAAAATTTTCTTTGTGACTGATCAACTAGTATAAAAAATAACACAAAATCCGACATTATATAATTTACGTTCCATAAGTTTCAAATTCAAACAGACAAAATCTTGCGATAAATATAAAAATAATTTATCCAAATCTTATAAACATGTTCTAATAAGCCCTAACACTTCTTACAATTGAGAACTGAAAGGACAACTTAATTGACAATATATTCTAGCCAAGTTTAGATGTAATAATTGATCATAATTTCAGTTCTTCTATCCATATACTATTTTCAAAATTTTATATCTCCATTAATTAGTTATCAACGCAAAAGTAAAAATATACGAATAATATTTTTTTTATAGAAAAACAGCTATAGATTTTTTAAATTGTTTAAGTTTCTGTTGCGTCTCCGTCAACAGTAAAACATATGATGCTATTTTAACGATAATTAAAGATTCTTGAATGGCTTTTAGCTTTGCAGTTGCTGTTTGTACAGTATTAAATTATAATTATTTATTCATATACAAATACATTGACAGTAATTCTGCATAGAAACTAATGACGTAAATTCCAACCCAATTAATTATTCACATCGACAAATGAATATGCAATTAATTACTCAAACATTTTAATAAATACATGTTACGTTGGGAAATATATGGTTTTGCGAAATTGAAACTAAAACCTCGCCCAAACGTTAAAAAGTGAGATTACATGTTATATTCCTACATGTACAAATTATTCAACATAAAAATATGTTGAAATATTGAATTTCATATTTGTATTTGTATATTTAATTATTAAGTATACAGAAAGATCACTTGTATCATTTTTCACAAAATTAAATTATTAAACATGAAATATCACCACTCATATATTACCCTGTTCCCAAAATTACTTTAACTTTGCAATGCTCTATTATTTATAAACAGCAAGATGTCAGAACCATAAATGGCAGAACCTCCTATACATTTTTATAAACAGTTATAATCATGACATTTTTGTTTTAAAAATCTGTTTACGTTAAGATATATGTTAACATTTAAAATGAATTTGTTGACACAAATTATTTTGCTATTCTAACCCCACATTCTAACAATTATTTTCACATACTTATAAACAAAAGTAAACAATCCCATATGCACAATTATGCAAGTTTATGTTATAGCAATATTTACATCTACAGTTGAATTTAAAAAAATATGTATTTTAAAAGATTTCTGTACCTAAAAATGTGTTGGTTAGACCGCTTTTTGCCGTTATATATTCGTTTTACTTCGGTATCTTTGAATATTTGCAGTTGGCATGAGATAGCATGCCTGTTATTTGGTAAGCTCTATATTATTCAGTTCTTAAATGTCTAAAATTATTTGTATTTATACAAAACGCTATTTCAACAATACGACGCCCTTAACAGTAACAGATGTAGAATTAATGAACATGAACAAATTAAAAAAATACGAAATCTAGCGGATTTCTGACTTCTTGGAGGCTACCTCAATTGACCAAACTGACCAATGCATCCATCATGAAAATGTGTATTCAGCCACTCTGTCACAAATCTGCCATAGTGAGGAGATGCACCATCTTGTTGGAAGTACATTTGTGGTCTAATATTCAACGGAATGTCTTCTAGTATGTCATACTAATGGTTTGTGAGAAAGTCCCTTTGCGTTAATACGACGATTATTAAGTTCTTGCAACTCCAATAAATGACCATTGAAGACTCTTCTCCAAATATTGATAGAAAATCAGTGCGGGAACCTTCTACTTCTCTTAATATGTGGGCTGTTCAATGAATAATGATGCAAGTTTCAAAAATTTGTGAAATTGTTAGAGCAAACATTTATTTGAATAAGAACTTTTTTTGTCGAGAATAATCCTCAGTTATAGTTTTTACACATACTTGTGACTCGTCCTGTTATAGCTACGTTACATATTTTTTTAAGTTAATAATATTCTCATTAATTTCTTCGAGCTTTCAATATAAAAATTACCGAGTTAAAGGAACACTGCAACAAATTTAACCCGTCTGTCGTCAAATTAACACCACGGCATATTTTTCCTTTTATCTGTTCACAGTACAAACCAACCTCCGCGTAGTTCGGGCCCAAACAATTCATTTAATTAATTTACAAAGCCAACGCGACCCGGCGGAATTCTAAACTCCTAATTATTAATTGCGATATTCCGTTGCAGGTTTGTAATTGGGCAATACGTCACCGTGCACGGAGACGTGATAAGTCACGTCAACATCAGCCACGTGATGGTGGAGGACGGAGGGGAGTATACGTGCACGGCAGAAAATAGGGCAGGGAGGACGTCGCATTCCGCCAGGCTGAATATTTATGGTAAGTAATTTTTTATTCTTCTCTGTAATATAAATAGTTTGCAACTTGTACAAAAAATGCTTATTGCACTAAACGTGTTGTCCTACTCGGCCTGACGGCCTCGTTGGACAATTTCACGTCGCGTGCAATAAACACTTACTTTTTGTACTTGTTGCATAAATAACTATTAATATTGAAATTACAAAACTCTAACAAATCAAAATAAATCATTCACATTTTATTACATAAATAGTGAAATAAAATTCAATACTCACTAGGTTCAATTATTAAGAGAGACTGAAACATTTTTTGTATTTAAGGGGCAACACTAGATGCAAGTCAACTTGACCATTCCACTAAGCGCATTGAACCCGTTCGACTTCCCTTACATCTTCTGTCTTTGTCTGCCTCATCTTTCATCGCCTGATACTATTTGAACGTAAGCGGCTCCTTTAGCAGGCTTTAACTTAAACAGCACTTTATTAGTTTCAAATTTACAGAAACTAAGCATGCATAAATCAGTAAAATAATTCGCCACTTCTAGGATGCCCATTTATTTTTTTTCCTTCACGTTTTAAACCTTAGTTTACTCGTGTCAAAAAATATGATTTAGGGCATCCAAGAAACTAGATTTTTCTAAGAAAACTGGTGCAAGCCAAAATCGGATCATTGTTATTGAAGTTATTTTGAAACTAGCTTTAAGATACCTAAAGAGGCTTCTTACAGACAGTAATAAAAAACCCTCATGCTGTCAACAAAAAACAATCCCAGATATACCTATTCAGTGATCAACAATCCGGCAATACGAGTCTTGACGTACCGTATTTAGGCCAATAACCTTGTTTTTAATGTTGCAGAGCTTCAGAACCGCTAAATAATAACAGAAACAAATAATTAAATTTGCATTTTTATAAACACCCGGTGTAATCAATAGGAATTTATAAGATTTTTATAATAAATGCCAACCGCAGCAATCAACGCCGGCATCAGATAATACACAATATTTCAAATTTCCGTTTAATATGTTACCGGCGGAATAAGTCGAACATCATTCGGGTTCTACACAGGCGTGCCTGCCGTCGACTGCATCTGAAACAGATCCACGCGGCCCTACTTGTCTCTGTTTGTCATCCACATTTCACATCTCATCCATCAGCTACATTTTCACGATTTCGCGTGGTAGAGGTGAACTTCGTATTTGGTGCTAGTTTCAAAAACGATGCGCCGGCTTGTGACGTCACTACACGCAACTCTAAAGTAGGAGATCTACCGTGAACACGCTAATACCTGGTCAAATTAAAAGCTGCTACGTTATTTCGGTGCTATGTTGTAAATATTTTAGTATAATATGTTCAATTAGAGTTGAAATTAATAAGCTGATTCTGACAATCTACCGAAAGTTGGTATGTCCATGATTATAAAAAAAACAATACAAATGAAATTAAAGAAAAATATATACCGGTTAAAAGATTAGCAAAGAATATATGCAGAAAAAAGGAAGAGGGAATCGGTAGATAATCATATGCCACTTTTAGAGAATAATATACAAAAAAAACATGCCAGACAATTTTATCGGAACATAAAAAATGAAATGCCAAAATAACAACAAAATAAAATGGTATTTTGTAAGGACAAATGACATAATGGCAGTTGGTAGGAGGAATTTCAGAAAGCTTGGAGAGATGGGGGGGAGGTATTTCCAGGAAGTTTTTGGGACGGAAGAACTGGAAGAGGAGGAGATGATAGTTAAAATAAACGTGGAAGCCAATAATATAGAATCCTTCGGATAGCAAAGAAATAATGGAAATTATAACTAAATACATTTAAGAATAACAAAGCGCCAGAGGAAAATGACATTTCTGCAGAAGTGTTAAAAATAATTCGAAGAAAATCTGTGTGCCAATAAATGATGTATGGGAGAAAGAAGCAATACCTATAAGATGGAGAGAGTCATTGATATGTCCCAGATATAAAAAAGGAGAAAGGAAAGGGATTTGGTATATAAAATTTTGGCAGTAGCAATAAAGAACAGGATAAATACAGAAATATAAACGAAACCAATACAATAATCAGTGTGTTCGGGAAAAATAAATCAACGACAGACCAAGTATTCATATTGAGACAAATTGTTGACAACAGCATAAATCAGAATTTACCTCTTTACATGGATTTATATAGTTTCCCTCTCTTTATCATATCATATTCTAATATCATATAATATTATCATTTATCAAATTGTATGATAAAGAGAGAGAAACTATATAAATCTATGAGAGACCTTAAGATAAAGGATAATAAGAATGGTAAAAATGAGCCTAACTGATGCGAACTGTATAGTGCTGATTGAAGGGAAAACATCCAAGGGAAGAAAAAAATTTAGGGAACACAATGTCTAGGTACTTTACATCATTTGTAAAGGTCTAAATGCGTCTCAAAAAATGCTAAGAGAATATACAAAACAATAATTAAACACAGTTACATACGAAAGTGAAATTTGGAAAATGAATATAAAAGAAAAAAACGTAATTAGAAGTATTTGAGAGAAATGTACTGAGGAAAATATATGGGGAAAAAGTGAGATGTGTTAAGAAGAAGAACAAACGCTGAAGTAATAGAATTGTATGGGGAACCATCGATAACAAATATCATTAGAGCACAAAGAATGAGATGGTTGGGACATGGAGGGAGATTAGAAGTAGAGAGGCCTACGAAAAAGAGTACTGACAAGGGAAATAGCAGGAAGAAGAGGAATAGGACGAACCAAATGGATACAAACAGTGGAAACACACTTAGAAGAAATGGGAATAAGGGATTGGAGGAGAAAAATAAGAAATAAAATACAATTGAGGTTTTCCTTATGCAACCAAGCCATAGGCTTGTAGCGCTCAATTTATTTATTTATTATTATTATTTATTTATATACATTTTGTTCTGATCTGGTTTCTAAATTTTTCCTCAATTACAGTTTAGTTTAATTTCTGATCGAATGCAACTCCAGACCTTTCCAATTAATTTTCCCGATAGGTTTCTAAGGGACAAAAAAATTCTTCTTCGCTGAAACTTTTTCACTTCTTAATTAAACCGTTTAAAAAAGTAGTTTATTAAGGGTAGATCACTGAAATGTTCTAGTTTTAAGGCTGCTCGCAACAGCGCAAACAGCTTCGTTCCATTTGAATTCGCTGAGCCAAATTAATTACTCGCGCACAATTAATTCCATTAATAGTTTACAGACGGCGCAGTCTTGCGAGTCTAAATTGTGCGTTCCTGGCCACAATACGTGCTGAAAATGAATGTGGAATTGTGAAATATTTGCACCGGCAGAGGTGCACAATGCCGACACATAAAGTTACGGTGACGGCTAGTGTCCAGTCGTTATTTGTGTCATTCATTATGCTACGTGCTGACGCTCGCAATTTAGCTAAAATCTGGCGTATTTTGTTTCTTTTGTCTAGCTCGTTTTGGTGCGAACTTAACGTCCTACAGAATGAACGCAATTACAACAGCATGTAGGATTATTTAGATGTAGTTATTTCACACATTTTTATCTCCTCTTTGCGCGTTTAAGGTCGCCGTATTCCTCGCCGAAAAATGATCAAGTTTGTGGTGTTTTTTACGAAGCCAGACTTTAAACTCTGAATTCAGACTTTTATGTCTGATGGCACCACTTACAACCGTGGTTGTTTGCTATATATAGTCAGGGCATTAGTCCACAGAGTAGTTATTTCCTAAAATTCCGCTTTTAAAGATATGGCAATGGATGGAACTTTTAATAGTAGATACTCTCAGTATGGAGATTTGCTTTCTGCTTGTGACTGTATTCAGGCCTAGCTTTGAGTAGCCAATGACTACTAGATGTGTACACACGTGCTCCGTCTTGCGTACTCATGTTCTTAACTATTATGACAGATTGTGAACAACTAAGGTTGCAAGTTATTGGCTTCATTTGTGATATACTGATAAAAACTAACAAGTTCGAAACCAGTACATAAATATTGGCACCGCTGACGACTAACTGCGGCTGTTTGCTATAGGCATTTCAGGTTTCAAAGGCGCAACGTTATTTAGACACCCAATACTTAAATAATACTGTTCATTACAATGTTACAATCAAATTTAATTAGGAAATTGGTATTAGCACATCACGGCAATATAGATCCAGAAATAAGAATAGGTCTAAGGAAATTAAGTGGTTTCAATCATTTCCCAAACATGTACAGTCGCACCTTAAATCGTCTCAAGAAACAGTAACATTATACAGGGTGTTGTAAAATTTCAGTTGATGACAAATATCGTAAAGTTTCATTTTCCCCTGTATATTATGTCCTCAAATCTCTATCTAGTAAGCTAGAGTTCTACGACATGTCCCATAATTTCGTTAGCAGTTCAAGTTCAGAGATTAAAATCTGAATTCTTCTAGGGCTTCGTAGTTTTTAAATACAGAAATCTCGAACCGTTTGTAAGACACACATTATTTTGCTATTCTACTTATTTGTATTTGTATGAAACACTATTCAAGAATACGGCATTCTCAACAAGTAACAAAGAAAAAAATGTTTAAAATGTTTTTCAAGTAGAAATACATATATTACAATGAACAAAAAGAGTATTGTCTCAAAAAATTCTGTATTTTTAAAATTAGATAGGTATTCGTTTCTGAAAATTATTGGTTAATATTTTCAGTGCACCATTTACACTTACCTATATTTATAATATTTTAAACGTACTGAGAAGGTAACGGTATGTAGACAGTGTGTCTCTAAGAGGTCTGTACAAAACACTAGCACAAATCCCTGAGGCTAAAATAAGGATTTAGCCCAATTTGCCTTAGTCCAAAAGTTAATAGTTTCCGACATACAGTTAAACAAAATGTTCTTTATGGGTACCATCTTCACCTACTTGAGGAGAGAGATTTTAATTAGAGATTAACGAATATTCTGGAAAATATGTGGTTTCAACGTAAAGTGCTCTACACCTGGTATAATTCCCTTAGCTGCGAAATCTTTCAAAAAACCCCAGAAACTTAAGTCCAATGGGTTGAGGTCGGGCGAAGGAGATGGCCATTTAACATATGCAAGTTGTCCTCTACTAATTCATAACAATGATTTCATTTAAATGGTTCTGAATATTTTGACCGTAATACGGAGGAGCACCGTCAAGTTAAAATCACATATTTTGACAAACTGCCAGAGATAAACCATCAAGTCAATGAAAGAGTTTAGTAAAAAAAATAAAAATTAATTAGAATTGATGAAAGATTTCTTTTATATAGTTCCAATACTAGGTAAACAAAAGCTAAGGGAAGGAATTGTACAAGATAAAGAGCAATTTAGGCTGAAACCACATACTTTCCAGAATATTCATTAATCTCTAATAAAAAGAGCCCCAAGTGAAGGTAAAGGTGGTACCCATATTGAACATTTAGTTTAAATGAGTTAAATTTAGTTGTTGTTTTTTTTTTAACTATTTGCTGTTACTTGTGCCGTTTATTTATTTTAATTTACTGAATAACATGGAAGTGACCATTTGATTCTGAGCGATATTTACTTTACGCCATACCTAGCATATGAAAAGTTGCAATATCTCGAAAACCGAGCGCCAAATCAAAATCTTATAATAGTGAAAGAAAAAAAAATAGAACAGAAAAAATATTCTGAAACCATAGTCATACTAAAAAAAAATTGATAGCTCCGTGGGTGCTACAACCCCCCTTTTCTCCGTTCATGCTTTGACATTTTAGACCAAAATTACACAAAAAGTGTGCCCACTTAAGATAAAAATATGTGTCAAATTTGAAACAAATATCTCTTAGTAAAAATCAGTTTTAAAATTTTTATTTTGACACTCTCTATTTTGAAAACGAAGCTCCAAAACGAAATGTGGCATAAGAAAAGTCCCATTATTTTGGTCCAAATAATGTGTGGTTAACGGCTGGACCTACTCATCTGTAACACCCTGTATATTATTAAAAATGAACTCTTTTAAATTGCAGATTTATCATAAAGACAAATGACTGGAGATGAATGAGTAACGCGCCCTGAAATCAGCAATTTTATTAGCATAAAACTGCTTGACAGAACGTTTTGTCATTTTTACAGTTTCCTGGCAATTAGACAAAACTGTAGGAGACGACCCATCCCGGTTGTATTCTAGTAACTATTAAGGGCAACGAGCACAAAATAGTCCCTCACATTAGCATTACAGGAAGCGGGAATGAAAATGACAAATAAGTTTCGCGTGACAAATGTTGCACCGTTTATCCCTTGTTTTCAGCCTTGTGACGGTCGAGTGTGCGGTGCTCGCATACTTGACCTTATTTGTTTCAATACTACATCAAAGGCAACTCTGAGGAAACTGAATATGATGAGGAACTTGTATATGAATAATTTCACTATACATATGTAGCTATCTTTCGGTATTTGCCTCGTAATTTACTTACTGTAAAAAATAAGATTGTCAGAAATGTGAAGTATCTATACGATTTACTTCTGTTTATTTATTTATTTATTTATTTTATTTATATACATTACACTGTTCAACAGGTACAAGAAACCCAGTTACAGAACAGGAAAACACAGAACAATATGTATATATAAAAAAGTAATAGTTAAAAAATATAAAATAATCATATACAAACAAATACTAAAATTAGAATCAACTTAATCATTTTAGGTAAAAAGATTTTATGTCATTAAGGCTGCAATTAAAAATATCTATATTGTTGACGTTACAATTGTTACAGATTACAAAAAGAGGAGAATATTTAAGAATATTAGTGCGGGCGGCGGGTAGATAGAAAGTTAAATTTCCTCTAGAACTAAGTCTTGGGACAACAAAGATAATTTGGACATGAACTCTTGGCAATCTGCTGAATTATGTATTACTTTATGAAGAAAAACCTGAGAGCAATATTTACGTCTAATTTCAAGAGAAGGAACAGAATGAGTTTTTAAAAGCTCATCGTGTGGAAATCCAATGGGAGGGTAAAGACCATCCGATTTAAAGCTCAAATATTTTAGAAGCCTACGTTGAACTGATTCTAATTTATTAATGTGAACAGCACAATGGGGGGACCACACAAGAGAGGCGTATTCAAGTTTAGATCTAACGAAACTGAAATAAAGAAGTTTAAGTGTGTTGCTATCTGCAAAGTCACGACAATTGCGGACGATAAAACCATATGCTCTGTTTGCATCAGAGACAACAGCATCAATATGGCCACTAAAAGATAATTTTTCATCAAATAAAACACCACTGTTGTGTTGTTTACACCACTTACTATAATTTAGGTTAAATCAATTTTTTTAGATAATTTGTGAATCACCCTGTATATTATAGCATTTTCTTATTTTGGATGAAGTTACTTTTTTTTTAAATGATGGATCAATATTCCACTGCAGGCATATGCAGTTGAAAAAAAAGGAAGTTGATTTTGAAAATAATTGAATATAGGCCTATATTTTAAAAAAGTAAATGCATCTGAAATAAAAAAAAACGCTACAATCTATGTATAGATAGTAATAATGTTTATATCAAACATTTATTAAAGTATATTTTTAATTTTTTCTTAACTAATGTAGTTAATTTTTTTGTCAATTATCTTAACTAAAAAATTCGTACCCTCCCTATTTTCGATAATACTGATCACGAAGCTGAAGTCAGATTTCGGCGGTCGCATGTAGTTTTCGAATAAAAAATTTTTAAATTGTAACTTTTACGTATTTGTTACAGGAAATATCCGATTTCAGTTTAGTCTAAGAAAGTTGCTATCGTTGTATAGGGCATACTAGTATCGCCTGTAGTTTTTAGGACAAACTAAAATAGCCTCATTAGTGTAACAATTTTGAAATTTCATTTTCTCAAAAACTACATGCGACCGCCGAAATCTGACTTCAGAATCGTGATCAACGCCCTTGAAAATAGGGGGGTAGGAATTTCTTTGTTAAGATTGGAGAGTTTTGCGCTGTTGTAAATAATTGCCATTATTATTGCTCTTTTATGAAATATTTGTTATTAAGTCCCTCATAAGAACAGCCTGTATATAAAATCCCTTGAGCGAAGCGAAGATTTGTATAGACATCTTAACACTTCTCCCTCGGTTCTTACGGTAAAGCTTGGTATTCTCCTTAGGGATGCCGTACATCAGGCTGATTCCTAAAGTGACGGCGGTCGCCGGAGAGACCCTGCAGCTGAAGTGCCCCGTAGCCGGCTACCCCATAGAGGAAATCCATTGGGAGCGCGGCGGCAGAGAGTTGCCAGACGATCTGAGGCAGAAGGTGCTGGCCGACGGCACCCTCGTCATAAATCCGGTGGAGAAGAAGGCTGACTCCGGCGTGTACACTTGCTGGGCTAGGAACAAGCAGGGTCACAGCGCAAGAAGGAGCGGGGAAGTCAACGTCATAGGTATGTTTTTCTTTCTCTTACCATCTATGTAATATTTATTAGATTACACTGTATTTTTATTGTTCGTCATTCTGACATTATTATTCAACTGGCTGATTTTTTGTTCGAAATAAATATATAGATTTGTGGGTAACTTGTATAGACTTTCCAAACTCAATTGGCAGCAGGTGGTGTTGTAAAACATGCCTGTATATCTTCTCCATTCGCCACCACTCATTCTCATCTCTGCCAATCCACTTCCCCTGCTCCATCAATTGAACATCGATGGCCGATCATCGGTTATTTATCGGGTCTGTTTGATGCTCGGTGCGCCCGATAAATTACAAGGGAATTTTATTAATTAGTAATAATTACATGTTATGGATCTTACTGTTCAGTCGATTGTAAAGCTAATGCACGTGATATTTCGTTTTTCCACTTCGCCAAGGATTCTAAAATGTAATACATTATCTATGAAAGATGTATTAGCAGGAATTCAAATTTATGAATAACTGTTACCAATCTCTGTAATTTTGTATTTAGTCGTAAGTATTATGCTGTGTTAGTTAAAATGTTTATAATGATTTATAAGTTCAACAATACGTATACTTTTTGAAGGTGTCAGCAATGGAAAAATAAGTTAGGCTTTGTCGGAGAGTATAAATTTACCAAACTAACACCTGCATGTGCTGTGCATTTCAATTATGAATAATTCACATAGTCAGGATGCCAGAATTGAATGGTAAGATATTATTAGTGTCTTTTAGACCTCCCTGAGCACATGGTTAAAATTTTTGTACTTAGTGGTAGTTAACTCTGCATATAAAATCTCAATGATGAGTTCACTTGCAGATTTCATATAGAGGGTGTTTCAGGAGGAGATGTACGTACTTCAGTATGTTATATTATGTTCAATTTTAAAAAAAATCCTATGAATTTAGGTCTGGAAACGTTTCGTTTAGGGTATACAGGATGTCGAATTAAAAAAAAAATAATTACATTTTCTTTAATAACTCTCGACTACTTGGAGATAAATTCATGATATTTTGTATGCGGAGATTTCTTGGGACGGGAAACCTCCGCCTACAAAATTTCATGATTTTAACTCAAAGTAGTCGAGAGGTACTAAAGAAAATGGAATTACTTTTTCCTATCCTAAATGAAACGTTTCCAGACCTAAGTTCATAAAATTTGTTTGCTTAAAATTGAAAGTAGAATAACACATACTGAAGTATGTACATCTCCTCCTGAAACACAAGTTTATTATTTATTAATTACATAGCGTCTAGTGTAAGAAAATTTGAATACATAAATCTTATAGATCCTATTTATTAAATGCTAAATAGGGTAAAAAGTATTCTAAAGATTTAACCTCTATCTAAATCTATTGGTATACGCCTATGAATCCAGAAAAATTCTCCTGCCGATCGTTTTTGGAAACCAATTGACTTTGGAAAGACTATAACTAAGGTTGACCCTGTTATTGTGAAACTAGTAAATGCACAGTTAACAAACAAAAATAAATCCTATCAATGTCGATCCACTGAAGTATTTATAAAACAAAGTTTTTAATTTTTTTTCTTCTTTTTTTTCGGACATTTGAATTTTGAATCAATTTTAACGAACCAATGTACAAATTTTATTGCAAAAATATGGATATACAAGTAAATACAATAATACAATAAACATTTTACAATAGCTATTTATGCAATAAGTTAGGAAAACTGATTTTTTTCCGTATCAGTAGTAGGTTTTTTAATACGCCATATTTTTTTAATAGTGTTTTGAAAATAGCTCAAATGAGTATAGTTATATTTTTTTATTTTCAGAACACTATTTAAAAAATATTGTACAAGCTTGTTTAGTATTTTGTTCTACTTTAAGGTGTAGTCCTATTTTAAACAGATTTTCAGAATCGTTATTAGAAGACTGAAGATGCTAAAGAAAAACCCTGGAACAAATACAAATATCGGTTTTCTCTATTAAGTAAAAGAAAATTTAGACAAACTTACACTTTTGTTAAATATCAAAATATACCATTACCCTATTCAGTTATACAAAAATTTGTTGCAATATGCAGAACACAACATTCAGTTTATATAATAGTGATTAAGGTACCTATCAAGGTTTTTATAAATCCTTGCCTCTTGGACATTCGCAGTTTTTGAGTTAAATTATTAATGGCGGAAAAATATCAACTTCTAACGAATAGGAATACTATAGCTATTTTCATCATTATGTGGGGTTAGTAAGTTTGTCTTGAGCTTCTCACAATGATTACACTCAGCTAATATGACATTAGTTTTATTAATTCGTGTATGACATTTAATTTCTGTTTCTGAGGTAAAACCTTCTTACCTGCCAATATATTTAAAATATGTAATGCCCTAAGACGTTATATACAGGGTGTCCGGAAAGTAATGGGACCCAGCTTAAACATAGCTTCCTGTGATCAAATAGAACCGATTTAGATAAACTTAGCTTAGTCCAAAAGTGCTTCGTTTAGAAGTTACAGGGCTTCAAAGAAAAAAAAATGTTTTCTTGTTATGATCATAATTACGTCCAATCATGTTCAAATTTGGTACAGTTATGTTTTAGATAAGTACAAGCATTGTGAAGTAGTAAGTAGTGCCGCATATCGTAGAGGGCGCTCTTGGCAGAATTTTTACAATTCATTTTTATTGTATCTTTTTTGTTGGTCCTATTTTGATACGTTTTGAAAATTACGATGGATAAATTAATTTTGCGTAGAAAAGCTATACTTGTTCCATGTCAATAAAATGCACCGTTTAAAAACGCGTTTGAAAATTTCAGTACATTAAAATAGAAATAAATTTTCGATCAAGTTACCACTTGTTAAACTGACGTTGATACGCTTAAATTAGATACAAATTTTATCAAAAGCCTGTCAAATTTATATTAATTGTTGTACTGAGTGTAGTTGTGTAAAGAGTTAATATGATGTGTAAATAATTTCAAATTATTAGTAGTATTTTGTAAAATTTTGAAAACATACCTCGACATAATCAGTTTTCCAACTCAGAAACGGCTGTTTAATGTCAAAATCAATTTAATGGAGGAGCTGCTGAAAGAAAGTACAGTTAGATGGAACAGGTATAGCTTTTCTACGCAAAATTAATTTATTTTCCGTCAAGCGTATCAGAATAGGACCAACGAAAAAGATACGATAAAAATAAGTTACAAAAAACTGCCAAGAGCGCCCCCTACGATATACAGCAGTACTTACTCCTCCACAATGCTTGTACTTATCTAAAACATAACTGTACCAAATTTCAAAACAATTTTTTTTGAAGCCCTGTAACTTCTAAATGAGGCACTTTTGGACTAAGCTAAGTTTCTCTAAATCGGTTCTATTTGATCACAGGAAGCTATGTTTAAGCCGGGTCCCATTACTTTACGGACACCCTGTAGATATTAGCGTTAGTTCTTATTTAATTCACATTCAAATATCGTAGTTATTGCTAATAACAGACTTGTACTAAAAAGTTAAGGGACATCGTAAATCCCTTTGAGAAACCCGATATTCGTACTAGATGAAACGGAAGCGGAATACACGGAAGGCCTGGAGGAAACGAAGCTGAGGTCGACGTCACGAGGAGGGACCGTTAGAATTCCGGGCAGTTTTTAACAAAGTTTTCGTTTCAGTTCCCCCAAAGGTTAGCCCTTTCTACGCCGAAGACACCCTTCACGTAGGCGACAGGGCCAGCCTGACCTGCTCCGTGACCAAGGGCGACCTCCCGCTGACCATCTCGTGGCACAAAGACGGCCGCGCTGTAGAACCGGCCCAGATGATGTCGATTACCCAGGTGGACCAATTTACTAGCATTCTAGTGATAGAGAGCCTGTCGCCCGAGCACAACGGCAACTACTCGTGCGTGGTGCGTAACCTGGCGGCGGAGGTGTCGCACACCCAGCAATTGGTAGTTAATGGTAATTTGGCGCGAGCTCGAGCCGCGCGTTTTACTCTTTCTTTTCTATCTCTGATGTTTGTTTCTCTTGTTTTTCTCTCAGTTCCCCCTATAATTGAGCCCTTTTCCTTCCAAGACGGGCTATCGGAAGGCATGCGCACCCGAACCGTCTGCGGAGTTAGTAAAGGGGACCCACCCCTCGTGGTGTCCTGGCTCAAGGACGGTCAACCATTGACGCCTAACCTGGGCGTCAACGTTTCAGCCCTTGACCCTTACTCTAGCCTCCTGAGCATTTCTAGCCTTGACTCGAGACACTCCGGCGATTTTACCTGCGTGGCCAGCAACCCTGCCTCAGAGGTTAGGTACACTGCGAAGCTCCAGGTCAAAGGTAACAACCCGAGCCTGTCTCCCTACCACACGCCCCTCCCTGCCCCACACACCTTCCGTTGCTTTGGCACATGCGTCAACTGGACCCAGTGGTCAAGGTACTGTTGCACCGTCTTTTTTGTTCTTCTCTCACTTTCACTGATGTAGTATTTGGTTGGTGTTTTTTTGCATGCCATGACTTTGATTTTGTAGATCGATTTTTCCATATAGCATTTGGTGACCAAACGTAAGCGACTGGTCCGACGAACGAGCGATTATAAGGGACTAACAATTATGATGACGCTCTCTCACACTGCCTGATTTCAAATCTTTACACATTCAGTTTCATAGTGCGATGATAATAATAATGATAATTGATAAGAATACTTTGTGGAAGAACGTTGAGTGGCAATATAGCCAAAGTGTTTTTAGAAAATGATTCCAGATTGATGTTGGAGATAAGAGTTATATATATTATTCAAAATGATTTGCAAAGTTTTACAATTTCCTTAAAAACTGGAAAGATTTTTATGCACTTTTGTTATACAAATTCTGAAAATGACAAATGTTACGAATTGCTTCAAAATTATACTAATACCAATAAAATGAAGAAGAGCGCTAGGTTGATTTTCATTGATAGGTTCTGTATCATTTCCCCTAATTTGATTAGTAATCATTCTCTTTCTTTGCAAGAGACTCCTCTATATAGCTTTCACCATTATATGTTGATAGGTACAAAATTCTCCACCAGCGTTTACTAATAGAGTTACTTTAGTTCTCCTAAAATTGTGTCCTATATAATGTGTGGGATTTGGAAGTTTCAGATATTCCGCTATTTGTTGTGGTTGGTATTCTTGCCAACTACTTGATGTACGAATACTGCTTTAAAGTATAAAAAGAGACGCTCCTGGTCAGCTTTAGGTCGAAGACACGCATATTTTCTGTAAATGTCTCAAATACGTTTTAATTAGTGTTACCCATTCTTCATTATTCACTATAAATACTCTTGACTGGTACCTTTTTGATGTTGGAATTTCGATGTGAACCCTTTTTTCCACGATATTAACATCAGTCAGTTTCATTTTATACAGTTCATCACTTCGAAATGCACCTGATACATCAGTTATAGATAGCATATCGTCTGGTACGTTCTCGCAATGTTCTCCCTGGAGAAAATGCTTGACTTTTTGGATACATATCCTCGATTTTTTTGTTTCAAATATGCCAATTCGAAAATTTGGAGATATCCACTTCATCTTTAATATTTAAATTATTACTCAACATTGGGTAAATGGGTCAAAGGGTTGACGGCTTTTTGACCACAGTTTTGGAAACAGCTTTCTAAACATCTTTTTGCAAGCACCAACTCTTGAATCTTTTTCCAAACTTTCAGCAGCGTCTCTCAGTTGAGGAGGAGTACAAATAATTTCTTCTGAACCGCTCAATATCTTCGAAAACACTTTTTTGATGATAATCTATCAAAAATGCAATGTATGGTAGACTTTTTTAGTAGCAAAGTAATCATTGTCAAAATGCCAACTTGACGTTTTTTTAATCTGTAATCTGGTTATACAGAGATCTTACTTTGTTAATTTATCACGTAATTGTTTTTATTACAAAAACCGTCACTTGCTTTTAAAAGATATGGCTGTAAATAAAATAGTGTACAAAACTCGATGAAAAGTTTCATTCTTGTCTCGAGAAATGCTTTTCATGCCACGCTTTCCTCTCGACAAGAAAGAAAAACTTTCCACCTCGGTATATAATACACTATTTATTTTTTGTTGTATTGCGGACATCTGTTGAGATACAGGGGTGTCAAATTTACTATAGTAGTATACATCAGTAAAATTATTTTTTTAAATCAAATACCCTGTATCTCACTAGACGAGCGCAATAGAAAGAAATATCATAGCTTTAATACTATTTTCGTCGAATCCATAACCTGGTAAGTGGCATCATACCTAGAGCCAACACGAAAATTGCCTTTCAACATCTTCCACGAGCATTCAAACGTTCTTTTTCGTAAAAGTTGCAGGCTACTAATACTACTACCTAATTTTCAATATACCAGTTGACTTATAATCGCCCTTTCTGCTAATGGATCCTCTACTAACTAAAACTGACAGCCCATTAAAATATGATGTGGTCAAATGCTATATCAACTGTAGATGGCGACCCCAATTGGATCGCCGCTTAATATGTTCACACCACCGCCACGTTTTAAGAAGATAATTTATGATTCCCTCACGAGTAATGCTTCTTGCAGCAAAACCAGTAACAAGTAGCAACCCCCCACTGGCAGAAAAACACAATAGTTAAGTTGGTGTTACGTCGGTCGTATCCAGTGCCCAAGATATTTAACGGCCAATGGGAATTTTCTTAGGAAATGTTTCTTCGAGCGGTAAAAATTTGTTGGGCATTGAAACGACGTGTTTATGGGAGATAGGCCGTAATTGAGATATTCTCATAAATAGGCAATGTCGCCTCTTTTAATACTTTATGTACTGGGACCAGATTCTCGAATCTCTATCAGAGCATGCCCTATACGACCTTCTGAGAATCTCTACTAATATTCTCAAATGTCACATTCTAAAATTTTTAGTAGAATTTGCAACGAGTGGTTTCAGCCACTCAACTTTAGAAGTTCTCTAGATAGGCATTCCAAAATAATTATTTTCGAAAACAAGTGCGGAAAAGACATGAACATTTATTCTAATGAAAAAGAACTTTTAAATAGCAGGACTTCAAGAATATTTAGAGAACCTTATTTTGAGACTAAAAGTTTCTATAAATATGGGTCCTAAAATGCTTTTTTCTCAGATACAGGACGTTGAATTGTATATTTTATTTTAACTAAAAATCTGCTAACAAAAAAAAATCGTCATGTTGCGGCGAAAGAAAAATAATTGTTTCATCACAGAACTCACAGTTTTGAGTTTCAGAAAATCCATAGTGGATAATTAATTGCCGAAGACAATATAGTCAGAAAGTTAACGTTTGATGTTAGACACTTAATGAGGCATTGGTCTGTTTTTCTTTGAAGGGAATATAAATTCAGAACGAATTTTTTAATGTAGTCGATAATCTTCCATTACAAGAAAGAGTAATTCTTCATTTTCAATTGGATGGATGTCCATTATACAATGCGAGACAAGAGTAGGAGTGGCTTAACGAGAATTTCTCCAGTCATTGGATAGGTCGAAGCAGTCCACTATAATTCATTGACCATCCCGATCTCCGGACCTTACCCCACTTGATTTTTTTCGGTGGGGCTTTAGTTCAAAGTTTATAAGACTAGGTCAAATAACCGGGAGCTATTGTGCACTAGAATAAGTTGTTCAAGAAAATTAAATTTTATAATCTGGATGTTATCTCTTAAACTTGAAAACAACCAGCGCGATTTCACAGGATTTTCATCTTCATTGCGCAAGCTTAAGACAAGAAACTTGCAGCTTGAGTGAAAACTTGGGATTGTAAAACGGTTTTAACTCGAACTTTAATTTTATAGAATTTGATTGGCCAAGATTTTATTTGATACATCATTTTTTGTGGCTAGTAGATTCCTCCAGGTAACCCATGGTAGCAGATGTAATTTTTGTAGTTTCATCCAGATAACAAGCCCCAATCAATTCGAAAATGGCAATGAGTTTTATCATCAAATACAATTCATCTGGTTCCTCATTCAGGCACTTTGTTAAAATATTCTGTATCAAAAATGCTTGCTTTTTTAAGTCTAAATTCCATAATTTAACTCTTGATTTTAAAAAAAATCCACTTAAATCCAGATTATATTTGATTTTTACCCTTTTTAGCATCGAACGTCTTATTTGGCCAAGTGTTTGGCCTACATTAAAATACTTCTTTCTTCACCATTTTCTTGGCACCAGTTCCTAAATACACCGAGTGCTCCTTTTCATATCTATTTCTAGATTTGGCAGGCAATAAACCTGAATTTGCGATCTTTGCTTCTTGCAAAATACATTCTGGTGGGTCTTTGTCTAAATTATCCATTTGAATACGTGTTTTTTAATTAAAAAACTAGGCGTTACTTTAAAAATATGTTTGTTTGACTTACAATGTTTGATAGCTGTGGCTACATGATTGTTTGATTTTAGGTTAGGTTTAGGTTTAAGTTATAAAGGCTTCTTCAATAGGGTTCATCTAAATAAAAATTACTTTAATTTTACTAAATCTGCATAAAATGGCAAAAAAACTTTGGCATATTAACTAACACGATCTCAAAGTATAGTTATAATTTCCTCGTAAAAATATAATTATTTTTGTTTCCAAATATTTAAAACTTTTTTTGTTTGATCACATTTATCTTCCTTTTCGTTAATAACAACCCTTGCATCATTGTTGATGTTCGGTAGATGTTATCCGTTCCCATATTTTTCTTCGATTTTCCTTGCAATATCAAGTTTGTGTTTAAGTCCACAAATATGATTGTGATGTGATTATGGATAAAACTTTATATTGCATTCATGTTTTAATTAGCTTTTATCCACTTAAGAATATTCTTGGGTGGATAAAATGCTACTTAAAACACTTATACAATGAATAACTTATAAATTTTCGCCTAGAATTCAGTAAAGTTATTATAAATCAAATAAATATATCAATCAATGTATGTTCAGTTGAAGTTAAGCCATATGACGTTAAAAATGATGAATATAGACATATTTCGTTCCGTATAGCTACTTCAGATGCACTATAAAGGAAACGTTGTAAGTTAAGGAAGAGTATTTAAAAATAATATTTTTGTGTAGCTTTATTTTTTTTTATTTTTTTGTTCTGGATATATCGGTTTTTTCTTCCACCGCGTAAAATTTACGAACCGACACACAGCTGAAACGAATAAAATGTGATACCGGAAAAGAGAGCTGCAGTAAATAATTTCCTACATCAGAATCGTGAAATATATTACAGTTTTTATCTTGCCTGGGGCTGGGTAACAAATATATCACACGCCATTTGAGTTCAATCCAGGATGAAGCGGGTTAGGTGACTATAATTTAGTCCGCAATACAATACAAAGCGTTGCATCTTTCTGTCCGGTTACTTCAGTTCTAAATTATCTGGTTTTCTCACACAATCGTTTATACATGTCATGTCGAGTTCTTTGGTGTTGTTAATTTTATCTTACGAATGTTTCTGACTCAGTGTGTGATGTATTG
Source organism: Monochamus saltuarius (assembly GCA_025584915.1). Taxonomy (NCBI): domain Eukaryota; kingdom Metazoa; phylum Arthropoda; class Insecta; order Coleoptera; family Cerambycidae; genus Monochamus; species Monochamus saltuarius. The sequence continues at coordinate 111,020,581 of CM046721.1, read as the reverse complement.
TAAATTGCAATTTACAACACTCCTCATAACCATATGACACAAATTTTTAATAGCTAAAGGAATATGTCTTCCAATCTATAGTTACTTAAATGATTATCTACATTATTTGAATAACCTAAACAAGTTGGTTTTAGAACTTACCGTTGCATTTTTGCACTTCTTATTTCAGTACTTACAAATTTCACCTCGTATATCTAAAAAACTACTTATCAGATCGACTTAAAATTTTCTGGGTTGACCACACATCATATATGTTTCATAAAAATTAGGCAAATAGTATGATTTGGGATTTAACCAAATTCGTTGATCTCTCTACAATTCAAGAAATAAATAATGACATTCATCAAATTGCTCCCAAAGACAATTGGTCTTCGTTTAGGTGCATTTTAAAATTCATAGAATTAGGACATTTTAAAGATACTATTCAATTCGAAAAACAATATGTTTAAGCAGAGTTATAACATTTTCTGTTTGTTGTTTTAGTTTTCTATAAAACGTAGTCGAATGCCGAAAAGTCTTCTTTCTGCGAGGTTTTTTGTTGCAGTAATATACTAATGTATTTTTTCTAGCAATAGGTTATGTAGGAAGTAGGTCACTATTGGATGAAGGTAGCAGCACCTTTGTAGTAATTTTGATCCCATGTAAAATATGAATCACTTATGGATTAAACAATAATGTGGCGACTACTGCCACAGTTGTATAATCAAGTGCTGCCACATTAAAGGTGGGCAGTTGAAAGTAATATACAGGGTGAACCCTAAATAAGTACAAATATGTAAATTAAATTAAAGTATTTAGGAAGTTACTCAATGCTTCCAAAAACTATCCATAGACGTGCATAAAAGCTCGCCTACTTACTAAAAAACCAACTATTTAAACAGTTATCCATATTTCACGTTAATACCATTGTACACTGTTTGAAAGATTATCACAAATTATCCCCTTAAATGATTTTATGAAAAAAAACTATGATTTTCAGAAAACATCTTAGAGTTAATTTTCGCCACATAACCTCAAACAACGTGTCAGTGCTAACCATTTTGTTCTTTGTAGTGGGTCAAGCAGATTTTAAAAATAAGCACAAAACATGGAATAATAATTAGCTTGATGTACGCGTTCAATATCAAGAGAGGGCAAAGTAAAATATCTAAAAGCAGAATCAATCGCATGCAAAAAAATTGGTCTTGTAGGACAGGAAACAGGTAAATGTCACGAGCAATAGACGAACTGTCCCGTCCTCTCATCTAGGATTGATAGAGGTTATGTTGATATCGATGCACTAGTATGTCCACGGTCTATTGACTATGCAGTCGGGGCCATCGAAGACAGGTCACAAAATTCCCGTAAATAAAGACAAAATATAGTCATTCTCGAAAGATAGACTGAGATAGACTGTGTTATACGTCACAAAAGTCCTCAGTTTCCATTGGCTACCTGCTGATGACACCGATCGTGTAGTTAGTAGACCGTGAGTATGGTTGAGGGCAAAGGAATAAGTTGTGGCAAAGGCAAGTGGAAACAAAACATGTAATATTTGTGGAAAGGGATTTGATAATTTCAATACACGTAAATTGAGAGCCAATATGAGATACTTTTGCATCTTCTGAAACAGAACTAAGCTAATTGTTTATTAAGTAGTGCACTGCTTGACGCATTTGTTTTGTTTGTAGTTGTGTCACTAACGTATAAAACGTCGTATAAAATCGTCTTATTATTTTCACGGACAGTGTCTTTTAAGTGGCTTATGTATTTAATTAATATTTTTCGTGAAATACAGTGTGATTAAATAAAATATGGCGCATTATTCAAATAGTGAAAAGGTTGACATGCCAAATGCATATTTGTTAAGTAGTAATAATCAGTGATAGTGACAACAATAACGTATTGTCATAAATCAGTAGGAGTGTAGTAAAAATCGATAATAACCAAGATTGAACTATGATTGTGAGTAGAGGATCTGGCTTATATTTTCAATTTATTGGTGAGGTATAGGAATGGCAAAGGGGACATGACTAAAAATTCTAGTTAACATTGTTGAAGCCTATTCGAAGGCACTAGTAACACTGGCAACGCTGTGGAATTCTGATCCACCATGACTGTTAAAAATATTAGTCGGATTAGCGGTCCTCAACAAGTTTTCGATTGAAAAATCACGAAATTTATTAAAAATTTGACTTTTTTATTCTTGATTTTTTTGTAAAAAAACTATTAATTATGTGTTTTTCACAGTGAACTGTACTGTTGGTTAAAATATTTATACTTATTTAAGGTTTAGCTTGTATAAGTGATATGACTTGGTTGCCGTTGCCTTTTATATTCACTTTAATGTTTCGGCAACTTTAAGGTGTTTCTGCTTAGTTTTCATAACGTTCCAGTAACCAAACCGCCCCACCAAAAATTGCAGAACCATGAAGCGATTTTCAATGGTGAGGATTACTTACCTACAACTATGGTAACATAAATTGGAATTATTTTTGCATATGGTGGTAGATTTAGTGATTACTACGTAATAGCCACTTAATTGAAGTTGCTAGTTTCTGCAGGTATAATGTACGTAATATAAGTTATGCTAAAACTATATACAGTATATTCGCGTCCATATACAACTATAATATTTACAAGATTATTTGTGGACATATCTTTACTACGGCCTATCTTGCCAGCGCCAAATGAACGTCTGTGTGTTTCCGCCTACCGGGCACCCACCAACCGTGTAGAGTGTGGTCAGTGTTCCACTAACTGCACCATTGCAATAATATCTGTGTGTCGCAGAGTCCAGGCACCGTCTCAGTTAACTCGGTGTTGTTCCAGTGCCGCCGAGGTGGCTCGTCGAACCCATCGACGTCAGCGTCGAGCGCAACCGACACGTGGCCCTCCATTGCCAGGCGCAAGGCGTCCCGACGCCCACCGTCACCTGGAAGAAAGCCACAGGTCTCTTCATGCATTCGTTATTCTGTCACGTCTTGCCTATTACGGCATACTCCGGGGTCAGGGACGTTTTCTAAAGTGCGGCGACCGACTACTCTCCATTTTAAAAAGTCATACCTTGGTCGGACGACAGTTGCAGTTTAACTTTGTTGTTTTAACTATTCAGAAGGTGCATAAGTTCGTAGCGTTTTTTATTTACGTGGCTAGAGTGCCTTGAAAATCAACTGTTAGTCATATGTCAAAATATACCGCATTAGTGATGACGTCACCCAGCGTTATATAAATGTCAAACGAAAAAGTAAAAATAAAATCAACAAAATAACACCTACTAAATCCTTTTCTTATTCAATTACCACACTTATTTAAGAAATATCATCTGGTAGATCTTGTAATAGAAGATTAAGTAAAATTTTGACCAATCTGGATTTTAATATAAGTTTAATTAAATCAGATAAAACATGAACAACAGTTCTACTAATTTTAATGTAAATATACCGTTAACTTTGTTTGCACTAAACACGGAACATACGAATATTGACGACATATATTTAAGACCTACCATAAAACGTATAAAGCATAGATAAACTCACTTGGACAAGATTTAACACAAAAAAACACACATATACAAATTTGCAATTTGAAGTATTCTTACAGGTGACAGATAAACCAAATGAAATTAGTTGCTCAATTGAGCTTAATTCTGTTTGGCTATTGGTGGAGCATTAATACATTTTAAAATTAAATTAAAATTTTTTAAAAATGTATTTAAAACATTTAAGTATGAGTAAATAACATTCTTCTATCGAATTCAAGGGAAGAGGTTTCTTAAATACTATTAACAGAGTAATAAATCAAATTCCAATGTCTCGTTAGTAATGTGTAAATATAGGTTCTACAAGGGTCATTATACACTTGATTGAAATGTAATTTCTTATGACACAAAATACCGCAGGTTGCATACTACTAGTGACGTCACACTAATGCGCTATTGTTTCAAGGTCAAAGTATTATTCGTTAGTCTTTAAACAAATCATTTGCAAAATAAAAAGAAGGGGCAAGCACAAACTATTGACATAGCCTTGAACACACCTACAAATTATTCTTTGATAATCGCCTGCTAAATCGCGTCGCCTTTGAAAAAGCATGGCTGCTGTGCTTTAGCCGACGATGCTTTGATCGCTAAGATATTCTAAAGAAAAATGGAGATATTGACCTCAGTTTTAAGTGGCGGAACCCTTTATACAGGGTGATTCATTAGCTTACCGACAAACTTTGTCATATGAAAAATTATGTTTAAGAGATTTTGTTAATTTAAAGGAGGACGTTCCAAAGTTTTGATTTTATTATTTTTAAAACTTTAAAAAAATTGCCTAAAAGTCAAAATCAGGAAAATACATATGTAATTATAGTAAATATTCAAAATGTCCTCCGTTCGCTGTAACACATGCATCACAACGACGCACTAAAGAGTTTATCACTCGACTCAACCAACCAGTCTGAACACCATCTGTTTATGTTGTTTAAGTACTGCCATTGAGAATAATTTAGAGTCATCTCCAAAGAACGCATGACCTTTGTTTAAGTGGTAAGATAGATAAGTTACATAGGTAATATAAAGTAATGGGCGCAGAACAGACCCTTGAGGCACTCCAGTAACATAACATAAAAGAACTGAGTGTGGCAAACGCTGACTGAGAATTGTATATGAGAATTATATATATATCGAGTGATTTCCAGCCATCTTAATGCCAATAAGCCAATTAGAACTAAGCTGGGAGTTTAGTCCATTATATTTCCATGTCTTCCTATCTCAGACGAACAAACTTTCAGGAATTTCTTGTAGTCTTAGCGCCTCAAAATTCAGTACAAAGAACTATACGAACTTCTGCATCAACTTGATATTTAAATAAACATCACTTTCTACTATTTTTTATTACATCTATATCACTAAGATTTAGATTAAACTGATATCCTGAAAAGACTAGGAAAAATGTATAAAGACATATACAATGTAATTGGAAGCTGGTGCAAAGAACCAATAGGATCGTTTTCCATTTTTCTTTATAATCATTTCTAAAGATGTTTCTGATATATTCACGCAAATACACTGCAATCACATGAATTATTGCTGTCATAAACAAATAATACAAAATGTATTTTGGCATAGTTATTGTAACCCACTCTTTCATGAATGTTAAATTGTAGTATGATAGTCGGTTTATTTTCTATCGTAAAGACAATCCTTGAAATAAGGTCCATTTGTTACCGAACATCCTATATCAGAACGCTTCTTCATTTTTGTATTATACCTCCTTATTTTGTAAAAAAATTAGTTGCGGTAACGATCTTGTTGACGTCCGTTTTTCTTTCCTCGACAACGACAAAAATGTCGCACTTGCCAGTTGAAAACAAACCTGTTCCCCGGGGTCCATATGTCAAAGGCTCGCCTGCCAAGGTGATTACGGTAGGTTTATCAAAATTTATTTTGTTTTCGTTTAGCCAGTAAGTCCGGGGATTACGAGGAGGTGCGAGACCACATGTACACGAAACTACTGGGGAACGGCACGCTGCTGCTGCAGCACGTCAAGGAGGACCGAGAAGGATACTACTTGTGCCAGGCGGACAATGGGATAGGAACTGGCATCGGAAAAGTTATCCAGCTGAGGGTCAACTGTAAGTAATTTAATTAGTTAGTTTTATTGCGCAATTTCCCCAACCTTTATTATTATTTTCCCTCCAATTTCCACCACAATGTCTGCGACGGAAAGTTACGTGATCCAACTGATAACAACTGAAAATATTCATTAAATGATTTTTATAATAAGTGTTTTTTTACGTAGGGTCCTGAATAGATGATAGAGATACAGTGTGGTCCATCAAGGATTAGCACACCTTTCTAAAAAAAAATTTGGCACTCGCGATTTAAATGAATTTTTTATATACAGGGTGTTAAAAAAAGAGTGTAAAATATTTCAGGAGGTAATAGTATGAACCAAAATGAGCAGAAAAGTCTTAATAAACATGGGTCCGCAAAGTAACGGTTGCGGAGATATGGACCACTATTCGTTTTTCAAACATTTTATTTTATTAGGAATAAACCGACAAAAGAAGCTTTTAACAAACAAAAAACGAAGTTGCAGAAGATGTTCAAAGTGCCCTCCGTCCATTTCCAAGCAGGCACGACATCTTCGTCTCAACGATATTCGAACTCTTTCGAAAACACCCTCCTTGGTTTGGATTTCTTGACACTTTTGATTAATCTGTAGCTGCAGCTCTTCCAGGCTATTTACAGGAGTACCATACACTAATGTCTTCAAATATCCCCAAACAAAGGAATCTAGATGGTTCAGATCAGGCGATCTTGGAGGCCATAAAACAGGTCCGGCCCTTCCTACCCATCTATGTGGAAAAGTTTGGTGTAAATGCTCTCTAACGGCCATGGAAAAATGAGCTGGAGCACCATCATGCTGAAACCACATTTGTTGCCTCTGGTTCAAAGGAATGTCTTCCAAAAACTCATACAGTGTGTTCTGTAGAAAGTTGAGGTAAGCAGCGCCTGTTAATCGGTTTGGTAAAACAACAGGACCTAAAAACCTGTCACCTACAATACCCATCCAAATGTTTAATGAAAAACGTGCCTGATGTCCAGATTCCATTAGAGCATGAGGATTTTCGTCGGCCCAAATATGCGTATTGTGAAAATTAAACACCCCATTTCTTGTGAACCCGGCCTCATCAGTAAAAAAAATGTTTGCAAGAAAACGAGGGTCTTCAGCATCATGGCGGCAAAACAAACGTGCTTAATCATTTATTGGATTTAAGGCCTGTACTCGTTGCACATGGTATGGATAAAGCAGTAGCTCGTGAAGGATTCTCCAAACAAGAGGACCACTAATTCCTACCTCGGCTGATATTCTCCGCACACTCGTACCTGGATTCTGCTCTACCAGTGCTAGAATTTCTTCTTCTGATCTAGGAGTGGATACAGACCTTGGTCTTCCGGATAAATGGCACTGTTTGCTCAAGGAACCGGTATCACGCAATCTTTGGTGAATTCTTCCAAAGATGCGTTGTGAAGGAATCTGGCGATTTGGATAATCTGTATACAGGGTGTCTGGAAAAATGTGGGAAATATCTCGAGTGCTGATAGAACATGAAAAAAGAAGACAAGTTCCTGTAAAATTTTTAAAATATGTGTCCCTGAAGGACGCCGCTGGAAATCGGTATTTCTTGAATAACTTAAAGTAGGTACTTAATATAATTTAAAAAAAAAATAATGTACTGGACACTAGTAAGGACCTTTTAAAATAGTGTCCTTGAAACTTTTTTAGTTTGCCAGGGGCGCACTAAACTTTACAACTTAAAGCCTAACATTTTCAACACTCTGTATGAGTAAAACTTTAAAATAATAAATCAACCTTACACTAAAAAAGGTACTCTTGTTTATTGTCGATAAAATGAACCGTTTGTGAGAAAAAGTTCGACCTATGTACCCTATGTTCTAAGTTTTTCAATAATTTCGTTCGTGCCTCCTGAGACACCACTGTGTTTTTTTAAATTTATGTATTTTTTCAGATTAAACATCTTAAAATGAAACTGTCCTGTTGTTTGAATAACTGTCGTATTGCACTTTCTTGGCGAGAAATCATGGTTCTTATTAAAATGTTTATTATTCTTTTCTCGTAAACGATAAAATTTTATCGACAATAAACAAGAGTACCTTTTTGGTACCTGTGCCTGTAGGAAAAAAATTATGGGAACTTTGTCTTATTTTGTCATGTTCTATCTGCACCCGACAGATTTCCCACATTTTCTCGAACACCCATATGTTAGCCTTCTACCAGGTACTTGCGATGATCCAGCGGCCAATCCACAATTGAAATTTTTTTTCGAAAATTAGGGATTTTTTTTATTAAAAATCTGGCAACCTTGGCATTCCTTAGCATCATACTATGTGGCCCAAATTTCAGCAATTTGTATGGAATAATAATTTTTTATATAGCCTTAATAGTTTTTGATTGAATGAACATCATTCCAAATATCAATATCAATATCAATATATTATCAATAGATGACTCAAGTCCGAATAGGAGAAGCATGTGCAGAAATCAGTCAGGGCTAACTTTAAGATGTTACGAAACATGTATTCAATTATATATTTGGAAATATTTAAGTTTGTTTTTATTTATTTATTTTCGAATACGAGTAAGTACTTCAAAATTCCATTTTGTTTTTTTTACCTTTTAATGTAATTAATAAAAGTTATTAGCTGTAAAAGTATTGTTTTTACTTTAATATTTTATTTCCTGAAATATGCAGAGGAACAATAATTTTCAACCATTTCCAAGCCTTCTTACATGTTTTAATGAAAACACAAATTCAATAAATTTAAAACATTTAAGACCCTAAAAAAATGTTTTTATACAAATTGATGAAATTTGGGCGGGTTTCAAGTGATCCTGAAGAAAAAATTCCTAAAGAAATGTTCGAAAAAAACGTAGTAGACTGTGGATTAGCAGCTGGATCATCGTAATAGGTTCAGTAAATATATCTAGAAGGCTAATATATGTAAAAAGAAATCAGTAAAATCGCGAGTCCCAAAAATCTTCTATAGGATAATCCTTAATGGGACATACTGTATAACAATAAAATTTGTTTAGTTAGTTTGATCTATTTTATGGATCAACTAATTCAGCGTTTTATCTGCATTTAGTATTCTTATATTGTTTACTGTAGACTATTTTTTTTTTCATATTTTGAGCATTTATTTAATTTGTTTCTTAAAATCGTCTTTGAATATATCATTGTTTACATTGTTTTGTACTTCCTGTATAATGTTTCCGTGTTAATTTTATTATTTCGTATTTAAATATTTTACTATTGAAAGAAAAGTGGTAACTACTGTAGGAGAACTTCGAAGACCTATTGTTTCTCTGTCTGTCTCTCTCTCTCTCGCTCGCGCGCGCATTTCACATTTTGGTACACTGGCGTAGATGTAGGTTATTTACTGGAGTTTTTTCTTAACCACAGACGTTCGGTACTGTATTAATAGATAAAAAGAGATGTTTCTACGGTTTCAAATGTTAATTAATGGTTTAATTTTATTGGTATTGCATTTTAACCAAAAAATTTCATAGATTTATTTATCATCTACCGATTATTTGTAACCTGTTTCAAAATATATTACGCGCGCTTTTACTTAAGCATGAATTTTTGACCATCCCTCCTTTATCAATCGGATAAAATTACTAGATGTCGCATTAAAATTTGTCCACCACCCACGTACGAATTAAAACGCAAAAGTCCGTCCCTCTCACCCCTTCCGGCAAGACGGATCTCCATCCTCTTTTTTAAATCTAAAGCTCCGGGCCAGCTTTCAGTCGGTTCTAATTAATCCCTCATTATTTCAGCCTCCCCATACTTCTCAGCCCCCTCGCGACTCGTCACCGTCAAAAAGGCCGACACCGCCCTCCTGCACTGCGATGTGAACGGGGACAAGCCGATTAGCGTGATCTGGTTGAGGGGCGGCAAGACCGAACTCAACCCGTCCACCAACTACAGGGTGAACGTGAAGCAGGACGTCACGCCGGATGGGGTAAGTGGCAGTAGCTGTCTTATTGACCAAGGAATTTGTATGGCAAGCAGTGCTGCCAGATTTACCTTTTTCCACTAGATCTACCATTTTGATATTTTGTCTACAGTGATAAAAATTGGTGGAAATTTCCATGTTTTGTTATGCTCTGTTTACATAATATTTACTGCAAAATTTTAATTTACGTTATATAAAAGAATAATCAAGTGTATGTGTGTTTGCATAATAAAATTATTAATTTTCAGAAAAAGTGTGGTAATACACTCAGGTGTAAAAAAACGCAACAGTGAAATATTTGGTAAAGTTTGAAGAGTCACAACTTTTTTGTTTTAGGCTGATTTTCATATTTTTTTTTTTTATAAAACTTTAGATAAAATGATCAAGTTTAATCCACGTATTTAGTCGTTTGATAAATGTTGGCCTTTTAGTCATTATACAGGGTTAATTGAAAGGTTGCTTCATGACCTTAATTTTAAAACGCCCTGTGGAATAAATTCGTTACCAAATTTCTTTAAAAGGTCAATATTCATTAAAAACCATTCATTTCCTACAATTTGTTTTTTGGTTCATGTCTTTATGTGCATTGGTTCATTTTTAAGAGCAAAGTAAACATGTCACTACTTTAAAAGAAATTTGTTTATTTTTTAACAAACCAATTCAACTTCAACTTAAGTAACCTAAAGAAATATTTTTTTTAAACTTAACCTAATATTTTGTATTGCCACCTCTGGCTCTAATAACTGCCTGCATACGGCGGTCCATATTGTCTATAAAGTTACGAATAGCGTCTTGAGAAATATTTTGCCATTTCTCCTGAAGGGCTAAACGGAGCCCATTTACCGCAACGGGAGGTACTTCACGATCTCTGACTCGCCTACCTAGCATGCTCTATGGGGTTAAAATCAGGCGAACATGCTGGCCAGTTCATTTTGTTGATTTCAACTTCCGCCAGGTATTGTGTGACATATCTTGCTGTATGGGGCCGCGCATTATCTTGCATGAGGATAAAGTCATTACCGACAATTACAACCGAAAGGTGATTGGCTAATATCTCCTCTATATATTGGCGAGCAGTCAACGATCCAGCAACGACAACCAAGTCAGTGCCGGCCTCTCGAGTTATTCCTCCCCACACCATTACTGACCCTCCTCCACGACTCAGACGGGGACTAAACGTGCACTCTGCAAATTTCTCCGGCCCTTCTCCATACCCTTTTCCGTCCATCTGGAGAATATAAGCAGAATCTGGATTTATCAGTAAAAAAGAACATTCTGCCATTGCTCTAAGTTTCAATTCAAATGTTCAGTGGCAAACTGCAGCCTAACTATTCGGTGACGCCGAAGCAATTTTGGTCCAGTTGCTGGTCTGTAAGCTTTTAGACCAAACTCCTTTAATCTTCGACGAACGGTCCATATACTAACGTTTCTACCTCGGACTTCTTGGAGTTGATTTCTTGCCTATACTGATGTTAAATGGCGATCCCGCAAAGTTGTAACTTGAAGAAATCTGTCATAAACAGCAGTAGTTTTTCGTCTTCTGCCTCAGCCGGCCCTACGCGTATTTCTGCCAGTTTGCCGAAAATGTTCGACTACTCTTTTCACGGTAGAGCGATGAACATGAAGGCTTCTTGCAACTAGTGGCGTAGCCAGAAATTTGACATGGGGGGGTTCAGTCAACAAAGCATTTTAAACTAGATTTTTTTAATAAAAAAATAAATAATTTTTAATAAATTGAAATAATAAAAAGTAAATAAAAAAACAATCTATATTTTTGTAGGTGAATGAAAGAGATATACTTGTTTGAGTAATTGATTCTGTAGTGTCAGGATTTATTTCAATTTTGAAGATAAGAATTGGTAGTACCTAATTAATAAGTATTTTATTTGAAATTTATTGTTGTGGTTTACACCAACTTATCAATAAATATACACACGCAGAATGTCTTTCCACAAAAGAAGACACCAGAATAAAAACCAAACCAAAACGAAGTGATCCACTGCTAATAGTTTTCAACAATGAATGAAAAAGTTGAATGTGTGTACAAAGTCATCAACATCAGGTTGTAAAGATGTAACGTCTGTTTCAGGTGGCTGCTGAATTGCAGATTGTCAACGCTGACGCCAAGGATAGCGGAGCATATTTTTGCCAAGCAAGTAATATGTACGGTAGAGATCAACAATTGGTGCAGCTGTTGGTACAGGAACCTCCAGGTCCACCCCAGGGTCTGGAGGCGGCTATGATAAGCAGCAGATCCGTCAACTTAAAGTGGACACACAAATCCGGTGACTCCAACGAAGTCTTCAAATTCATCGTCGAATATAAGGAAATGGATAGTAAGTAGTTCAGTAAATCAAGAATTGCGTTGGTACTGAAGTCTTATTGGTGAATCTGAAATATCAGTTTAATACCTATTTAAATATTATACATTGAATTCCTCATTAAACATTGAATAGTTTAAAGGGAGAATTTTGATAATATTTACTTCATCCTCATCATTGTCGCCTAAATCGCAACAGCTGTGCTTTATCAAGCCGACGCGATTTAGCAAGCGATGCTTAGATGTTTTATTTTCAGAATATGTCACGTCAATCTTTTCTGTTTTTGACTTTATAGAAAAGGTTTTCTATAAAATGTGTGTACCCTTTTGAAGATTCTGGTTTAGAAAAAAGAATCTTTTAAACGTATTTTATTTATTTAAATGGAACAACCTTTACTATTTATTTTTTCATACAACAGTTAAATTCACATATACAGGGTGTACCGATTACCTTACTTGAAAAAAAATTTGAAGTGAGTTGGCCTTGATATGTCTAATAATGCAAAAACCGTTTTATTACGAAAATCAGGAAGGCGCGTGCGGGCAGTGTGAGGGTTATAATTTAAAATTAGAAACAAATATGTATATGTAAAAGTCAATATTTCTCAAATTTTCAAACGGTTTTAAAACCTCACAGAATAAACTAAAAATACGGTTTTCGATAAAATGGAGTTAAAATTATTTCTCCATGGCTACCTCAATAAAATATTGAATCCCTTCAGCTATGTCTTGGATGGACGATTTGAGTGAATAAATGCATTCACTCGCGCAACATAACACTCTCGGTCGATGTTGACGATCCAGAACAATAACTGCCATCTTGGGTTTCTTGCGAGATAATGTAATTGGTCTTATAATCTTATTCCTTTACAGGGTGATTCTCAAGAAATATGGCGTCAATATCGTATTTTTTTTTAATCGTTATAGTTTTCGAGAAAGAAATTATTGAAGCTGTAGTATTTCCAGCCTTTACATTGCTGGTTACTGTAGTCTCTAGCCAGGCAATTCCGAATATTGAAATGCGATTACCGGTGTATTAACGTTTTGGCTTACGTGTATAGCAACTCGGTCTTGATGCATATCGTTTTAATTTATGGTAATTGAAAATGTTTTAGCAGAACGATTTCCCGGTAAACATGAGCCAAATGCAGCTACTTTTACCGCGATGTGCATTGAGTTCAAGTGTAGTGCAACGCAGACGTGATACGGGTAATATGCAGCCAAATCGTGGAAGACATGGGGGTCCAGGGCGTTCACGGCATATTGTAGCAGTGTGGCGTATCATACACGACGCTCAATTATATCTGTACCATATACAGCGTGTTCAAGCATTAATACCAAGGGATTGGACGAGGAGGACCGGCACCATCCTGACTTTAAATCCTTTGGAATTCTGTTTCTGAGTTCAAAACGGACAAGAAGCAGAAACATTTGTATTAGTTTGTAAAAACTGGGTAAGACGGGCTCAAAATTTTGTTGTTGTACCATCAGGTATGTCAAACTATTTTATTAATTACAACCACAAATTAATTCTATTAATAATTAATAATAATAGCGGCAAAAGCAGTTAAATTTCCTATATAAAATAGGAAATAGGGAATTTCTTTCTATTTTTCCAGTCGTCGATAGCATGCTATGCCTTGTTAGGTTTTACAGTGAACCAGTTTCCAGTGCCGTCCAGAATTGTATTTTTAAATCATTTTCGAACTGCCCTTTTTGATTTTTTTTTTTTTTAGAAAATTGTATTTATAAGGGTCACCTGTACATTCAAACATTTTTTCTTCTGAATCACCCTGTATATCTAATGTTAGAAACAGTGCTGTGAACTGCACGACTCTACGATGAGTGGTTGCCGGGTACTTAATTAAAACAGTACCGGAAATTTTATATCACACCTCGTTTTTGAGTATTTTGCTACAGTAGTAATAATTTCAGGGTCTTGGCATCAAATCGAATTCACCGAAAATCCACTGCCCTACGCCGCTCTCATAGAAGACCTCAAACCAGCCACGAAATACACCTTCCATATCATCGCGGAGGGTCCTGCAGGCAAGAGCGCCCCCAGCGAAGACTTAGTGCTAAGAACCGAGCCTCAGAGGCCAGCAGGATCGCCTCTGAATTCTTCAGCGCGTCCCATCTCCTCCACGGAGGTTCTGGTCACCTGGTCGCCTCCACTACCAGAACTTAGACATGGAGACATCCAGGTTAGTGAAATACACAATGTCTGATTATGTCACGATTTCAGAGGGTTAAACCACATACTAAATGTACATTGTACATGTACATACATTTAGTCTATGGTTAGAACATGGACCCCTATATTAAGTTTTACGTTTTATTGGCGAGGATCGTTATCGAAAATGTAAATAAAAACACATACAGGATGTTCCGAATAAGAACCAACACATAGTAGGTGTTGAAATTTAACCAAACACACCTATATACAAAGTTGCACACAGGCGGAGTTACAGACCTTCAAAATGGGGCCAAATATTTCGATAAAAATGTATTTCTCTGAATTACTTTAACTTGGTACATAATTTAGGTTTATTATCGGTCTTCTTTGATTATGAATTCAAGTAAATTGAAACACTATAAGGTGTTTATTAAGGGTCAATCCTAAAATTATACCAAACTTTTTTCCATTGATCGAATTGAAAAAGAATGATAATATCTAGAGACCGTATATCGTTCGTACATGACGTCATTATCAGGGGCGCACTTAGGACGCTAACGTTAACGTTTGTGGAAGTCAAGTAAAACGTACATTTATTGTCAAATACAGTTAATATCAACGTCTTACCTTGTACTTGTGATATGTATGTTGTCCAATATAGTCCATATTAAGTTGTGTAGTTTACAAAACACTATACTATTCACTTTTAGTACTGAAATAAAACTGAATAACCAGCAACTGTTGTAAATATTCAGTGGTTAAGTTGTGACGTTTATCGCTTAAAATTCATTTAAGTTTCGAAAACGTACGTTCAACGTCCACAGAGGTCACTGGGGCATATTTAAAATATGTATAATTTTTTACTGATGGCACATTTAGGGTGGGTTTAGCAAAATCTACTCCTTTACTTCCAAAAAGGTCTACTATACGGCATACAGTTAAAAATCCCGAATTGTTCTGCAAAACGTTATTTATTAAATTTCTTATTCACACGTTCAGCACTAGATCCTGGTACCTGAGAAATAAACTGTCGCAAGTTATTGAATAGCCTGATGCTATCACAGGTTCTTTGTGTTGTTCCGAGAGCATATGTTCCGCAATAAGTGTTTTATAATTACACGATATTTCGCAAATTTTGCACTTTAATTCTGTCCCGTCAAATTCTAAATCTGGATAATCTTTAATCTCCACCGTAGAACGAGTGGGAAACCGACAGAACATATTCAAGCACCAAAACAGAGAAACCAACAAGAAACTTGACAAGAAACTAACATTTGCTAATAACGCGGTATCATCCCTACAAAGATACGACACGCACAACGTTTTACTGCGAGATTGATACTGGCAATTGGAAAGCGGATGCGCTACACGCCGGAGAATTACTGCTGTAGATGGACTGCGACCTTGACACATGCTGGTGAATAAACAGGGTGAGGTTCGTCAACACTGGCCATTATTTTGAAGATGATATTTGTTTTTAATTAGGAATATTTAAATATTACAATTTTCAACCGACGGACCTGAGTACGGATCTGAGATGTGCCACATACTATCTTTAAAATATCCCACGCAGAATTTAATTTAATAAGGATATTTACATTGTTTTTAAATTCGATCAATGGAAAAAAAGTATGGTATACCTTTAGGGGTAACTTACTCTCAATGAGCACATTGTAGTGTTTCAATTCACATGAACTCATAGTCAAAGAATACAAAGAATAATTCTAAACCATGTACCAAATTTGGTTATTCCAAGTTAAAGTAATTCAGATATGCATTTTTTAAGAATATTTCTTGAATTTTTTTACAGCATATATCTGGAAAATTAAGTATAAACCTAGAATTTTTTTTCGTATTTTTGGATATCGAATCTGAAGATTCTGAAGAATCTAAGATTTCTGTGAATGTTATGCAACACTGTGTTTTTAAATGAAAATGGTTTATGTGTGTCAACTGTGACAATATGTTTTTTCTTCCCAGGGCTTTAATGTCGGCTACCGCACGGCCAGCATGGGGGCCTACAATTTCACGTCGGTGACGGGGGACGGTGAAGACGGCGGCGAATTGCTATTAGGAGGGTTGGCGAAGTACACCAGATACACCATAGTCGTTCAGGCGTTTAATGAGGTGGGAGCGGGACCTCTGTCCGAGCCCGTTACGGCGCAAACTATGGAGGACGGTAAGCTTACTCGTCCCATGTAATTAGTAACGTCACTGCGACCGTTGCTGCTCCTGAAATTGGGGTTATTAGATAATCACCGTCCATGTTACTGGACGCGGTAAAAATAGATGCAGAAATTGATTAGTGTGGATGCAGGCCACCAATGCTCTCCTAGCGCTAGTGTATCTCATTCGGTTTTTTGTTGTTACATCTGCCAGCGATTACGGGCCTATTCGGATTTCCCGGACGACCCTTTTCTATACTCCCGACAAGAATTCAGACGACTTACATCCTACGAACAAATGAATAATTCATTATATTTTCATCAAAATATTTAAGAAACTGCAACTGATAGTAATAAAACTATATACTACACTAAAAGTTTGCATTATACAGTATGCGCCAAAACTATGGAATAAATTCAATAAAAACGAAAGAATTATTTTTTGGGAAAAATCCTCGAACAGGTCGATTTTTAATTTAAAAATACATATTTTAGCGTCAAATGCGATTTTCAAATGTCATTTGTTTTCGAGTAATGACGTCATCCATTTTTTTTTAAAATGGCAACACCATATGTTTTTCCTTGATTCTGAAAGATCGTTTAATTCTCTATCAGACAGTACTAAAATTTTGCCCTCTTACATAGGAAAGTTTTCGAGTAAATGACGATTGAATGTTAGAAAACGTAAATTGTATCCATAAAAAAGTAACAATTCTGAGGTATGTAAAATAAAATACAATTAATTAAATTTTATACTTAAATTAAATGTTCGAATTGCCATCCACCAACTTCTTGACAATGCGCAAGTCTGTGAAGAAATTCTTCTTACACATTATGAGTGATTTCTGGGGTAACTCTGCGTATTTCGTCCCGAATGCGATTTTGAAGTTCTTCTAAATTACGTGGTTTATTAATGTACACTTCGAACATTTAATTTAAGTATAAAATTTAATCAATTGTATTTTATTTTACATACCTAAGAATTGTTACTTTTTTATGGATGGCATGCCACCGACCTCTACATGAAACTTATGAAACTATTTTTACCGCATCCAATAACTAAATTTACGGTGGTGATATCTAGTGTATTTATAATCTCTGGTTATACTTTATACTTATACAGCATGGCTCGCTAAGAGAAGAACATTCTTGTAACTTCTGTTTTAATCACTTGATTTGAGCAGACTATAATTTTTTGTAGATTTTTTGTACATGTGTAAGGTGCCCCATTACTTAAAAAAAAAAGAGAAGGTGGGGTTATTTGCTAATGAGGGTAGTTCATATGACGTTTTTCTCATTATCCTTGCGTTTGTGAGATATACAGGGTTACTCTGCGACAGTTTTTCTTAATTAATGTCATTCATTTTAAGAGAAGATAAGGAACAATGAGTATAATACGAATATGCGATTTAAAAAATTTTAAATGCATATTTACGCCGAAAAAAAATATTTTCAAACCATTATTTAAACCCCCTTTTCAGACGGTCACTGACCGCTGGCGACAATTCAACTCGGTGTCGGCCTGACGCGACGATGCCAAATTTAAATGTTTTCGTATAGTACCTACTTATTCTAATATGTACCTAATTAATGTTAAAAAGTTGAAATACCTGTTTATTACGTTATCGCCAGAATAAGGCGAACATCCTTCGGGTCCGTTTTCCTATGCAGGCGAAGCCGCCGCCGCCTACATCTGGAACAGATGCACTCGCCCGACTTCTTCATCCATCTCATATTCATATTTTCGCGTCGTAGAGGTTGGTGAATTTCGTGTATTTATGTCGCCAGTGTGGTTTATAATTATTAACAAAATTTGCTATTTAGGATTATTTTCTCGACGTTTAGAAGTGGCATACGGCTATGACAATCTCCTTTCCCGTCAAAATCAATTTTTTGTTATACAGGGTGACTCAGTCATCATGTCATTAATTTTAAGAGGAGATAGGGAATAATGAGTATAATGCGAATATGCGATTTAAACAAATCTAAATGCATATTTACGCCGAAAAAAAAATATTTTCAAATCTTTATTTAAACCCCCTTTTCAGACTGTCACTGACCGCTCACAGCCTCGGTCGTTTACAGCTCACAGTTCAACTCGATGTCGACCTTATGCAATGTTGCCAAGTTGAAATATTTTTCTACTACCTACCTACCTAGGTTTTAGACACAAATAAACGGTTGTACTGACTATTTTAGAATATAATTTTTTCTTGTTCAGTTCAACTTCAGCCAATAATAATTTAAAATGTTAATATCCGATGAAATCAAATAATAATCAAATAATTCTATTAAAAATTGCAAGTAACGCGGTCCACTCAGTTTTTCCGGTAGAAAATACGATCCAATCAAACGATATCCGTACACTCCTGCCCATACGTTGACAACAAATTGCCTCTAAAAGCTAAACCGACAGCGTGTGGATTTTGTAGCTAAACCTTTCCAATTAAGTGTATAATCATTTCCAGTTCCAAGCATGGCCCCTGAAGATGTGAGATGCGCCGCTCTGACCTCCCAGTCTCTTCAGGTCAGCTGGCAGCCGCCGCCAACTGAGCACTGCAACGGACTTTTGCAAGGGTATAAACTCACCTATGAACCGGTTCTCGACGATAATTGGAGAGGTAAGTTAAAATTGAAACAATTTTGTTCCAATAATGGCTCTTACAGTTTTCGACATATTACGTTAAAATTATTAGAAAGGTGGCAAGTCGGCATACCTACATAGACTTGATTTTTCTTTCGGGCATGCAGCAGTGGTTAAGAATGATAAGACATTTGGTTAGTAAATTTAAAACAAAATTTATCATAATTTAACGCTCATAAATTATGAAAAGAAGAGTTTAAGTTATCCATAACATCAATTATTAAATTAGTAATGTGAAACAAAATTTCTTGTAAAATTGAGTTGAAAAATTATCTTCGGTCATATTGAACTATTTTTTTTTAAAATGTATTTCTTGTTTTGTGATTAGACCTTCAGTAAATTTTTAATAAAGTTGTTCATTTATTAAAAATATTTAATTTTATATCTTTTATTTAATATCTGATGAATATTTTACGGATTTATTGAAAAATGTCATTTTATTTGAAAATATATGTTTCATGACTTGGTGATGATGCATATTAACAATAAATTGGTATATATTACCTCGAAAACCGTAATAAATGATAAGTGTTATGTGTAATATATTTTTGAAAAGCTAATTTCCATTCCATTTCCAAGTATTCCATTAAAAAAAGTAAGGCTTACATCTCGGATATGTGATGTTCCATTGTCTTCTTGTAATATATGTATTCTCCACTACACATAATTTGTAACGGCTGTAATACTAGTTTTGTTGATATTTTTAATTGCAGCGTAAATGAGTTAAGAACGTTTTATTTTTCTTGATATACTTGTTGTAGACTGTATAGTTGTTGTTTTTTAGCAGTTTTGTGTTCTTGTTTTTTCCTTATATGTATTTCGATTATTGTATTTCTTTTAATGCTTCTTTTTGTACCTGGTCCATAATTGGGTAAATTTGTACCTGTTGACCAGTGGATTTAAAATAAATAAATAAATATTTATATTTTCAACCTACAAACTTTATTTATTTATTCAATATTTTCATTTTTTTAAGGCAATGATGAGATAGAAACAAGAAAAACAACAGCACTTACGACGGTGATCACTGGGCTAAGAAAATTCACCAACTACAGCCTCCAAGTGCTGGCCTTCACTAAAATCGGTGATGGGGTTTTTACAATCCCTTCATACTGCCAAACGGAAGAGGATGGTGAGTGAATATTTTTATTTCATTATTAATTTTGAACCAAAAAATCTTCTTCGACCTTTCTGCATGGTGCAGGAATACTTTTTATTGATTTTATTTATTCTATTTTATATTTTCCAAAAATGGCTTCTTATTTTCTTTTAAAATATAATTTAATTGACACTTATTTGTGTAGTACCTGGTGCTCCTGCTGATATCAAGGCCGTAGTTAGTTCTCCACAGTCACTGAAGGTCTCATGGCTTCCACCTCTGGATCCGAACGGAGTGATAACTAAGTACAACTTATACCGAAGGAACATGGATGGTCGACAAGAAGTAGACAACGCCAAGCAGACGATTTCCAGCCAACACACCATTTTTGAGGTGAAAGGAATTCAATCTCACATCGAATATCAGTTTTGGGTAACAGCTTCTACAAGGATAGGAGAGGGGCAGAGCTCCAAGGTGGTTTCCCAGGTGGCAACACCAAGAGGCAAGTGTTGAAAGCGATATTCTTATGTTGTAATGATTGACAACTGTGATTACAGTTCCTGCCAGGATAATTTCCTTTGGAGGTGTCATGGTACGTCCTTGGAGAAGTTCTGTTGCTTTTAACTGTGAATCCGTTGGATCGCCCAGGAGAGAGTGGCTCCGAAACGACCAGATACTCAAAGTAAGTTTACCAAAAATTGACAATGACAATGTTTACTAATGAACACTAAGGGAGGTGCAAACCACAATCAGCAGTTGCTGGACACTGGCGAACTCATACTCTCCAACCTCCAACTGGCAGACGCTGGTAACTATTCTTGCCAAGTGGACAATGGTCAGGGCTCCGACAGAATCGCGTACAGCCTTGTGGTACAGGTGCCCCCATCGGCGCCCCTTTTGTACGTGACGAGCGCCACCAGCAGCAGCGTTCTGTTGCATTGGAAAGCTGGCAGTAATGGGGGTGCAGCAGTCAGTGGGTTTACTCTGAACTACAGGAAGGAACACGGGAACTTGGATGAGATTCATCTATCCAGGCATGCTACGAGTTTTGAATTGAAGGTAAGTATTCATTAAACAAAACATTAGTCGACAGGAGCAACTTATACAGTGATTCGGAACATATCTAAAAAAATTTGGGAATAGAGATATCATGTAAAATGGAGTCAATATCGTGAAAAAATTGTTGTAAAATCCTAAAATAGGCGTTATAAAATGTTATTCATTCCTTTCCTTGAGAATTTCTTTTCATTTCTTGTCCGGTCTCCGATTGCATGCTTTGCTGCCATATCACAGTGAAGCAGTTTCCGGTGCCGTGCAGAAGTGTATTTTTAAATCATTTTCGAACTGCCCTTATTATTTTTTTTACAGAATTGTATTTGTAAGAGTCCCCTGTACATTAAAAATTTTGTTTTAGATTAGTTTTGAATCACCCTGTATTTCTATGAGGATGTCGGATGTTTATACAATAAATTTTCAGGGTCTTTCTTGCGGGACCACATACCACCTATACCTAACTGCTCATAACAAAATCGGAAGCTCACCAGCTAGCCACCCACTGCAGGCGCGCACCCAGGGCCATCCTCCGGGTGTCCCATCAGCGTCATCTTTCATCACACCTAACTCTACCTCGGTTGTACTACGTCTTCACGTTTGGCCAGACAACGGATGTCCTATTCTCTACTTCATCCTACAGTATAGGAAGGCATCAGAGTCACAATGGACGTTAGGTATGATTGTGTCAGTATACAGGGTGTCCGAATTATGACATTGCACACTCACCATGCCTAGTGTTTCTACCATAGACTTATGGTTTCTACATAATAATCACAAGTATCCCTAAACATACTTAACCCGCCTGAATGGTATTCTTGGAGCTTTTCTCACGACACAAAATAAAATTTGAAATAATTATAAGCGTTAAAATTGACAGCCGTTGTTTGTAGAAACTGTTCACCAGATTATTTAGCCCAGCTTTGCCATACATTTACAGCGTGTCATGCAACTCATGTTTACTAAAATGTACCATTTTTATTATTCATAAATATTAAGTAAATACTAGATACAAATAAAGGAATTCCACTAATCACAATACGAAAGAAGTCTATGCATGATACACAACTATGTTGATTTACAATTTGAGGTTAATAATAACAGGTAACAAACTGCAATGTTGCCACACATTACAGTGCATTACAGTTAGGTCTGTTAAGAATTCGGGGATCCCAGGATTCTGGTAATTTTCAACCCCAAAAATCCCGCCAGCTTGCTTCCCGGGATTTTCGGGTTTTACTGTTAATTTTTTAGATATGTTGCGGTATAATGTGAAGTAGGTACGGAGCCACAGAATGTTTAATTAATACACTGATATATTTAATTTAGTTACGTAGTAATGTAGTCCACCAAAATTTGTTCAAGTTTGAATCTGAATGTCCTGCATTAATTAGTTTTTCTTATATATTTTTTTGCAAAATATCATTAAAAAATAAATTTCATATATATGATTATTTTTCATATTAATTATAACGGTACTTAAAATAATATTAATTTTTTATATCAGCATTGTCGACAGCAATCCCGAGGTTTGGGAATATAAATTTCTAATCCCAAAATCCCGGAATCAATTTTTTTCCCGGGATTGACAGCTCTAATTACAGTTGAAAACATTTTTTAGGAAAACTTCTATTGTTCACTTTATTAATACTCGTAGAGAAAACTTGCTTTTGGTCAATTATACAACCCCTTGCGGTATTGGTAATCATATCCCGACACCCTGTATTAACAAACATAATAATTTTTTATTATTATATTCCAAGAGTATCAAATTTTTATACATAAATGCATACATAAAAAAATGTATTACTATGAAATGTTCAGAAACGCTTTGGAAATATACAGGGTAGTCACTTGGAAACAGTAATATATACAGGGTGACTTAAATTAGGAAAAAGCTGCACATTTTTATGCCTCTCAATTTTCTGAAAAGAAATATAAGATATTTTATGTGGTTCCTGAAATACCAATTTAGAACTGAAGAAAAGCATTTTCTTTTTCCTTTCATAACTTTTTTATTTTTAGCGTAAAAGTTGCATAATTTGGTACTCTTTTATTGTTGACCATGAGCTTTCGAATGAAAGTGAAAATAAAATTCTAGGCCTACTAGATTCCCAAATTTTCATAGTCAACTTTTGATTTTCCTATGGCTTATTTTGATATTACCAAAAGGAGCAAAACAAGACAAATTTCCACCTCTATTGGAAAGTTTATGTGAAACAAAATTTCATAACATTTCCTTTAAAAATATAAAAAAATAGTTATGAAAGAGAAAAGGAAACCCATTTTCTCAGTATCCAGGTTAAATAAGGAAAAACCTGAGCATTTTTATGCCTATCAATGTTCTGGACAGAAGAGTTACTTTGTGTAGTTCCTGCAATAATGGCTGAATACTGAAAAAAATGCATTTTATTTTCTCTTTCATATTTTTTATTTTTAAAGTAAAGGTTATGAAATTTGGTATCTTTATTTTGTTTCACATAAGCTTTTCAATAGAGGTGGAAATTCGTCTTATTTTGCTTTTTTTTTGTGATATCAAAATCAGCCATAAGAAAATCAAAAGAGGACTATGAAAATTTGGGAATCTAGTAGGCATCGAATTTTGTTTTCACTTCCTTGAAAAGCTTATGGTGAACAATATAAGAGTACCAAATTGCATAACATTTATTTTTAAAATAAAAAAGTTATGAAAGAAAAAATATTTTTTTTTGTTTTCAGAATTTCAGGCACTACACAAACTCATATTTATTTCCAGAAAAGTTTTTTCCTAATTTAAGCCACCTTGTATATATTACCGTTTCTGAAATATGTGAACTGGGACTACTGGGCATAAAAGTGACCACCCTGTATATTCGATTTTATTGAAAAAACCAAAACCAAAGTTATTTTTGTTGGACATTATATCTGTTTCATTTAATATGTCCGAGTATGTAGCATAATATTGCATAGAAAGGCCTAGATCTTAAATTCAGCAAAAGGACTCGTGGAACATGTATCTCTTGTATTTATTTAATATCAGAATATATCGTTGAATTTAAGAACTCGGGTAGTTTAACAACAAATTTAAGATATTCTGTTGTCAGGCTGTAAATGTTATTACGCATGCCATACCTTATATTTTATAATTTTCAGTTTCTAACGCCTTAAAACCACAAAGACGAACATCCATAACCGGTTTAACACCCGCCACTCAGTATGTTGTTAAACTGGAGGCTCACAACGTTGCCGGGTTTTCCACAGAGGAGTTTGCTTTCATGACGCTCACCAAAGACGGGGGTAAAGTTTATTTACCGCTCGATTTTTATCCAGAGAACATTGTGGTTGTATTTGTTACAGATATTCCTCCACCAGATTTGATGAAACAAGGGAGCGAGGACTCCCCCTTTTACTCAGACATGAAAATTGTGATTCCATTATTACTGTTAGTCCTAGCTATAAAGATATCTGTAGTAGGAGCTCTACTATGTATGAAACGTCGTAAGTATTGCCATATTTAAATTGTTATAATTTTTCTTTTTTTTTAACAAAATTTTTATATTAAGAAATTTCCATTTTTTTCTAGGTGGTGAATAAAGAGGGTAGAAAATTATTTTTATGATTTTATTAAAATCTCAAGTCATTTTGTATGCCTAAGCTTTTCCATCCTCTGATTCACCACACAATAAACATGTACAGGGTGTCTCAAACTCAATATTATAGACCATCTGTGATATAAAATATTTAAATAAAATTTGAGACACATGGTGTTAAATGGGATGAGGTAAGCTCCATTTTCAATCGAAAGTATTGTCTTTGGGATTTGACAGAAATGACTAATGATCATATTTTTTCCAGAAATATACCCAATCTTTTTCCTGTTAAAAAGCTCTCTTTTTCCAAATAAACTTTTATTAGAGAAATTTTTCTGTATTACTTCCCGTTTAAAAGTTATAAGCAATATTCTCCTAAAGGGTGTCATTAGAAATATGTACCACCTAAAAATCATATTAGTGGTGGAAGAATCAAGTAGTCGTTTAAAAATAATTAAATGTTTGTTATATAAAGTGCATAAATGTCACAAAATGCTTCATTACTTAATATGAATGTCAGACGTATTACTTTCGTGCTTACAAAATGTTTTCTTATTCAGAAAAAGTTGATATGTTGCTAATTTATGGCCAGTAATGAGGCAAACAGTCTCATACCATATACATATTACAATCTATTCTCTATATAGCCTCCTTTCATTTCAAGACACATATCCAATCTTCACCTGGCTATTATTTGGGCTGTGTTTATTAATATTTCGCCGTTTAACTCATTTATGATTTTTTATTTGAAATGATTAATGTCTCGTGAAGGTGTCTTGTAAACCTTATTTTTTAAAACCCCCCATAATAAAAAATCAAGGGGTGTTAGATCTGGTGATTTTCCGGGCCACTGAATAGGTCCATTAATCCCAATCCATTTTTCTGGGAAAGTGTTTCTAAATATTACTGTACAATCTTGGCCAGGAAGTTCTTCTTGTAGGAAATTTGGGTAACTCACGTTGTTCAATGTAGTTTCATAAAAATAAGGCCCAATTAAATGCCTACCATACATTTACTCCAAAATGGCCTTGGTTTTGTAATGGATTTACATGGGGATTTTTAACCCTTTCGCGACGGGCACCTGTTATATCCGCAAAAAATGGTCGTGTTTGGCATATGGGAAACGGATATTTACGCAACGGCTGAGGAATCTCTTCGAGACGGGCAACATGTTGATCAGCAATTACAGGTGTTTGTTATTGCCACAAAGATCACAAGAGAGAGAGAGATTGGTGTGACTTTTTCGCGCCATAGTTGAGCAAGTTATGCGGTGCGGTAGTGAGTACTGTGAGTTGAATTGTTTATTATAATGGCACGTAAAAAGTTTTATACAGTTCCAGATTTTTTTCAGCATGAAACATATAAAAGCATAATATTTTGTAAAACACAAAAATACTCTTTGGAGCGGGAAGCGGTTAGATCAGCGTACATACATCATTGATTGGTAACGGGAATCGAATAAATCAGCAAGCACTGACGACACCCGTACAGGCGGCCGAATGAAATGAAAAGTTCCCCGTCGCAAAAGGGTTAATGGACCAGTAGTGTTCTTTGCTACTGTTTGGGAAACCACTACTGACAAACTGACAAAAAAGGTTCTGATCAAGTTTCTTTATTTACTGCAATTTGAGTTATAAAATTCAGTGTGTTTTCAATGTGACGCTCAGGCAAATACTCCGAATTGTGAATTTTGTAGTCATGATACCTACTGGTTTTTAAAATTTGTTGAACGGTTGATTTATCCAAATTCAATTCTCGGCTAGCCTGCCATATAGAATTTTGTGGATTGTTGGAAATACTGTAACAGTTTAACTATATTAACATTATTTCTTACCCTTTAGTCAATTATTTGATTCTTCCAAAGAGAAAATGCATCTTCATTTCGTCACAAGGTCGCCAATCTTGTCTATGATTAGGAATGAGGCACTCTGGATACCTTTCTCAATATCACACATCAACATATCAACTTTTTCTGAATGAGAAAACATTTTATAAGCACAAAAGTTATACGTTTGACGTTCGTATTGAGCATAGATCTAGTTTAGAAGTCTATGGTATAAAGTAATGACAAGTATTTGTGACATTTATGTACTTTATACAACAAACATTCAATTATTTTCCAACGACTACTTGATCCTTCCACCGCTAATGTGATTTTTATATGGCATTTCTTTTGAGACTCTTTAGAATGGTATTGCTTATAACTTTTAAATGGGAAGTAATACAGAAAATATTCTCTAATAAAAGTTTATTAGAAAAAAGACACCTTTTCAATAGGAACAAAATGTGGGTATGTTTCTGGAAAAAATATAATTGATGACGTCATTAGTCGTTTCAGAAAATCCCAGATAATACTTTCGTTTGAAATTGGACCTCACCTCATCCCATTTAACACCAAGTAGTGTCCCAAACTTTATTTAAATTTTTTGCATCCTCAGAGCCTATACTAATGAGTTTGAGACACGCTATACAATCACATTTTTTATATTCCAGGCCAAAATGATGCTGCCAAAGAACAATTAGATAACCAACAAAACGCTGAAGCTCAAAGAGAACGCTACTACGCCACAATACACAAAGTAGCATTACAAGCTGGTGAAAAAATACCAGGTAATAAAATTGATATAAAAGTATTTATTTTATAATCATTTTGGAAGGCATTACGATTGTTCACGACACTCTGTTGCTTACAGAAACCTCAGAAGACATATCGCCATATGCAACATTTCAACTGTCCGAGCCAAGTACTCTGCCGCAAAATACGATGCTGCATAGCTTCATGTACCACGAACATCCCATGACTGAGGGCTGTGCATCGCCACCCCCAGCCACCTCATCTGTTCAACGAAACTCACCTTACTACAATATTGTAAGTGCGATTGTTTCTCAAAATATTTTAAAATATTGAGACCAGGGATGAAATATGTAACAAGATGCGCATTGTCACAATTTTGGGTCCCGTACATCAATTTCGTAACAAATTTCATACAAGATTTTTTGTGAAAGCGGAAAATTTGAAATAGGCAAAATGTGAATATAAGAATTTTTTATATGACTTTTTAATTCCCAATATTCCCAGAAATCTATATTATATTTTTTCTGTATTAAAGATATCACACCCTGCATATGATGGACTTTCCAACTTATTAATTTTTATCTTTCTTTTAGCAAAAATTTCAAAGTACAAAAGGTCATGGACGAAGACGTGCCAACAGAAAAAATGACGTGGACAGTGAAGACAGCGAGTCAGATCAAGACCAATTGACGTCTAGTCGCACGGAGTCTTCCAACCAACTAGACTTGAAACACAAACACAGTAAGTAAGATGAACATTAATTAATACACGTTCTTTATTTGTTTATTTTTTATTTTATTTTAACCAAATATGCGTAATGCGAAATCTTGAATTGTTTAAATTTTTTCATTTCAGATTATGCAAAAGTTTATTATGTAGACATATGGTAATTATTTGTTTTTTTATTGCTAAATTCACACAAGTTATCACTAAAAACTAACAAAATAACTTCACTCATTCTTTCACTTGACAAGAGATCTGAAACGTGTAAATAGCTTCAATTGTAAAGAAAAAATTAACAAAATCATATAATCATTAATATTTGCAGCTTTTGTTGAAGGTAATTTTAATTACTTAATTCACTTGACTCTCTATCTTCAGCACCTATATCTTTAATGTAACCTTTAGTAAACCAGTTTCCTAGTTGCTATGATAAAGACTACAACTAATAAAACAACTATATGGTCCTACCAATGACTTCACTCTTTATAGTAGACTTAAATATTTGTTTTATGTACCAAATCTTACACAATAAATTGTTCAAGAAATTGTCACCGTTTACACATTGCATTAAATAAGTTATTTATTGATAGAATTTAAATCTACCCAACTAAAAATCAAAACAATCTTAACAGCAAACCACAAGTAACTTTTTATGTCACAATTAATGTACAAAAACAAATTCATATATGTAGTCGTCGTTTTGTTTACTGCAGTTTTGGAACCTGCAACACTTAGGTCTTGCGACCCATTGTGCATGATGCCAGTAAAATATTAAAATGCCATATCAGTATATGTGACATGTGTACTTCACACTGATACTCTGCTCATTGGTGCTGAAATGCTTGCTAATATGTCTATGTCTTGTAAACAATCCTTGTGTTCCTTCTTTTTAGCATTTTTCGATTATTGAGTGAACCCTTCATAAGAAATCTGGAAATCAAATACCAACCGCAGTCTATAATATACAGAGTGTCCGGAAACAGGCGGCCACATATTGCTCAAAAAAATAATGTGTCAAGTTCATGTAATATTTTCTAGGATAGTTAACAGAGCTACGTAACCTCAAAGTTATTTTTTTTTAATTTGTATTTTGACTATAACTTTTTTAATACTGAAACGATTTTTTTCAAATTTGGCATACTTGTTACTTTTGTAGACGCAGTTTCAGGTAAAATATTTCTAAAAGTGCTGCGCCTTAAAGGACACGTACTAGGTGAAGAAACAGTCTGCAAGAAAATTGCCATTTAAATGTTTTGAACATACCGAGGAATCTCATTTCTTTTACGATTAAGCAAAGTATACTTTGAAAAGAATTGAATGATAGCCGTCATGTTGGTTTGTAAGTAATTTAAAACCTTATATGCTTCGTTCATACAAGATAAAAGCAGAAATACAATTTTTAAAGAGAAAATAGACATTTAACTAATTTATTCTAACGTAGAACAATTTCTGCCACGGTCGCCACGTTGTGAGTTTAGCTTCCTTGACGTTTCACATATCGTTACTTTACTAAGAAGTAACTTTGAAACTTTACTGTAACCTTATCATATGTATCTGGAAACATAAGGTACCGACGACGTGGTGACTAGTTTGGAAATTGTTCTATAAAGGTTAAAATAAATTAGTTAAATGTCTATTTTCTCTTAAAAGGTTGCATTTATCCTTTCATCTTGTATGAACGAAGCATAACTATAGGATTTGAAATTTCCGTCAAACCAATGTCACAGCTATCATTCATTTGTTTTCAAAGTACACTTTATTTAATTATAAATGAAATGAGATTCATCAATATGTCCACAAAATTTAAATGTCGATTTTCTCATAAACTGTTGTTTTTTTTTAACTTCAAACAAGAATATCAAATTTTTAGATAAACTTTCATTCTTTTAAGGAATGCCACCAAAATCTTAATGAAATTAAGCCTGCTACCCTTTGAAGCGCAGCAATTTTGGAAATACCTGAAACTGCATATTTATAAAAGTAACAAGTGTGCCAAATTTGAAAATCATTCCAGTATTAAAAGAGTCAAGTATAGCAAAAAAAAAAACAAATTAAAAAAATAACTTTGAGGTTATGTAGCTCCGTTAATATTGACTTTTCGAGAAAATGTTACATGAACTTCAAACATTATTTTTTCGAGTAGTATCACTCTCTAAATTCTCTGCACAGAGTTTCCGAACACCCTGTATTTTTTCAAGTCGAACAAATTTAATGCAATCAGAAATGAGCCATAATACATTTTTTTTTAATTCTTAATGCTTATTGTTTGCATTCACTTGTTCCCCCAAAAAATACAACAAATCAGTTTAACTTGAGCTGTTCTTAACAAATAATGACAAATTTCTTGACAAACTTATTGGATAAAAAATTGGTAAATGCAAAGCAGATTTTAGTGTCAAAATGAAAAGACCATATAAGTTGTATAACTTT
Organism: Monochamus saltuarius; assembly: GCA_025584915.1. NCBI lineage: Eukaryota > Metazoa > Arthropoda > Insecta > Coleoptera > Cerambycidae > Monochamus > Monochamus saltuarius. The sequence goes on along the minus strand of CM046721.1, from coordinate 110,990,313 downwards.
CTACCTATTTTCTTCCACCAGCCCGTTACATATGCTTTATACTTTGTTGCATGACTACACACAAATATAACCAAGTCGTGTAACTGTAGTAAATAATTTTTTATAGATTTTGTGTACCACGGGGCCCAATCGAGCACTTCCTCGGACATATCTCCAATGTCAGAACAAAAGTCGTTACCTCGGAGGAACCGAAATAGGTACATGAATGCAAAAGAGTTACATGTACATTCAATACTCACCAAAGACAACCTTACTCGTAGGTGGCTGGCCCAGGGGGGCCGGAGCGCATCTCAAAGACAAATGCTGTCTCACCTATCGGTTGCAGAAACAGCGTTTACGGAACGGCCTCCACCGGAACAGAATACACCTGACCGACCAGAGCTAAGTGAAGCGGAATGTGACATCGACACTCTCAAAAAACTTAAATTAGGTCTGAGATCAAGTCTGTGGTCGAGACCGAGTGGTTCTGGACAACCGTCAGACTACTCAATTGCTGTATAATTGGGTGTGAAGTCAGGAGTGTCGGTGTATGTTGCAAATGCTAAACACACAAATTTATCGTAGAAAATAATAAAGATATACGGGAATGCCTCACAAAATGCTGTTCTGTGCAGTCAGATTTATTTTTTCTGGCAAGCGGCACATCTAATAGATTATTGAAAACATATTTTAACTACTTCATCAGGAAGAATAATAGTTATTATTATATTAAGTGCACAAAATCAGTGTTTTTTCAATGGCGTGTGAGATTCGAGCACGAAATATAAACAATATTTTTTGTCCAACTGTTCAAAGTATTTGCCATTGAGGTTTTTATCTGAAGTTATTGTGAATGTTAAAAATGACATGATTGTGAAAAAAAAGTACCTGAACTGTGAGAAAAAAAACTATTTTCTCCAACCGTCACAAAACTGGCATTTGTTTATCCACGTTGATATTAAATACACAGTTTGAACAAGTATTAAAATTAAATAAACCACTGAAACTGCCACTGTCCTCATTCTTGGAACATTTCTCAAAGCAGCGCAACATGTTTTCATTAAAGGTTGCATTATTCTCAAATGTTGTGAAATCAGAAATAACCACGATGCTTGGTTTATCATTCCAACTATCAACTTTCAGTATTGTTTTTGCAATATTTTCTTTATAAAATTGTTATTTTGATAAAAATGTGGAAAAATTTTATCAGCACAGCCAACTAAACTAATTTTACCAGCATATTTGGTAAATATTGTTTTGTTTTTTTTTTTCATGAAAATAAACGGACGAAAAGAAAATTAAGCTTCTTTATTATTATTTTAACAGGATATATTAAGAAATAAGACATTCGATAGGTAATGGAAAATTTTCCACCGATACATCTCACAAATTATAAAGAAATCCTGTAATTTCACGAATATCTTGAAAAATTGAATCACATTTAGAATTGCCTAAATACGCGTAACTGTTATTGATGCATTTTGCATATTAGCGAAAAATTGTTTATTTCACTGAAAGAAATCTACCTATATTTACCGCAAATACAATAATCCACCGCATATGACAGATTACCTGAAAATATTTATTTTCCGAAGCACTTGCTATTTTTACAGTGCAAACGACAAAAATTCGAAAAATTTCTGCTATATTCTACAGATTATTCAAAAATTATTTATTTTTAGAGAATTCAATAAATTTTGTATATTTTCACAAAAATAAGAATTTTTTGTCCCCAATATTTTATGTTATCGTATGAGACAGATTATCGAAAATTTAATCCACTCAACTGATTATTGAAAAATATATCATAAAATTTAAAAGTAGCATTCGGGAGATTTGAAAAATATTCGAATTATCAAAAATTTAAATGCAATATTACGATGAAAAAAAATATATATTTTCAAATCATTATTTAAAATCCTTTTCAGACAGTTACTGACCGTTGGCGGCCTCAATTCATTCACAAATTTCAAATGAATGCGGTGTCGGCCTGCCTCAACGCTTTAACGTGTTACTGAAAGTTATGGGTTGGTTTTCTTCTTTTAAAAAGTAAATTTTTTTTCGATTTTCGTCTATTGATTGATCAGTATGTTCACAAAATTTCCTTTCCAGTACGTAGTTAAAATTAATGACGTAGTGACTGAATCACTCTGTATATCAATTTAGCCTTTCATGAGGCATCCCTGTACTGAATTATAGTGAACGAACTAACCGATAATCAAAGAGAAAATGTCAAAATGTAACCCTGAGCCCACTGCAGCATACACCTACAACTCCGTTACGTTGTTCAATAAAATCAAAATTAAAAGTTAAATTTTATACAAAAATTAAAGTTAAGTTTGTAATATATGTTTATGAGAAATTTTTGGAGCAATTTTATAATATAATTTCGACTGACTTACTGACAAAATAGATAATAACTTCCTGTCGATGTACCAAAAGCAATCACTGTCTGAATAAAATCAAAATACCCCTATCCCGTAAACAGTATGTATAATAGTTCAACTTAAAATAAATTTATTGTAAACACAAAGACTCTTTTATTTATTAAAAATTATACAAATACAGATTTCCATAAAGCTAAATTTATATAGGTACATAAAAATATTGCACATAAATGAAATTATATTATAGCTTGTGGCCTATCGTGCAGTCGATGGAACTCGTGAAGGTTATAAAAACAGTAAGTTTTCTACAATGGAATAAAACATGGCTCTTTATGAACCTCTGCTTTGCGAGCTTCACAATAAATATTTAATCCTACTGAAAACAAACCTTTGGAAAGATTTTTAATTCAATTTTTGATTTTGTCCTAAATCTTTGGCAAAAAATTGAAATCGCGTGTTAAGACCAGCAAATGATGTTCATATTATTCATCCGAATATCACTGTATAACCGGCGTCAAAAATTAAAAAAATTATAAATCATCGACACTTTATATTTATAAAAACAGACAGACTGTTTTATTTGTACAAGGCGTGCCATAGAAATGTAAAACGACAAATTTTAAACAATAACAATTTATTGATTACTACTGACACTGGCATATTTTTTTATTATGGGTGCATTCCACTAAGCGATCGCAACGCCCAGAATGACCAATGAGTAGTCAATGAGTCGTTCCACAAAGGGACCACAAGCGTTGCAATTGGGCTTGCAACGTCATGAGTTGACGTCATCGCAAACGACCGCTTCGAGCTCACAACGCCCACGGTCTTGAGGTGGGTCAACACATCATTTGTCATAAATGGCGGGAAAAGTCAAATAAAATAATTAATGTCAAGTCTAAGATCTATGGTTGAGATGGAGAAAATAGCTTTATAAAACTGTGAAACAGGCACTGTTATTGAGATCGAGGTCCCAGTTGCTCAGGCAAGACCTGCAAGAGATGGTTTGTAACTCAGTTATGCTTTTATATTTATTTTTTTCTCAGTATTTATTTTTCTTTCAGATATTGCCTTTGCAACAAAATTAATGAATGCTGCTTTACAACAAGAGTCAAATTCTTTTTCTGGTGAACCTGCTGAATCTATTGTTAAAGACGTTGCATCATCTGTAGTTGAAAGGGCATTCGAAGAGGAAATAAGTCACATATGCAGCTTATAATTATATATTCATGCATTACATTCTTAGTTACATTAGTAAAATCTATGAGTAAAACCAATTTAACTTATTTTACCTAGAATATATAAAAATTATATATAATTACCTTTTCTACCTAACCGTCAAACCATCTGTCAAACTAATAACTGACAAATATAAACAAACATGGATCCCAACTTTGTTCCACTAGGATTCAAATCACATCCGTGAACAATGCGCACAAGAGCAGTTTTAATCTAGTGGAACGGGTAAAATTGCGATGGTCGTTCTGGGCGTTGCGATCGCTTAGTGGAATGCACTCTATATCACTGGTTTTATGTTATATGTCGTAGTAAAACTTTTGTTCACAAATTTTGACAGCTGTAGGCCATCAGGATCTACCTGTTTATTACTTTATTACAAGTTACCTGTGGTCTAATTCATAAATTTGGATGCATCGACTATGTTGCCATCTAGCCGTGAACCTTTTTAAATCTGTGGGCAACATCCAATAATACAAGGCGTAAGGGAGTCAATTGCCACTATTCTAACAAATGTTCTTTTTTTTCTGTTCATGAATTGGCATTCATAACAGACTACAACTGATCACAACAGCGCATAAGTACCGTAGACCTGCTGGATGACAGTGACTAGATGGTTGTGGTTGAGAGTCAAATGCGCTCGTGTGTTTTGTATTTTACATCTGGTTTTGTGCCACGTAATACCCAAAAAACTAATTAACATTTCTAGTAGCGCTGAATATCTTTATGTAAGTAATTTAAATAGAAGTGTTTATACGCTTTATTCAGACGTATACCAAACAAAAAAACATTTGTTCTGACACCGACAGTTTCTATTCTCGTGTCAAGAATTCAGACGTCTTACGTCACGGCTGACGTTACACATTTGTTTTTATTGTCAACGTAATTATCGATATTTGGTCGCGTTAAAAACAATCATTTTTTGCAATTTAGTGCAATATATAATGCAAACTTTTAGTGTAGTATATAGTTTTATTACTATCAGTTGCTGATTCTTAAATATTTTGATGAAAATATAATGAATTATTCATTTGTTCGTATGACGTAAGTCGTCTGAATTCTTGTCGCGAGTATAGTAAATATTGAGGAACTAATCATAGGTAGCACTTTTAATATTAGCCCAATAATTCCAAGTATCTCAAATGGTAGACAGGACACTGTAGAGGTGTGTAACTCGTGAACAATTCAATCGGTGGGATTCAATCACGTGAGAGTACTGAGCGATCAAGTCTTATTTTACTACAGTCAATCAATCGTGATGGGTCGTTTACGAACAACTCTCAGTCTCATGAACGAATGTTTCGCTTTGAATGAACGATTCCTCAGAACCTGGATTAAATTCGGTGGATTTTAATTTTAGGAGCAGTTTACCACAGAAATTGAAAATAATATTCGACAGTGAATTTTCAAAGCATCACAACAAATATACATAAATTTATGTATTTTCCAACAAATACATAATTAACCAAGTTAATGTAATATTAATTTAAATGATATTTATAAACCTGTTAAATTTAGAACCGATGATTATTGCATGTTGAAATAATGGCACTCAAACCCCTTACACCCTGTATAATTTTTACTCCGTATATCATGACAATTACATATACAGGGTGTCCTGTAAAGTATGTTACAAAATTTGGGTGGTGATAGTACATAATAAAATATGACTAAAAACTAATAAAAAACCGTAAATGAATATTCTTTTAATTTCAGGATTAAATAATCTTTTAAACCAAGCATTTTATAGTATTCAGAAATTCCTAAAAAGTAGTTTATATTACGTCAGTCAATTCATTTCGGCAACATTGCATTTAATTATTCTTAGAAATTTGTTCAAAATCTTTCTATCACGAAAAATGTCAGTATAATAGTTATTTATGTATCAAGGGAATTATAAGGGCCTTAATTACCGATGGCAAAGTTTGCGTCCCAAGGGCCTCCGGCCCGAGGGACAGCAATTGCCTGAGGTTATTAAGGCTCATTAATTCCCGTGGTACATAGATAATTTTATTTCTGACCGATTTCAATAAAATATTGTTTATTTTTAAAAATTCCCAGTATATTTGAATCAGTTACCATTGATTATAAGAGTTTTGTTGTTGCTAGGTTGTTGCTATGTTACGTATATGTATATTAAGGTAGAGGGAATTATAGAATCTATAATGTCCCAAGGGAGTTATGACTCTCTTTATTGATAGCGTAACTATGACGATATAAGCTTATAATATCCCGATCAGAAATAATAGTTATTTATGTACCAAGGGAGATACAAGGATGATTATGCCCGCAGGCAACAGGTTGTTTAAAGCAAGTCGCCTAAGGGCATAATCATCTTAGTATCTCTCATGATGCGTAGAACGCTTCTTGACTTGTGGTTGTGACTGATGCTAGATATTTTCAAACAGAGAACAGCACGGTACAAAACAACCATTTTTCCCACATAAATGTAAATAAATTAATAAATCATACAGTACAGCTTCAGCTAATAACAGTTTTAAATTGTAGTAAATAAATTGACAATGGTACTCCTGCTTCCCGTCAAATAACAGAACATTAATAGTTATATGTAACAAGTACAAAAAGTACAAGTACGAGTTGCATACAATATTTTTTCTACGTTCGTGCAAAAACCAAAAAATGTTTTATTTAGATGACGCAAAAATATGACGTTAATTTGAACCGTTTATGTTTGTTACGATGGCAAAACGCTGTAGTAGAATGACAGATGAATGCAATAAAGAACCACTTTTTCCTTAAACATAGTTCAATAAAGTTTTGTTTTATGCATGAACGTAGAAAATAGTTATTTATGCAACAATTGCAAAAAGTAAGTGTTTGTTGCACGCGACGTGAAATTGCCTAACGAGGCCGTCAGGCCGAGTTGGACAACACGTCGAGTTGCATACAATATTTTTTCTACGTTCGTGCAAAAACCAAAAAATATTTTGCAATTTGTTTCCGTTTCGCTCTCTCGATTTTTTCATATCCACTTATTTATTGGCTTCCTAAAGCTGACTAGTCCCTAAAAATTTCATTATTTTTCTGTTTTCCAAAAAAGAGATGTCACAAAAACTACTTTTGTAGTTTCATCTTTTAAGGTCTATAACTTGGAAACAGTGTGTTTAAAAGATTATGTTTATTAGAATTTTTAAGAACATCTTTTTATGTACTATCACCAATCAAAGTTTCTATTATACTTTACGTGACACCTTCAGTGACAACTCATACTTAATATTAGCAAAAGATACTAAGATGTAGTCTATAAATTTCCACTTTGCTATAATACGCCCTGTGCAAATAGAATGTATGATTTTACAGAATGTTTTACGTAAAACACCTACAATTATTCAATCAACACAGTCAGTCTCAGATCCACCTTGTGTCTACGTCGGCCGAGAATGAAAAGACACATTTAATTATCAAAATATTATTTCAACACAAAAACAATTAAACAGAACAAAATGTCAGTGTCTGCAGTCTATAAAGATAAAAAGTTATATCCAAATGTGCATAAAGTAAAAAAATTCTAAATTTCCATTCTAACTGTGGCTCTGGATGTAACACTAGTTTATTTCGATAATAAATAAAAACAAGTAAAAGTTTAAAACAATAAACAATATTAATTTACAAATAATTACAAGGTTTTAACCTTTAGGCATATTATCATATCACATTATGAATTGTAGTTCTTTTTAAATATGTTATTAGATATATATTAATTATAGTCCTCAAATCATATTATCTCTTATAGCACAAATACAAATTAAAAAATGCGAAACTTTAATAGATATTAATCAGTTCTCATATAGTCTCAGATACTAACTGTTATACTATTTATAGCAAATATGTTCCTATATAATACCCCAAAAACAGAAATAGCTATCACACAATTCACTGCATTTTACAGTTGAAGGGTGCAGGGGGGAAAAAGATGAATATGTATGAAAAACTAGTTCAGTTCTTAATACCTAGTTTCAAATACAAACAACTCAACTCCCTCTAAAAAAAAAAAAAACAGAACTTACAAGAACTGAAAATTGCGCAAAAAGTTCAAATCATAATGCATAATAAATCAAATGCATAAAATAATGAGTGATTAAGTTACTAGATTAATAAAAATATTTCTAAAAGGTATACAATAAAAATTATACAATAGTACAGAAAACAAAAACAAGACCAATAGCCAAAAAAGTATTAAAATTCACACAATAATAAATTACTAACAAAGGTATACTCGAATCAAGAATTCAGACGTCTTACGTCACGGCTGACGTTACACATTTGTTTTTATTGTCAATGTAATTTTCGATATTTGTTCGCGTTAAAAACAATGTTTTATTGCAATTTAGTGCAATATATGATGCAAACTTTTAGTGTAGTATATAGTTTTATTACTATCAGTTGCAGTTTCTTAAATATTTTGATGAAAATATAATGAATTGTTCATTTGTTCGTATGACGTAAGTCGTCTGAATTCTTGTCGCGAGTATAAAATAAGAGGCAAAGAAAGAATTAATGATCTTATAAAACAATTTCAAATCTTTATGTTTTCTATCTGCAGAAAGTGACAAGAAATGGAAATAAGCTCACAAATCATGGCAATCATCATGGAGGTTAGTTACCAAATATGTTCAAGTTTCCAAATATTACAATCGTAATAAGGAGAACATACAGCCGAGGCTTAGTCCAGATGAGAACCAACTAACTAAATGAACGAACTAACGAACTAACGAAAAGTAAAGAATGTTAATAGAGTCAATATTAGAAAAAATTCTAGTGGTTCTTCTAAGAAAATCCAACATAGAGATGACATTAGAGATATGGGAGTTAAAAGTAAACGTTTGGTCAAAGACAACTCCTAAATCTTGAATAGATAGAATAGACTCCAAAGGAGCGTTATTAATGTGGTAAATATATTCGCTCTTACTCCCGGTCTTAAAAAAAGATATCTCATGGCATTTGAATGGATTCAGATACATATCGTTTCTGAGGTACCAGCTGGAAAGATTATTGTCATCATGCTGTATTTTAACAAAATTTGATTGTAGTTATTTATAGTTAATACTTTCAGATCAATCGCAGCAGTAAGAATTTACAATATGAGTACCACTCGTAAATGTCATTTATAAAGATGTTAAAGAACAAAGGCCGCAATGGAGAACCTTGAGGCACACAATACACGACTGCAATTTTACTGGATATGAAGTTCCCAAATATAAGAATTTCACGTTTCTCTGAAAGATAGCTATTTATCCAGTCAAGAAGAGAACCACAAATTACCAGAAATTGAACTTTATAGACTAAAATATTGTCATTTACTCTGTCGAACGTCTTAGAAAAATACATGTAAATAGAATCAACTTGAAATCCAGCCTCCAAGGCGTCAGACACGTAATGACTATAATCAAATTTAACTCTGTTGACTGATAAGATATGAATCCAAATTGTTGATCAATATGATAGAAGAGAAGTCAAATAATCACAAACACAATTTTCAAAAACTTGGGATAACATTAAGGATACTAATGGGAGGATAATTATTAATAAGAAATCTATCTGCCTTGAAAATAGAATATAAAACTTAATTTCCAAAAACTAGGAAGAATACCCAACTTTAAAGACAGATAATCCACAATGGTCGAGACAGATTTAAACTGCAATGCCAATTATTTTGAGGATTTGCTTCAAAGTCAGCATCATAAACTGGTGTTGGAGCATCATGTGGATACCTTCTTTTATTTTACGTTATATTCTTATTCAAGTAAGTTTTCTTTTTGATTCTTTCCGCCTAAATGATGGAACATTCATCTTTTTTTCTCACATTAATTTTATTTTACATATAATTCAATTTAATTAAAAAATAACTAAGTGCTTTTTAAAATATCAGTCTCTGAAACTTAAACTTCTCTCCAAACTTTTATTTTGCAACATCTTTTTCCCCTGTACCCCTCAGTTATTTATTTGTGATGTAATTTTACGTTTTCTTTTTGCTATTTGAGTACTTTTTTAAACATATAAAAATATGTACCATTATATCACTTCAATTTAAGATTCATCTGCAACTTTGCAATATTTCACAATAGTAAAATATTTTAGGGACACTCAAATTGCAACATCGCAAACGAAAGAGAGAGTGCAATAATATCGAAACAAATTTAAACTCAACGCAAAAATTAACAAAAATTAAAACATGCCAAGACCTTCATGTATAAATTCATTAATTTATTTGACAACAAATTCGGAGTGTTAGACTTGCATGGAGCATGTTCAGAAATTAATTTTTGAACGAATTATCAATGTAAAACTGAAAACTATTATCTCAAGGTCCATCGTTGCTAGAAACACAAAGTTAATAATAATATTCTAAAATTAAGTAGTCATGAGAATTTGACAAACGATATTTTTCAGGCTATCCTTCACAGAAGTAAACAAAACTCTTGAAATGTTCATATTAAGACTTCCAGCTATATTGTTGTCAAAAAACTCGGGTAGGTCAGGGAGGACACAATAACGAGCCCTCGTCGTGTACACAGCCCGAAAAATGTCCCCGAATACAAAATCCTTTTTCATCAATTTCAATGTTTGATTTCTCAGATTTTATTAATAAAAAAAAAAATTAAAAATAGTTATAGCTATATTTTAATAGGACAACCCAACAGAAACGTATTCCTCTATTAATAATCATCTATTAAAATTGGATTTTAATTAAAAAACAGATGGACGTAGTAATCACGTGATGAGTTTTCGTATTAATACAAATACAATTTCCATTATTTTTCTTCATTACTTTGACTATTTTGACTAAATACTAAATATAACTTATATTACATATTAAATTGTTTTTATTGAATAAAACGAACACAGACAAACATATCTCGACATTTTCTGTCTTTATATCAACTTAAAAGCAAAATAATATTTTGATGTTCCGTTTACGATAACATACACATAATTCAAAATAATCTACATAAATAACAGGACGAAAATAGCTTATTTCTGTTTTTGGGGTATGTTTTAAAACTGTATATAAACCGTCTATGACCTAAGGAAGCTTTATAATTTGAGAACTAAAATCTGATGGCTTTTCTAAAACAAGTTCCGTTATTAAATTCAAGACTTACGTTGGCTCTGAGCTAACACTGCCTCGTGTTTCCTGCACTCCACGCTCAACTGGCGAACGGCAGCAACGTATTTTCTCTGCAGTTCCACCAAGCCTTGTAACGTGTAACTCAGCTGATCCCTCTTTTGTCTTTCTTCGATAAGCTTCCGCTCGACTTTGAATTTGGACTGCCTCACGGAATCCACTATATTCTGGAATTGTTTCAGGAATTCGTCTTTACCGCTATTTGACTGCATGGCTTCCGGGTAACTGTCCGATATGGAATTTAATAAGGACAGTTCCTTCTGCATGTATATCCTGGTGTCCTCCAAGGTGTTGTACAGAGTATAGTATTGCTTAGTTTCTTTGTGTTTTGCTGCAACTATTAATTAATATAAGTAGATATGGTGTATCAATGTTACGTTAAACAATTAATAGCCATCAAACGGCCAATGGTCGAAGATGTTGTTCAACGCAACACTATCCAAACCTTAGAAATCATAAAATATATAGAACGAAAAAGAGGTACCAAAAAGAGGCAGTTGCTTATTTTAAAATATGAAAATTTTACGTTCAACTCGTAGAAACACATAATTTCGAAGGACCAAAATGTCGCTACCACGATAACCTTACACTTATGGTAGTAATTTTATACCCCTAATTCCAACGGTTCTAGAGTACCTACTCTGCCGAGGTCTCAAGTACAACTGCCTTTCTATTCCACTTGTTGTTAAGGAAATGCACTTGTTCCCTTTTCAGGCCAAGTATCTTAAACACATCTGGTTTCTTTCATACTCCATAAAGCAGGCAAAAACTCATACATACCGCCAACAGCTTACATTAAGTTTTCCCTAGATGGCCGTTTCCTAAGCTCCTCCATAGTCTGACTATTTTTGAATGCCTAATATAAAGGCGTTTGGCGTTTTGTATTTTGATTTCTATGATCCAAAAGCGCAAATTGATAACTAACAGTGATGATTATCATAATGGATATCGCGGTGTAGAACTAACTACATCTATCGGCCGTTCGCTACTCCATGCCGGACGAAAGCAGCTAGGATTATTCGTCGGATACCTCACCTGTGGCATACTGATGAGAGCTAATAAGCTCGAAACCGGTATATGTCTGGTGGGCGTCTGACGAATGACTCTAGCTGTTGCTATAGGTTTTCAGGTGTAATTCAATGCTGGTCGGGCATTAGCCCGCAGAGTAGTTGTTTCCTGGAATTCCGTGTTTGCAAAATAATGGATATCATCACTAAAATCGTTATTGTTTCATCATCTTGGCTATCACTATAGTTACAAATATTAAAATTTTACTACGACTCAATAAATAAAGTAGAAAAAAGGAAAGGTCAAGATTTAAATTTGGTTCAACTTTGGGAAATACTATGATGTATACAGGGTGTTTCCTAACTGCATACAGAAAGTCCAGGGGTGCGGTTAAAATTAAGGCAATTTTGTTAAATAATCATAAAATCCCAAGGCCATCATTTCTGAGATATGGGTTTTCAAAGCAGATAAATTCAAATCAGACTTATAAACTCTTTGAGCTATTTTTGGCAAATGTGGTATAATTTTTTAGTATGTTGGTAGGTATAAAATATAAAATAGCTTACGTACCAGTGGCGTAACTCTGTTAAGAAAATCAAATTTGTCTCTAAACAGCTAGATATACAAAATAATATGCACAGAGAAAAAATTATAAGAATGCAATGGAGCCATCTTTTTAACAATTGTAAAATTTTTCACTAAAAAACATTACCATAAGAAGAACATTAATAAATGAAGTAGAAAAAAGTAAAACTTGTCAGATGGAACTTTGTCTAGAATATATACAAGGGTACTTTTGCAAATTATGTGTAACATATGAATTATGGTATGTGAATTTCCGTATAAATAAAATTGAAAAGAGTATACTGATAGAAAAAGACGAAATAGTGATGACGAAGGAACCATTTAAAATATTAAGGAGGTCAGAATCTGAATTGAAGAATATATTATGATAAAACGTAGATACATGAAGGTTATATGGAAGGTAGTACGATATGATATTGTTACAGAAGCTCGCCTACCTTTTAGTTTGTTAATTATGTTGTGTTTTCGCTATAATTTACAATTCTTGTGATGCCTTTATTTTTTTCTCGATGTCACAGAAACTTCGAGAATCCTAAAAAGATATATAAGCGGGTCGGTATCGCCGCTGGAGTCAGTTTATATTAAGCAGTCAAACACGAATGACTGAAACATCAAAGTAAAGAGTCTGACAGTTGTGAATTTGTTGAAGGATATTCCTTGTGTAATCAAGAGCGACAATAAAGTTTGTTTCTCTACGTGACGTGTTTCTACGCCAACCCAACATAGGGGTTACAATATAATAAATGTTAATGTGTGATCATTATAGTGACAGTGCTAGTAACCAATAGTGAATAGTGTGTATATATAGTACAATGTATTCTCATTTTCATCATGAAACTGTCATGGTAGATTATTAGGCGCTCAAAACAAACTTATTAACACTACATAATAATGAAAGTTATATTTGTACTGTTTTGTAAAATTTGTCAGAAGTTGAGATTTTTCCGCCATAAATAAATGAATCAGAAGTTGCAAAATTTGTGCAAAAATTCATGAGTTTTGCGACCATGAGGACAAGGCTCTAGTGTGATATCCGCAGAGTGTGCATCAGGTAGGTGTAAGTGGGTGGTGGTGGGCCGTCACCGTCCAAACAGACGGCATTCTAATTTGTGGAGAGGATGGCACAGGGGGGACATTTAAAGTAAACTGTTGATGTACTAGATTAACTCGATGTCAACTTGTTTTGGATAACTTCGTGGGCATTGAACCCTTCTCAAGTCGCACATATAGGTAATCATACTCTATTATTTTTGACCTTGAGTAATTGATGATACAAGATAAAAACTTTAATTTGAAATAATTCTATCATTTTTATTATCTAACGCCTGAAACTTGGCAAACACTGTTATATCATTGTTTCTGCTAAAAAAAAATGGATGTTATGTAATGCAATTATTTTTGTCATTTTTGAATAATTTTTATATCTGATCGCCTTCAAATTTACTACGCCTATGAAATGTTGCTCCTCGCACGCTTTGCCTGTCATGTTTATTTACAAGCTAGCAATGAATCACTCTCTAGATTTTTGGGGGTTGGGTATAGAACAATGCTCGACACTTTGCGGCTCGTGAAAATACACAATATCATCAAAAGAAATATTTACCTTGGTTATACAACTCCAAAAACCTTTTCTGATATTGAGCCAGCTCAGCTCGATTCGGAACATCATCCAGCTGCCTCTGCAAACTAGCCACGTGTCGATTCTTCTTGGCCAACTGAAGTCTCAAAACCCTAACTTTCTCCAACTCCTCTTCTATCGTTTTACTCAAGTCGGAGTCACTTTGTGCAGGAGTTTTTGCTTTTGCTTTTTTAGTGTCACTAAAAATTTATTTATTATCAAATATTATTGGACAAATATGCGTTTGAACTCACTCTATAAGTTTCTGCAGTCTGGCCAACTCCTGTTTACAATATTCCCTAAACTGGATTTCTTGTGCCTTTAAATTATCGTTTAATATGACTAGTTCCTCTACTTCCTTAACGCTTCTATAAAACAATATAAAGTTTTAAAAAAAAACATTAATATTTAGTTTTACAGATGATTCAATCATAATGTCATTAATTTTAACTGAGTTTTGTAACTTCAATATTAAATTCTTCTCTTAAAATTAATGACATTATGAATCACCCTGTACATTCACTCACTCTGAATCATTCGCTTCACTTTGTTCTAGTTCCTTTAAAGCTTTGTCAGCTTCTTGTTGTTTCAGTCTTATATCCTGCAGTGCCGCAGTGTTTTTCTTCAGTTCATCTTCTATCGATAATCTCGTGGCTTCGAATTTATTACACCTCTCCGTCAAAATGTATTTCTGTTCATTGAAAGCAGCTAACTGTATTTCTTCTCGAGATTGCTGACCTCCATCCTTGAATATCAAATAAAGATAATTAACTGTAATAGCTATGCAGATAGTAAAAAATATTTATCACCTTTAGTTCGGAATGTAATGAAGCGTAATGTTTTTTGATGTGCTGCTTTTCTTCTTCATTTAAATCTTCAAAGTCTACTATTTCCTAAAATTTTAGAACATATTAGGCACAGTTCGAAATTATTTACATGAAGTAAGACAAACTAACAAAAACTAGTAATTACCTCTTTCGCAGCAGTCAAATTATTCAGTAGCTGTTGAATTTGCATCTACAAACATAAGCACAACAAAAATAAAACAGTTGCATTGCACAAAAAGCAAATGTGTGATGGCTTTCAAACTCATATGGAATTATGATTTGTTTGATATAGAAATCATTGCTTATCATTCAAAATAGATATTAACAGGTAAATATCATACCCAAACAACTAAAACTGAACTAAATATACTAGCATTTGTAATTATGTCAGTCCCTTTATAAAAGATGAATCACAAAATTAAAAGTGGCTTCATCCATTGTCTGCTAAATCACAGCAGCCATGCTTTATCTTGTCTGTTCGGTTATCCTGTTGCAATTAATCATCGCTCGTGGCAGCACTTTACAGTACAAGTGACGTAGTTGTCAATTGCTTATATTTAGTAATTTGATGTTTCTTAAAAATTGCAACAAATTTCAAATATCGGTGGAGAGTATGTGTTTTTAAATTTATGAATTTATACACCGTAGAATATTGAGATGTGTTTTCACGATGAAAGTGAGAGAGCAGCCCATTATTAATATGTATGTACCTAGTTTTATTAAAAATGTAAAATATTTAGACAGAAACACTTTGTGTAGAGTATAGAAATGGTATTAGTGCCGCATATTTCAATGTTTTAAAATAGTAGATAAAAAACATACATTTTTTATAAACCAAATTAGATAAGTAAGTACTAAAAAGATAAGCTGTTACAGTGTCAAATTCTGACATTTACGACGTGATATGTATGTTACCAAATACAAAAATTGAAGTCGCCACTCTACAGTACATTACAGAATTCTGTACTGAAATTCAGCTGATTTGACAGAAAAGTACTACAAAGGCTATGCGTTTTAGCAGTCAATGGTTTAACATCTATAACTTTCAGTTTGAACAAACATTAAACATTGTTTTTTAAAAAGTGAACTATTGTAGAAATAGATAAAAATAAACGCAAAGATAAAGAGGAAATTATACTGAACATTTTTAAAACTACCATAATCAGTAAATAAATCTTCATTTTTAATTGAAAGTAAAGTTCATTCTACTCTATATCAATTTTTAAATGATTCCATAAAAGTTTGATTACAAAAATCTAAGGCTAAAAAAAACTGTAGTACTTATAAAAATATGCATGCGCTACAAATAAATTACAAGAAAAGAAAAAGTTTATATCTCATTAGCTGGACACACACGGGAGGGATTTTTGAAAGATTTACACTGGCGGAGACCAATTCGTTCTGTTTATCCGGGCGTTAATGGCCTACGACGGTCGAAGTCGGTGCAAACAACAGATCTTCGGCAGTTCCCTACCGTCACAGATATTTTAAAAATCGGCAGGTTAGTGGGTAACCACGTGTTCACGTGTTTAGTGGACCATTTTTACCGGGGGTTTTGTATTTGTAAACAAGTGAAAATGGAGTGGACGAAAGAGGTTGTATCTGAGATGACTGAACTATATAAAGAAAGGCCTTGCTTATGGAAAATAAAGATAAAACTTATTTAAATAAAAATCTAAAGAGGCTAGCTTATGACAATATTTTAAAAATGTTAAAAAGCAACAAAAATTCAAAACTTGCAAAATGCCTTCAGAAACGAAATGAAAAAAGTAGAAAACAGACATGTGCCCGTATTTAATTTGTTCATCGACCCATTTTTTCACCCACTTGGTTCTATGTCGCCTTTTTTCTTTTCTCTAACTATTTCGAATATGCACAAACCCATTAATGCAACCTTTATTTTTTCTCCTGTTTGAACATTCTCTACACAAAAACTGCGGTAAGGATTTTATACCAGTATAAAAGTTCTCTCCCGCCGTCCTATCCCCACAAACTTTAATTTATGTTTCCACTAACCAACCGATCTGATCTCTCCCAAACCGGATCTTTTAATAACACCAGGGTTTAGATATTTCCGTTAGTGGCAACTGAACGATCTATCCCCTCGCAGACCAGATCGGCAGATGCAATCTGGCAGATCTGGACGGCGGGACAAATTGTTTAAAATTCCCTTGGGTGTATGGGGGGCTATTATGTTAAAAATAATAAAAATTAACTAATTATGCAATTGTATGCAGAATATGGTGCAGATTTACTATTATTATTAATTAATACTGATAAACTCTCTTTATAATTTTAGATAAGATTCAACAAATGAAATATTATTCCAATAAAATTAGGTCAATACAATGCTGCTCTATAATGATGTATTATAAATGTGAGGACAATAAATAAATATTATTTTGTTTGTATCTGTAAATGATATGTATATGATGATTATTTTGTTGTAAAACATTCTATAGCTTCATTTGACCTACAGATATGCCAATTCTTTATTAATTTTTATTAATAAAATTAAGCTAGTTTATTTTTAAAAAAACAACAACCTTGTTTAGAGAATGTTTTAAATAAACAGATGTTCATGTAGTTCTATTATATCTATTGATTTATCAAATATAGTTAATAAACAACTACCAAAATAAATTATATTTCTGTTCACTAACACTAATTTTTTCTCATTAAAACTGACTATTTAGGCTGTTATATAAGCAATTTGTCACGATCGCTGACAAGTGGTATCACGACTGAATGTGGCCACAAAAATATTCAGTTGCAATAAAACAGTAATACAGAGTTCACTAGTGGTATTTAATAACTTTACTAATGGCAGAACAAGACTTTTGTATAAAATTACAAATTACGAAAAATATACAGGGTGCACTTATCTAAAAAAAATTTGGAAATAGATCCGTCACGAAAAATGGATCGTAAAAAAAAATGTTTGTAAAATCCTTATAGTTGCCAAGTAAAAATTTATGGCGATGTGAAAATGCCTTAGCATAAAGATTACCCGGTAAACATGTGCCAAATGCAGCTACTTTTACTGTAGTGTGCAGTGAGTGCAAGTGTAGTGCAACGCGAGGGAAATTTGAAACCGAATTGTGAGATGGAGGTCTAGGGTGTCCACGGCGTATTCTTGACGCGAGTATAGAACCTTATAAGCTTAAGGCAGCAACAAGTGTAAACAATTTCGATGACCTTTTGCTTAGATAACTAGTTTTATATCCTAATCAACTAATTTTTGTTTTAAAAAAGAAGAGATTTAATTTATACATATAAAGCAAACTGCAAAACAAACTTGACACTCCTGCAATAACCAATAAAACAGAGTAAATATATAATTACAGTACCTCCTGGGCTTGCTGTTTCTCTAACACACCTTCTTCACTAACATTAACTGCTGAGCCAGCCGCATGAATGTTGCCACCTCTGTGATCATACTCGAGCAATGTTATTTGGACTCTTGATGGAAAGTCTGGTGGTGGAGCATTTTTCCTTTTGTAATATCTTTGTGGTCTGTATATTTCACTGACAGTATTTAAATTTTCCAATATATGTTTTCTAATGTCTAATTCTTTATCTTTTACATCAAACTGCTTGTTGAACTGATTGACTGCATACGAACGTACAAAAGCAGACGTTTCTTGCCTGTATTCCATGGAACGTTTGACAAGCCACTGAAACAGTAATAACGTAAAATCACGTATTTTACGCAAACAAATACAATTACTTGTATGACTGGATATATGTGAATAAAATCTAAACCCTGTATCTGATGTGGTTCTATCCGGTGTGGGCACTTAATCTTTGGCAACACGGCTACAATTTTCTCGGTTAAAGCTCTATAATATACATTTCATGAGAATATTAAGCATCCTAGTTGGTTATGATTATACCTACATCTTTTGGCCAATTGTTGAATTTTCTTGGAATAACAAGTCTACATCCACATCTACATTACATGATTCTATACACCATGTCATACCGCCAACTACTTTATCAAAGGGCGAAAGGCCCTTAATTCTTGCCCTAAAATATCCAGCTGCCACTAAAAGGTTAATAATTTCTTGAAGTTTTACTGACTGTTCTTCATCCTCTCGTACTTCAATCTAAAAAATAAATCAATCATGAAATCAAACAGGTAAGTTAAAAAGTTTTTTTTTACCTCAATTTCATGTCCATCTCCTTCTTGCCTAGTTGGCAACTTCTTAGCATTTTTAAATTTCTTGAACACTTCTGGATTAACTGTAGCCATTTATATTGTATATTATATTTAATGTTACAAAATTATTTTTATAAAAAACAACTGTTAAGTTCATAGACCTTATAAATCATGGACCGGCCCTAAAAAGAGAGGTTCGCTGTTCTGATGTGTGCAAGAGGGATGAAGCTACTCCGGGCAAAAACAGCTGTTCTATGACAGAAAAATATATAAACATAAGAAGAATAATAATCTGTCAAAACCTTTCCTGTTAATTGTTAACCATTAACACATTGTTATTGTTAATGAATTGTGTGCCTTTTGTGATTGTGTGTTTATTAGCATAGTAGTTCAGTAATCTGTGATTAGCAATAGTTTTTAAAGATTCATAAACTATGGTGGAGTCCTGTGCAGCAATTAATTGTTCAAAACGGAGAAAAGTGGGAAAAAAATAAAGTTTCATAGGTAAGAAAACCTCTCTTACCTATCATATCTACATTGCTTTATGTTTTTCTGAAATATTTGTCTTACTTTTATAACTTATTTATTACTTTTAACTTATATAGCATCCTTTTTTTAGGTTTCCTAAAGATCCTAATTTAAGAATGAAATGGGTAGCAGTTATGCGAAGGAATAATTATATCCCTAGCTCCACAGCTGTAATTTGTCAATACCATTTTCAAGAAATTGATTATGTCACTAATGTTCATGGAAATAAAGTTTTAAAAACAGGAGCTATTCCATCTGTTTTTAAATTCCCGGACCATCTGTTGATGAAAATAAATGAAAACTGCATTGTAAAACGAGTTTCTATAGAAAATGGTGAGATTATAGAAATATTATTTCTAGTTCTAAGTTCCTCTGACAGAAATATAGATAGAAACCATTATATTTATAAATAGTGTGGTATATTTTTTGGAACATATGAGGGTCATACTGCATTGCCTGGTAAGCAAATAATAAGGTATAGTTGCACTAGACGACTTACGTCATACGAACAAACGAATAGTTCAATATTTTCATCAAAATATTTAAGAAACTGCAACTGAGAGTAATAAAACTATATACTACACTTGTTGGAAGTAGGTATCTACTTTATGTATTTTGTAAATTTGTTTAATTTTCTTCTAAGAAGGCTAGTAAGAAAAAATATGTCAAGTTTTTTTTTATTTATATCTATGATGTCAAGAAAAATAAATAATAGTGAAAATTGTGTATAGATTGTTACCATTATTAGTAAGTCGGTTATTGTTTCTCATTAATAATAATTGTCGAACAGTCTCTAGCCGAGTAAACGGGTAGTTTATCAACGGCAGGACAACACTAAATGTTTGCATTGTATATTATGCTAATTGCAAAAAATGATTGTTTTTAACGCTACTAATTATCTAAAATTATATTAACAATAAAAACAATTGCATACCGTCAGCCGTGACGTAAGACGTCTGAATTCTTGCCGCAAATATAACATTTTTCATGTTTGCTGGGATATGTTCAAGAATAAATTGGAATTTCATTGAAAATGTATATCCAGCTTACAGTATTGAACATGTGTACTGCAGTATGTCCATCACTGTATAATTGTTCAGTTAATGAATTGCTAAAATGTATTAAATTTTTAAAACATTTTCATTATTGCAACGTAAATATATATTTTTAAAAATATCTAGTTAATGTTATTTCTTATATTATACATTATTTTAATCTTTGTATATTGTTTTGTAACTGGAGAAATATATTGTGTAAATAAAGCATTATTACTTTTTCCTTTTCCCATTTTTTTTTCACAGATTTACCTGGTGTATATTTCTGGTGCTATTATTATTATTATTATTAATTTTAATGTTATTATTATAGAAAAAAGTGAACAAGTGATCCAAAGCTGTTCTGTGAAATTTATGGCCTCACCTGAAATTGTGACAACTGAACAGGATATTCAACCATCAGGTTCTTACACTAGAAACGAAATGTCTCAAGAAGTGTCCAGTGCAACAATAGTGCAACCGTGTCCAAAACAAGGAAATCGGAAACGGTAAATGTTGATATTTTCATTAAATTAAGCATAAATAATATAGAAAGAACATGTAATTTATACACAGTTTTTAGGGGGAGACTGGAACCTTGTTATATTGGTGATTTTCAGGAATCTGATTTAGAATGTCCTAGAAAAAGAAAACTTTATTGGCTAGCATCTCAAACGGCTATAAAGAAATATAAATTAAAACAGAAATGTTTAGGAAACCAAATTAGGCGAAAAAATAAAAAAATTGAAAACATAAACACTTTATTCAATGAACTTCGCACCAAAAATAAGGTGACTTCAAAAGTGTCAGATTTATTTAAGGTATCTAAATATTTCAGTACTATACTGTGTCTCTAAAGGATTTATACCAAAACAGTCACAAATTCCTGGGATTGAAATACGACAATTTGTATAAAATAATAAACATATATATTTATTTTATTGGAAAGTTAAAAGTTGGTCACCTACGTGCAAAAATCATTTTAGTAGGTATTTTTCTTTCATCCCACTATCATTGGTTGTATAAACTAGTATATAAACTCAATGTCACTACGTTTATTTTTCATCGGTAATGGTGAATTTAAATATTTTTTAACAGAGGTAAATTTGTGGTAATGTGTAATACAGATAGATCATTTAGAAACACTTTACAATTTAATATTATATTTTATTGGTTATTATAGGTTCATATAGGTGTACAGTGAATGCAATATTGCATTCATTATAATTAATAGAACAATAGATGTAACATATTTTATTCTCTAGGACTGCATCTCTGAAGCTGAGAAACAAATAATTTTCAAACAATTAAAAAGTGGCAGTAAGAAATTTCCACCAGAATTAAGATCATTTGCACTTACACTAAATTTTTACTCGCCTGCAGCATATAATTATGTGAGACAAGTATATGGAAAAGCATTACCGCACCCAAGAACGTTGTCCAAATGGTACAGTACTGTTGATGGTACTCCGGGATATACAGCGGAAGCCATTAGAGCCGTTAGCATAAAAGCAAAATTAGAAAAAGAAAAAGGTAAGCAGCTTATTGCTTGCCTAGTAATGGATGAAATGGCTATTAGGAAACATGTTCAGTGGACTGGTAGTAGACAAGTCGGCTATGTAAATTTAGGTACGGGTCTGAAAAGTAGTGACCGCTTACCAATGGCAAAAAATGATTTGTTTTTTTTGTTAGTTGGAATCAATGGGAAATGGAAAATTCCAATTGCTTATTTTTTAATCGAAGCATTGAGTGGAGCAGAAAAGGCAAAATTAGTAAAAGGATGTTTATTGCAAATGCAATCAACAGGTGTTATGATAAAGGCCTTAACGTTTGATGGTTGTTTTGCAAATTTTAATATGTGCAGCACATTAGGAGCTAAATTAACTTGGCCACACATCAAACCTTATTTTTTAAATCCAGCAGATAATGAAAAAGTTTACATCATTTTAGATCCAAGTCATATGTTAAAATTATGTCGCAACACTTTGGGGGATTTTGGTGTTATTAAGACTGAAACAGGGGATTTTATTAGGTGGGACTATTTTAAAGAACTTGTAAAGTTGCAAGAAGACGCTGGATTGCACGCTGCCACCAAAATTCGAAGGCGACATATCGATTATTATAAAGAAAAAATGAAAGTAAAATTAGCGGCCGAGACTTTTAGTATTAGTGTTGCGGATGCAATCGAGTTTTGTAATAAAGATTTGAATATTGCTGCTTTTACAGGAAGTGATGCAACTGTTACTTTCTGTAAGTATATAAACAATATCTTTGATATTTTAAATATCCGAAATTTTTTAAGTAAAAATGAGTACAAGAAACCCCTAACAAAAAGCCGAGAGAACATGTTAAATGATTTTGTAAACGACTCCATTAATTATTTAAGTACTCTAAAAGCTTCAAATAATGAATTACTTATACTGTCCTATAGAAAAACTGGATTTTTAGGCTTAATTATTTCCTTATTAAGTGTGAAGTGTTTATTTAATGAATTAGTTGTTAATTCTAATTTGATGAATTTTTTTTTAACATATAAATTAAGTCAAGACCACTTAGAAATGTTTTTCTCGGCAATACGTTCTCGGGGAGGATTTAATAATAATCCGACGGCTTTACAATTCGAATCAACTTATAAAAGATTGCTAATTCACTGTGAAATAAGTTCGTCCAATTCTGCTAATTGTTTAGCACAGGACGGTACAAGTATTTTAAATATTGCCGTGAGTCCAGAAAAAGTAAAGTCTATCGACAACCTTTCATACGATTGTGATGATGATGATGATAGTGATGATTTAGATGACAAATTTTTCAATAGCTACAAAAATATTTCAAATTGTTTATATATAACTAACGTCATAGAATATATTGCAGGATTCATAAGCAGGAAACTTGTAAAGGGCATCAATTGTGAAATTTGCGCTAGTGCTTTGACAACAAAAAGTCCGTCATTGGGTAGTTTATTAACAAAAAAAAATAGGGGAAGTCTTTGTAAACCTTCTAAAGATGTTTCTAAAATTTGTCTCGTTGCTGAAGGAGTAATGAAATTAAATTTAAATATTTCATCACCTACAATCCAGAATGAATTAATGAAACAAGCAATTAGAAGATTAGATATAAAGGAACTATTTATCGAATTAAATGATCACTGTTTTGATCAAGATCCTTTGAATGGTCATATTTTCCAACTAATAAAGCTAATTTTGCAAACCTATTTTAAAATACGAATAAACCATATTAACAAAAGCTCTATCGAAACAGAAACAAAGATCAGAAATAAACTTACTAAATTAATTCACTACAAGCATCAGTAATCCCCTAACTGACTTACCCATAGAAAGAGTTATAAATTTACTACAAGATGGCACCGTTATCGCAATTTCATAAAAATGGACTTGGCTTATTTTTCCCCTGTACCCTTCATTTATCCCCCTCTTGTTCTCTCGGTAATAGACTTGCTACTGACATGTTTGCATTGTTTTACTAGGTGCTACAACTTTAATATATTTAGCATCTAGCAAATATATATAATTATGTTTGTCAGCCAGTCTGTGGCCAATTAGCCTTTTCTCTACAATTTCATCCAGCAATAAGGGACCTTTTTGTAAACCTAGTTTTTGTTATGTATCTGTTTTAATAAATGTGATTTATATTGACGAGTTGATTTCATTTAACACTCGCAGAGGCAAAGCGAATACTCTGATAAGAAGATAATTCAATAATAATTGTATTATTTTCTTATTTTCTTTTTAAAAGGTAAACGTAGTATATTTGGTGACGGTACCATACTGTAACTAATAAAATATGTGAAACACCTATACCTTGTCTATGTAGATATTTCTTTAGCACACCTATATGAATATTTAGTTATCAAAATACATACGTATGACTTCATTAATACAAATTATAGAAAAATTTATAATAAATTATCTTAATACCTTTACAATAAAGTAAAAAATTGCAGATTTATTATTAAGCTAGTTGGACGGTGTTCTTCAACAAGCAGTTAATCCACATTCTTGTTGTTTAGCACAAATTAATAAAATGTATTGAATAGCTTTAGAAAATACACTTTTTGATAAAAGTGTCTTATTTATTTGTTTTTCAGTTACATATAAATCCAGGTAGAACTGTTAGAAAAACTGTAGAAGACACCCTGATAAATGTTTTAAAACGAAAAAGTTCAATTTAAACGATGTGGGTTAACCGGTTGTTGCAGAACACCGTCCAGTTATGGATGGTGAGCAATAATATAATATATATCTATTTCTTTGTAATGAAATATATTCCTACAGACAAATAAACCACATAAATATAAATATATATTCAGTCAGTGCGTAACGTTCTATGCATTATAATCACAAGCTATATTTTTGTAATATATCATATATATTATAGCTCACCATCCGTTACTAGCTTTATAAACATATTTTTGCTTAACAAGAAATATGTAGACAAATATAAACATTCTTTTCACAAAAAACTAAAGCAGTACGTAAGCATGCGACAAAATGGTGCCTAATAATAGTTATTTATGCAACAAGTGCAAAAAGTAAGCGTTTAAGCACTTTTTGTACGAGTTGCATACAATATCTTTTCTACGTTCATGCAAAAACAAAAAAATGTTATTTAGATGACACTAAGTCTAGAAAAATGTAACGTCGATTTGAACGTTCATGTTTGTCATGATGACAAAACGCTGTAGTAGAATGACAGATGAATGCAATAAACATTTTATTGCACTAGTGCAATAAAGAACCACTTTTTTCACTAAATATAGTTCAATAAAGTATTGTGTTTTGCATGAACGTAGAAAAATGAACAAATAACCTACTAAAATAAACATGCTTTTAATAATCAAATTTGTAACTTGTGTTTATGTATATTTTCTAACAATAAAGTATTTTT
Source organism: Monochamus saltuarius (assembly GCA_025584915.1). Lineage (NCBI taxonomy): Eukaryota > Metazoa > Arthropoda > Insecta > Coleoptera > Cerambycidae > Monochamus > Monochamus saltuarius. The sequence goes on along the minus strand of CM046721.1, from coordinate 110,964,897 downwards.
CCATTTAAATTCTTAGTTATTATGTTCTTGTTTCCTTCGGTTGTACAACATCAAAATTATCAAATTATATATAAAGCTGTTTACAGGCCTTTTATGCCCAGAGCTGTGTTATTCGCCTTTCTTTTCCAATCCGTTACATTTTTCTCCCTTAGATCTATTGCCACTGCCTCTCTCCATCGCTTCCTCGGTCTACCTCTTTTTTTCTTGTAGTTAGGTTTACTCGCTACTATTTTCTTAACTGCCCTTAACTGCTCATCTTCCATACGTTCTAGATGTCGTAGCCACTGCACTCTTCTGGCTTTTACAAATTCGTCTATTGTTGGTGCCCGGTACATTGCATAATTTCCTCATTATTTCTCCTTACATAGCCTTGCTCCGTCTTCTAACCCCCTAGAATTCTTACTAAAATCTTCCTTTCTCACCTTAAAAGGTTTTCTCGACTTCTTATTGACTACCCAGGTTTCACTACCATACAACGCTGTCGGTTTCAAAATTGTTTTATACATTCTAAATTTTACTACTTTTAATAAGTGATTGACTGCTGCCGAACTTCTGTTTGCTTTTATTATTCTATTTATTTCTTGTTCCTCATCACAGTTAGCTATTATCAGCGCTTCCAAATACACATATTCTTGAACTTCTTCAAACTCCATCTCTCCATGCTCTGTTCTCAATTTAAAATTGATATACTTTTTTTTGTTCTCCTATTCTCAAAAGCTTACTTTTCTCTTGATTTATTTGCAATTCCACTTTATCAAATTAGTCATCCTTAATTTATCTTGTCGATGTAAAACACTAAATAATTAAATCCTTCCTTACAAATTGTTATTATCAAAATTAAATATCTGAATGAATGAGTAAATATCCAATCTGTCACACGTCTGTCAAACGTCTGTCATTTACGGTTTTTGTCATTGTTTTTTTCGGCCAATAATGTGGGTTTTTGCCCGGAGTAGCTCTATCTCTGTCGCACATATCTGAGCATCAACGATTTGTATATGCAAAAAACGGTTTTGGGCGCGTCCATGATTTATAAGGTCTATGGTTAAGTTAAATCTGACATTTGTGAAAACTTTTTGACATAAAACACTTAAAAATCACTGGAAAATCATTTGGATTTTTTGACAACAAAAACATCAATCCACAGATTAAACAAGAACATCAATCAGTTTACAATTTTGCCAACTCAAATATATTCGTGGAAATCCGCATCCATGGAAACAAAACCTTAGACACTCCAATCCAAGAGATGTGAAGAAGACGAAGAACAAGGATTGTGAATATTATTTTGACAGTTGTCAATGTTGTCATTTTTAATTTTGTAACCTCAAATAATAAATGCGGCTTGTAACTTGTAATTTTTGTGTAGGGTGAAAAAAATAAATAATTTTAATTAGTAACTGCAATAAAATTATAAAAATGGATAGCTCACAGATAGAAGAAGCACTTAATACATCAGATGATGGAGTTAAATCATTATTGTCAACTATTTTAAATATGAACTTATGGAATGAAAACAATGAAAAAATTATTATAAGTGCCATAAACAAAATGCTAGGGATTTCAAGAAGTCGTTTGCAGGGTTTGGAATTTTTAAATCTAATAATAAATAACTGTTCCTCAAGAATTACCTCTGAAAATGGAAATACTTGGATATCACATTGCTTGGTTAAATATCCTGAAGACAATTTGAAAGAACTGAAATTAACAACAATTGGTACAATTGAGATATTACATGATCTTTAGGTATTTATACTACACATTTAATTGTAGGAAAGATTATTGACAATAGCCATGGAGAGCAAGAGTTCAGTAAAAAATTCATTTCTGAATATATTTCAAAAGTTTTTGATATCTGTCTTTCGATGCACAGCAATAGTTATGAATGTGAAGCAGCGCTCGATACATTAGCTAGTTGTATGAAATACTATGGAAGTTGGTTTGCGCCACATAAGTTACGTGTGGAAAATTTTATCACAAATTTCTTGGAAAATTCATCAGAGCAGGTTGTTGAAAGTGCTGCTATAGCTTTTCATTATTTCCAACAGGTAAAAATCGATTATTTCTCCGTAATATTAGTGAATATAACATTACAGTTCATTTTTCCAGATTGGAGGTGCAGGCATAGACGGAATTAACCATAAAAACAATTTCTCTACTAATTTTAACAAACTATGCGTCACTGTGCAAAAATTATTTGATAAATTCTTTGAAAATGAAATTGAAATTGACCAGAGTGAGAGATCTAATCAAGAGGCATTTGAATTTACGGATTTGCCACATTATACACAGAAAATGTTACACATCAATACCAGACATGTAAAAAATTGTCTGACATTCATAACAAAAATGTTGCTGTAAGTAATTTGTTAACACAGTTTTTATCGTTATATTGTGAATTTTTTTTCTTCAGAAAAGGTTTTCCTGCTGAGAAGGAAATAAAACCAAATGACATCTTGGATATTGTTAGTAGAGGAACAGCGATTCATCGTTGTCTTAGCAGTGCTAAAGATAATTCCCTAGAAGATTTTCAGTTTTCTCTCCTTTTAAATCAAATGCAGATAGAGTTGCTACGACTATTGCACGTTCTTGTCATTTGGTAATTTAGCAAAAAATTTAAAGCAACATATATTCATGTATTTTTTTTAGGTTACATGGGAATGCTTTGCCATTTGCATTCAGTATTACTAAAATTCTTGTAGACTGCTTATCAAAATCTCAATCCTGCCAGTGTTTTAAAACGGATAGGTAAGTAAACTTAATATTGTTTAAAAATATGTGCTCGTTTATAAAATGTTAACAAAAATTTTAGTCTTTATCAAGAAATGGTTTACAAAGTATTAGGATGCTGGATAAGGATATCAAAAGGAGCTCTGCATACGCATTATCAGACACAGTTGGTAAAATGTATTTTGAAGGACATAACGCCAGTAAAAAATAGCATTTCTTTAAATGTAAGTATAATTTTACGTAAGAATTAACTGTAACAAATTTAAAGTGAAAATTTCAAATATCTACCACCTTCTTTTAGTTACCAGGGGATATGAATAAAAATAAATCAAAGAAAGCTATCCAGAAAGCGGTTCAAGAGAGAATTATTTCAAGCGGACAGAGAAATCGAAATGAGTACTATTATTTGAAAGTAATCGTAAAGATGTATTCAATATTTTGTTTCTAGGGAATTCACAAACACGGAGAAATTTAATCGAGAAAATAACTGTTTGCTTGCATTAGATACTTTGAAACATCTACTGAATGGCACTATATTAAAATTACATCCTACTACTATGCAGGTATGTTTACTCTTTTTGTATCAATTCAATTCGAAAATAAATAATAAAAACTCAAAAACATATTACACTCTGAAGATCAATATTATTTCCTGAAAAGTATTGTTTTTTTTTAATTCCACTTGACAATAATTAACAAAAATTCAAAAATGCATTACACTGTAGATAAGTGCCTCGTCACTTTTCTTAAACAACGTCTATAGATATTTTAAATTTGTAATTTGCAAATACCTTTCCCTTTTAATTTTGAGGAAAATCATATTTTACTATTTTTTTTATTATTATTTTAAATTTTACAATGACTTGAATTTTAGGAACTTTGTTTTCAAATGGAAAACTGTAAATTAAAAAGTATTACACTGCAGATCTTTTTGTTTTTATAAAATTTTCTTGAATATATGGTCGCGGCAAGAATTCGGATGGCTGACATTATGCAAAAATATTGACAACATAATTTTTGATATTTGGTTGCATTTTGCAATTTGTAGCACTATATAGTGCAAACATTTAGTGTAGTATATAGTTTTATTATTTTCAGTTGCAGTTTCTGAAATATTTTGATGAAAATATAATGAATTATTCATTTGTTCGTATGACATAAGTCTGAATTCTTGCCGCAACTATAGGACATCTGTTAATATTTTGATTCTAAACACCAAGTTTTATTTCTTTTTTCTCTTTAATTGTCATTCACTCTAGATCAGTTTCATTAATTTTTCGTAAACAATACATATTGTGTGTTGTGGGTGTGACATATTTAATGCCGAAAAAATTAAATACAGATTCCTGGGAATATTTTGAATGAAAAAGTCTTATCAAAAAGTCCTATATTCACATTTTGCCAAGAAAATTAAAGAATGGAATAAGTCCTAGTACAGCTCTGGCCAAAATGTCACAGATTAACACTGCGAGTGTAAAATTAACAAATAAAGAGATAAAAGATTTTCATGCACTAATTTTGAACTGAATTTTAATTGAAATTTAGGAAATCAGAACATTCTTTACATTTTAATGGTTTGAAAAAATCTATTTTTTTACATGGGTCAAATTTTGGTTAAAAAATTTTCAATGTAAAGAAAATATTCACATCTGGCAATATTGATCTAGTAGTCTCCACTACATTCCACTCCACATGTCACAGTGTGATATACAAGGGCGTTAACTTTTTGTATTTAAAAAGAAATACTTTTAATATTAATAATTTTATGATTGACCTATATTATTTTACTTCGTTTGCTGTCTAGGAATCTAGGTTCTTAATATTCTGCATTAAAGCCACACTGTATATCAATCGCTGTTTTAATTCTAAATTTAAATTTTATTTTTGTTTTCATTCAATTTGAAAAAATAACAAAAATTCAAAAATGGCACTCTAGATCAGCATGTCATTAATTTATTATAAACAATATTAAGTATTTCTATCTATATTTTAATTCAAAATTTCTCAAACTTCTTTCAATTTTAGGAACTTTATACTTCTATAATTAACACGTTAATAGAAATACAAACCTCGGAAACTAGCCATCCTTACACAAACCGACAATGTGAAGCAAAATTATACGAGGTCTTTGTAGCGTTTTACGAACAGGATACACTAAAAACCATACCACCTCTCCAGCTCGCTATCGATATTCTTAATAGGGGGATCAATAACAGTAACAGAACGATTGCGTTAACTTGCGAACAAGGCTTGAGTATTTTAGAAAAGCTGTGTCAACCTGTTTGCCCTTCTTTGTTTATGTTAGAAACTGATACCACCATGAAAGAATCTGTATTATTTACTGCAGAGAAAGTTGAAGAAAAAAAAGATACTAGTGAAATTGAACACCCAAGTAATGAAGATGTAAACTCAGAAATTTTAAGTGGTTCTGAAAACGAAGATGCTTTAGAACAAGTCACAATGGAAGAAGAAATGGAAGTAGTTGTGAATAAAGATATAAAAGAAAATGGGGAGACAACATCGAGTACTTTAGAGCAAGAGCCATCGGTTCATATTATTGACATGCAGATCATAAAAACGTCTGCTAGTAATGTAGAAGCGAGTGATGTAGAAGATTCTACATATATAAACGATGCACAAAACGGTACCGTTGTGGATGAAGAAATACAAGAAAATGAAGGTAATAGAATTAAAAAAAAAAACATACATAGTGCAATTAATTTTGATGTTTTATTTTGAAGGAACTTTGATACATCTAAAACAAGAATTATTAAATCATAGCAACTTAGAGGTTCAGGAACAAGAGGAAATAACAGAGATTGTAGAAAATAACGAACCACCTTTGAAAAAAATACGAATTGATGAAGAGTCACCGAATAATTTGCCTAATGTAAAAGACGAAGAATCGTCACACAATCGTGATGATATATTTGAAGAAGGTAAGACTTTTGTAAACTTACCTTCCATAGCCAAATTGATTGAAACTTGCTTTTTACAGAACCCACAGTAAATACGGAAAATTTAAAAGAAGTTACACCTAATGAATCTAGTAATTTGCCTGCTGTAAAAGAGGAAGAGGCTTCTCAAAATATGGAGGATGACATATTTGAAGAAGGGAGTGATTTTGTGGATGTAGTTAAAGATTATTAATTATTCTGTTATAGTTTTTTTAATGTTAATTTTTTATGTATTAATGTAATAGAATTTTTTTTATAAAACAGACAGATTATTACGTTTTATTTTAATAAAGAAAACTGAGTAAACGAACTGTTTTCGATATTCACTGGCAAACGTTTGAAAGCAAATTACAAAATAACAAATACATGAAAACACAAAAAATTTAAATACCAATTCACGAGAAAATCAAACCTGCATTATATACAGAGTGTGCGGGAACTCCATGCAGAAAATTTATGGGATGATACTACTCGAAAAAATTATGAAGTTCATGTAATATTTTTCAATAAGTCAATATTATCGGAACTACGTAACCACACAGTTATTTTTGTTAGTTTGTGTTTTGCCTGTAAGGTTTTTAATACTGGAACGATTACTTTCAAACTTGGCACACTTGCTACTTTTATAGATGCAGAATCGGGTAAAATATTTCTAAAATTGCAGCGCCTTTATAGGTAAAAAGGACACATGCTATTGCTAGGTGAAGAATGATCATAATTTTTTGGCTTTAATTTTATTAAATGTTTATCCTTAAAAACTGATAATTTGTCTAAAAAGATACACATTTGAAATTGAAAAACGTTTTAAATTTTATTATATTTGTGGCGTAGCACTGAAGAGTACTGTTTTTTAATATAAATAGTAAATATACAATGGGAAACGCAAGGAACTAGAGGCCGAAGTTATGCGAGTTTTAGACAGGTACAATACTGGGTCTAACTTTTGGCGTAAATAAATAGCCTAACTAGCAGCGCATGTTTCGTGAATGGGTGTAAAGCTGGTTAGTTCAACTAACGTGCTTTACACGGGCGCAAAGCTGGTTAGTCCGACTAACGCTATGATTGTTTCATGAATCCGGCTGTATGTTTCTGCTCTTACCTTCTGCGGACCAAGCATAACGTTTAAAATTACCGTCAAAGCCAGCCATGACAGCTATTATTCAATTGTTTTCAAAGTACACTTTGGTTATACAGGGTGTCCCAAAATAGAAGGCCATATCATTAACCACATATTCTTTGGACAAAAATAATGCGACTTTTTTTATGCCATTTTTTATTTGGGCGTCCCTGTTTTAATATACAGGGTGTTAGTTACATTTCAAAAAACTATTTTTGTTAATAATCCCATTGTTTTGTAAGATACATACTTGAAATTTTGTACCTACTTTTATCTTATTCCGGTATACTTATCATGTAATTATTGTTAAAAAAATTGTAATACTGAATGAAAATTAATTAATTTCAAATTTTATAAAATGAATAATTTAGTTTTTAAAATGCAACCTTAACACCCTGTATATTGAAACAGGGATGTCCAAATAAAAAATGGCATAAGGAAAGTCGCATTATTTTTGTCCAAAGAATATGTGGTTAATGGTATGGCCTTCTATTTTGGGACACCCTGTATAACCAAAGTGTACTTTGAAAACAATTGAATAATAGCTGTCATGGCTGGCTTTGACGGTAATTTTAAACGTTATGCTAATGGTATGGCCTTCTATTTTGGGACACCCTGTATAGTAAGAGCTCCTAGCAAATGGTTGGTTTTTCAACTTCAATCAAAAGTATCAAATATTTAGATAAATTATCAATACTTAAAGAAATGCCATCAAAATTTCAATAAAATTAAAGACAAAAAAGTTACGATCACTTCTTTACCTAGCCCTTTCTACCCTTTAGCGAGCTACAATTTTAGAAATATTTTACCTGAACTTGCGTCTCTCTAAATTAACAAGTGTGGGTACCAAATTTGAAAAATATCGTTCGAGTATTAAAAAATTTACACAAACTAACTTAGAAATTACGTAGCTTCGTTGATATTAACTTTTCGAAAAAATCGTTACATGAACTTGACACATTATTTTTGCAAATAAATGTCTCCTAAATTTTTTGCATGGTGTTTCCTGTATACATTTTACTAAGAAAAATAATAAAACATAGTGACTTTTTTAATACGTTTACTTTTAATGTAACATAGTAAATTTTTCTTTATAAAACATGTTCAGTTCAGTCATTCTTAATTTAATGGGAAAATAGGGCAAACAAGAAATTCTCTTTATGTGCTAAAAAATTGAAAATCAGAACATAAATATCAAACCACAAAAAAATCAAAACTGAGCTATACATTTTATTAAAAAAAAAACAAAGGAAACAAAATATCATGGTGACTTGTACAAAATAAATAAGTTATAAGTAAATCGAAAATAAAAATTCTATTTACATCACAAAAATATTTCTCTTCTTTCTTACATTCTAAGTCCTGTTTAAAATATATCACTGCACTGCAATTTCGTATTTCGATTGCACTCGAGAGACTCGGAAAATTCAGGCACTTGGGCCCACGTTGAAAGCATTCTAAAAATATTAAAATATCAAAATTAAATTGAAATCAAACTTTGGAGGACTTTTTTTAAATAATTTGTCACAAAAAATATTACAGGCACTTACAAAACTTTCTGGGGCAACTGGAAGTGTCTTATATTTTCATAAAGTTGATACTGAGGAGTTGATTCGGAACATTTTGTCTGGAAATAGAAAGTTAAATTTTCCCAAATCGTAAAATTTATAATATTGTATTACATTTTTCTTCAAAAGCATTTACTTTCAACATACCTGTGAATAAGCTAAGAAAAATAACGCCGAATCCTCGTACATCTCCAGCGATGGTTGGTGAACATGGTCCACATTTTCTAAAGACAATTTTAGAGCCTAAAAAACCAACACTGTAGAAAATGTATCACAAATTTCATATGTATGCATCTACCTCATTCGCTACACTCACAGCTGACAAATGTTTCATATTTCGTAGAGATGTTTCGTTAGCCTTATCATAAGGAAGAGCCAAGTTAAAGTTTGAGGCGTAATCAGTCAAGCAATTTATGGCAGAGTGAACGCTTTTAATGGAATCTTCGACAGTCTTATGGTACTGCGATAAGATTTTCCTATCTGCGGTCCACAGACTGTCATAGGGCAGAATTGATGATATTACTGCTTCTGCAATTTCGACTCCTAACCTCCCATAGAGTATCGAACTGAAAATTTAAGTATTTAAAGATAAATAACAATACATTTACAGGTTTAGATATTGTCTGAAGCTATTTATTTGTGGCATAATTTTAGTTTTTCTTTAGTTTTATTGGGTTTTTGCCACACTTCTGAAAAAATAATAAAGATTAATTAAATAAGCCCTTGCGCCAAACGGAACAGTCAAGGGTTATTTTGAAACTAAGTTTGCCTAACCAAAAAATCTCACACTGAAAAAAGCAGATAAGTAAAAAATAACAAAAATCACATCACTATCGCGCACTTCCCTGTTATTGACGTTTCGAAAAACTTTCTGTTTTTGTTCTTAAAATCGTAGTAAAAATTTTTAAACGTATGTCAAGTTTAAAGCAGATAAACAAATTTTAAACTGTCAAACTTGACATACGTTTAAAAATTTTTACTACGATTTTAAGAACAAAAACAGAAAGTTTTTCGAAACGTCAATAACAGGGAAGTGCGCGATAGTGATGTGATTTTTGTTATTTTTTACTTATCTGCTTTTTTCAGTGTGAGATTTTTTGGTTAGGCAAACTTAGTTTCGAAAATTACCCTTGACTGTTCCGTTTGGCGCAAGGGCTTATTTAATTAATCTTAATTATTTTTTCAGAAGTGTGGCAAAAACCCAATAAAACTAAAGATTTACAGGTTTTTCTCAAATTGATAATATTAAGAGTCGGTACTTTCAGTCTCAATTAAGTAAAGGGTTAACTAATCTGTCTATAAATTAATCTCAATAAGTTAACTGAGGTTTAAAAGATATGTACTTTACGGTTTATAAACGCAAAAACACAAATATTTAATGGTAGTTGCAAATGAACCTCGATATGACTAACACAAACGCACTTTTTTTTGATCCACATTTGAATACGACAGTAGGACAGACATGACGCAGGTGCAAAATTTTTAAATATTTTGTCATGTCGTCGTCTGACAACCACACTGTTCTATGTCCGCATTTTACTAAATCTTACAGTAGAGCATATTAAAAACTTGGGAGTATTCTGTTTACTGTATATATTATTTGTCTGTATACTTAAAGTAAAAAAAAAAACAAATAAAATACATAAAACAGTCTTGGACATATAATAAATTAAAAACTTTTGCAATCACCTTATGTTCAAAATTTTATATCCTGCAGAAACTACTTTCTGATTATTTTGTTCTCTTAGGAACAATTTAAAGTCTTCTTTGTTTTTAATAGTTTTTTTTTTCAACTATCTATCTTGGCTTTAACATCAAACATGTTCTTTTATACTAAATAATTGTCTGACTAGTACCAAAATCTGTAACTTGAACTTACTATTAAATATTACCCACTGTCAACATAAACATTTTCATGGCACTAATGATATTCTGATCCTGAGACCTCAAAGGGCACAGAAATCGATTTCTTCTGATTGACCAATTATTATCTGTTAAGTATTAAAAACACAACAAAATATTGATTCACATTTGTATCGTATTATTATATTTGAAACAATTTATTCTATGTATGTGCGCACATACGACTATAATACTCAGACCTGATTGGTAGCTTGGAGTTGGAATACTATGATTCAAACTTTAACAAGGACATAAGGTAAAATAGTCATTTTGATTATACAAAACTTTTAATCGCATGTGTATTTAAAATATATTGACGCATAGCCAATGTCAATTTCAGAGTAACATGGACATAGAATAGTTTAGTTGTCAGATGACGATGTGTCATATATTATCAAATCTATGATTTACTCATTACTTGTATAATTGCCTCATATTCAATTAAATATAGTATTTAATATACGATCATTGTTCACGTAAGGGATGATAAGCTAATAATGGATAGTAAGAAAGAAATTTTACAGCAAATAAAATTATTGGCATCAGAACAAAAAATAATTGAAAACAAACTGATGGGGCTTAAGTTAGAGAAAGGAATAATGTATGGCAGAGAGTAAGCACTATGAATATTAGTAGGTACAAACATAAATTCTTGAAAATGAAGTACAATATAAAAAAATCATCAAAGGGGAAAATATCAGATAACAAAGAAAATTATCAAAGAACTGATAGAGGTTTACCAATTGATGGTCGCAACCCAGACTTCCACCATGGGCATGGAGCATGGATTGGAAGCATGGGACGCGACCAGTTACAGAGACGGCTAAGGAATGTCTCGGAAGAATGCCATTATCCAAGAAATGGTTCCGACCATAGTAGTCGTATACCAACAACAGGAGCCAAAATGAATATATAATAATATATATGTCTGCCCCCACAGAGTCTAGCCCAAGAACGACAAGGGCATGTGAAAGAATCTCAGCTAAGGTCAGGGATGTGCACTATATGTCAAATAAATTTGCTAAAGTAAAAGTTAGGAAAAGCTGTTAAGTAGTTTATATTTGCAATATAAAATTAGTATTTATACATTTTGTGTTTTGAAGATCAAAATCTGTTAAAAAAATGTCATTCTGAACATTTTTTGAAATAATCCATATTTTTACTTCATATATACACAAATTATTCACATAGTTATATCATTTCTTCTTCGTTACCATCAAACAATTCTTCCAATTCATTCAAGTCCAAATTTTAGTAAGACGTCAGTTCTGCCAAGGGTACCAAAATATAAAATTAGTTATGTTTCCCACTAAACTACGATTGTCAGGCGCTAATCGCAACTAGCAACTTTGTTTAAAATTAACTATGAACACACCCACTTTTACTCCTGGTTAAGAGTTGACAGTACTTGAAAGTAACTCTAAATTTAACTAAGCGCATAAATGTAGTTTACACTGAAAGTACCAGCCCTAAATGTATGTTTTATTAAAATTCAACAAGTTTATTAAAGAATTTTGTATTTCGATGTAAAATCCATGGTTGATTACTTTCTTAAAGTTACTAAATATTTGCATATATATCTAATCAAAAAAGCTTTTTAATTGAAAATTTATAGATATCATCAAAGATTTTATGATTTATTTATTGGTGCAGATTATGAGAGATTTGACATTAACAGAAATAATAAACAGTGAGTATTTCCTCATTATTAAAAAGTTTGCCAACAGCGGCATTTACTAATTTATATTTACAAATAAAATTGCTTGCACAATCGTTAAGCTTTTATGAATATGATTCAATATTTAATGATATGAATTTCGATTTGAACAAAAAAGGACCGAAAATTTAAGATTTAAATTGTTAAAATCATACCTGGGGTAGTTGTAGTGAAACACTGGATCAGTCAGTAAAGTTCGGGGAATTATAATTGTATTATCTGAAGGGGAATATCTTACGTAAGGAATTTCATTTAAGGCATACGACATCATAGGCTCTTCATGAACCAGATTCATCAGTCTCTTCTCTTCTAGTTTTCTATCAAAACTTATCGCGTTCTTTACGCTCTCAAACAAATTCGTCTTTATTATCCTCAAACTGTTATAGTAGGTTTTCAGGAAAGACTCCTTCTTTGCACTTTCTGGAACTCCGATTTGCAATTTGAGCGTTGACAGCTAAAATTAAATTACATATATAGAGATCCAAAATGGTGATTTTTTCAAAATATTTTATGCCACCCACTTATATATTTTATAGCCACAATTTGCAATCATGACACTGATTTGTTGATGTCATTGGCTCAGAAGATCTGTCGAAATAATTAGAAAGTAATTTTGGATAGAAGAATTACATTTAAATAAATTTATGACCCTGTGCATACAGTGTGCACAAATGTGATCTGGAACTCCGCTGTAACATAAAAAAAATATAAAGGCACTCATATTCCGGACACCCTGTATTATCATGAAAAGTATTAAAATTAATGACATTAAAAAAAAAAAGAATTATTAAATAACTAATATCTGGTAAATTTCATCCTAAAAAAGTGGTAAAGTGATTGTCCTGGATGCCATTAGACTTTTCCACTGCCTTCTCTTGAGTCACAACTTTACTGGAGAGAAGAAAAGAGTGTATAATAAGTAAAATTATTCTACCCACCTTTAGTTGCAAATGCCGGTGTAATAAAACATTGTTTTCAAATTTACTCAGTCTATTTCTCACAACACTGACAATGAAACTAAATGTAGTATTCACAACAGAGATTGCTTTGTCAGAAATTGGATCCTCCTTTTCTAAAAAGTTGTTTGTCGCAAGTCCCATAAATTTTCTCACAATGCCGGCACAGATTTCCCACCGTGGTAAAGCTTTTTCCATGCCTAAAACATATAACATTCACTTAATTAAACAAAAAGTTATCTATAGTTGTGGCAAGAGTTCAGACAACTAATGTTTTCATTGTTAACATAATTTTCAATAGTTTGTCGCATTAAAAACAATAATTTTTTGTAATTTAGTGCAATATACAGGGCAATTCAGTCATAATGTCGTTAATAACAATCTGTAACACGGCGCTTCTGGTACACTACAAATTTTCTGATGACAGGTACGAATATTGAAGCTATATAGCACGTCCAGCAACATTGCAACTCGGGACAAGATACTTACATACCGGGTGCGCCATTTTTAAGTTAGCAAACGTGAATATCTTGAAAATTAAGCATTTGAGAAGAAAATTTCAGACAAAAGTATCATCGTCTTACTAATAGAATGTAGAAGTATAGAACACTTCTGAAAAGTGGACAAATATTGACTGGATACTAAAAGTAAGTGCAAACCCCCCGAAAAACCGATGTTATTTGAGAGACATAATTTTATTGTGTACTAAGTTATTGCAAAAAGAAAGTAATATTTATTGCATCTGGCACTGTAAAAGTTAATCATTTTAACAGATGTTCAAAGTGATAGCCTTCGACTGCAATACATTGTTCAATGCATACTGCAAAACCCCGTATGTACTAACATGCCTGTGTTCATGCATATTTTCTGGCGTGGTTGGTACCCCTTGGTAGACTATCCCCACAAAAAGATTATAGGGAAGCCAAATCAGGGGATCAGGCGGGTCAATTCATTGGACCATCTCGTCCAATCCACCGCCCAGGATAATTGCACAATATTGCACGTGACGTCTGGGCATAATGTGGTGGACAACCATTGTACTGGTACCTCATGTTCTGTTAATCTCATAAATAACATTAGTTTTAACGAGTTTTTTGTGGGGAGGTATTTTCACTTACTTACTTTTCAGTGTTTCAAGTGTTCTGTACTTCTACGTTCAATGCGCAATTACTCGTAAATGCTGAAAGAAAACATGAAGTCATAGAACAAAAGTTGTTAAGTTTTGTACAAACAATACAAATCTTTAATAAAATTAAAAGTTCATATTTAAAAAATCAAAGTTGCCCTTCAAATAACCATGAAATTCTAAACCTTCTACCTTCAAAAATTGTTGCATTTTAAAAGTATTTATTAAGCGCTTTGTCAAGTTCTTACGTAAAATTCATGCATCATTCCCTCATAATGCAAATTCAAAAGCTCCGCAAAATTTCATATAGTAAATAATTTTGGATAAAATATTAAAAACATACCTATATTTTATATCACCTTTTCGTTATGTTCTAGAGAGCAGAATCAAATTGAGCTGGTACGTTGTTATTCCCAAATAATACAGAACAAATCCATTACTCCGAATAACACAGATGCACATGTCTATTAAAATGTCTTTAATAAATGTTTCCACGGCTCTATTCAGCAGAGGACAACCGTTATCTTTCACTACTTCACTTTACCCGACTTGAATTACATTTTAATTTAAGCAAATAGCATTTATTAATAATTATAAACTACACTGATGATACAAACACACGAAATTCACCAACCTCTACCACGCGAAAATAATGACTGATGGATAAACAAGGGAGAGAAGTCGGGTCACATGCATCTGTAATATGCATTTAAAAAATTTTATATCGCATATTCATTTTATACTCATTTTTCCCTATCTTCTTTTAAAATTGATGACATTATGATTGCATCACCCAGTATAGTGCAAACATTTAGTGTAGTATATATAGTTTTATTATTCTCAGTTGCAGTTTCTTAAATATTTTAAAGAAAATATAATGAATTATTCATTGATTCACGTGACGTAAGTTGTCTGAATTCTTGCCTCAACTTTACTACTACTACTAAGCAATATTGACTACACTTTTATATTATTCTTACCAAATAGTTCGGAATTAAAAGTATCCATCGCCGAGGTGTACCTATTAGACAGATACGGGATATACTGTCGAACGAGTGTCCATATTAAGTAACCATTCATCGTCTTTCTATCTGTTGTTGAAATTATTTGTGCGATATGCCCCAGATAATCTACTGAAGTAACTATGACTTCCATACTCTCTGTAATATTTGACTCCGGATACATAGCCTGGAGTATGTCGTAAAATGATATCTAAAAATTAATAACATGAGTACTACTTTTAAAAAAGAATAGAATCCTGTAAATTTTATATGTACCAGAGTTGTGTCTTTAAGTTCTGATAGTGAGATGGTGTTATACATGGCAACAGGATTTTGAAGGTTGATAGTGTTAGGTGTAACTTCTGCTATTCTTTTTTCATAAGAAAACATGTCAGTACCAAATTTGGTGGCTTCGTTCCTAGCTGTATTACTTAGATGGATTATCACGTCCCTGATATATTCTTTGTATGACAATTGTATCTAGAATTATAAAAAATATATAAAAACACTTATAGTAAATGAATGAGATCTATAAACCAAACTTGAAAATTGTTAATATACAGTTTGCGCCAAAAGTATGGAATAAATTTAATAAAAACGAAACAATTATTTTTTGGGAAAAATCCTCGAACAGGTCGATTTTTAATTTAAAAAATACATATTTTAGCGTAAAATGCGATTTTCAAATGTCATTATTTGTTTTCGAGTAATGACGTCATCGATTTTTTTCCTTGATTCTGAAAGATCGTTTAATTCTGTATCAGACAGTACTAAAATGTTGCCCTCTTACATAGGAAAGTTTTCGAGTAAATGACGATTGAATGTTAGAAAACGTAAATCAATTAAAATAAAGCAAAAACGTTATCAAGTTTATATAATAATAATAATAATATCTCTACCCCTCAATCTAATCTAGTTTTTCGAATTCCATAGTTTTTTTATGGATCACGTAGGTGAAAATCTTTGCATAGTGTCATTGTCACACCGACTTTCTAATAAGTATTGTAAGCGACATAGAAATTATTATTCAATTTAAAGTATTATGGCACATTTAACTGTTACTCAAAGAATTGAAATTTTAATTCTTATCGGATGCGGGAATATGACTAGAACTCAGCAGGAAGTTTGCGATTTATTTAAATCCAGATCGCCCTATCAGCCAATCAACAGTCAGTAAGGTAGAGTCTAAATTTAGAGAAACTGGCAATGTCGTAAATATTCCAAAACCTGGACGTCCAAGCATTAATGAAAATCAGAAACAGAACATTTTGATAAGTATGGTGGATAATCCTCATAATTCTTCACGATTGGTTGCATTAAACAATGACACTAGTCAGAGCACAGTGCTATGTATCTTGAGGAAGGAAAAATATCATCCCTACAAAATTCAACTTGTGCAGGAACTCAATGAAGATGATCCCGATCGCCGCTTACACTTTTGCGAAATTCTAATGGATTTATGTCAAGGAAATAGAAATTTACACCGGCAAATACTTTTTTCAGATGAGGCCACATTTTGTCTGAATGGTACAGTAAACCGTCAAACTTGCAGATATTGGAGTCGGAAAAATCCTCATTGGATGGCAGAGGCACATACCCAACACCCTCAGAAATTAAATGTGTGGGCTGGAATAGTTGACGACAGAATAGTAGGGCCTTTCTTCTTTGAAGGAACCCTTACAGGACAAAGATATTTAGAGTTTCTAGAAAATGACCTTGTTCCAGCCCTTGCAGTAATTTTTCCTAACGATAATGACCCTGACATTTTTGACAATACCATATGGTTTCAGCAAGACGGTGCACCTCCGCACTATGCGCGCCCTGTACGAGATTTTTTGGACCACTGTTTTCCTGGGAGGTGGATCGGCAGACGCGGACCGATAGAATGGCCTGCAAGATCGCCGAAGTCAAAAGTGTACATTAATAAACCACGTAATTTAGAAGAATTTCAAAATCGCATTCGTGACGAAATACGCAGAGTTATCCCAGAAATCATTCATAATGTGCAAGAAGAATTTCTTCACAGACTTGCGCATTGTCAAGAAGTTGGTGGATGGCAATTCGAACATTTAATTTAAGTATAAAATTTAATCAATTGTATTTTATTTTACATACCTCAGAATTGTTACTTTTTTATAGATAAAATTTACGTTTTCTAACATTCAATCGTCATTTACTCGAAAACTTTCCTATGTAAGAGGGCAACATTTTAGTACTGACTGATAGAGAATTAAACGATCTTTCAGAATCAAGGAAAAAAATATGGTGTTGCCATTTAAAAAAAAATCGATGATGTCGAAAACAAATGACATTTGAAAATCGCATTTTACGCTAAAATATGTATTTTTTAAATTAAAAATCGACCTGTTCGAGGATTTTTCCCAAAAATAATTGTTTCGTTTTTATTGAATTTATTCCATACTTTTGGCGCATACTGTATGTATACAGCTTGTCTTACGGTGACGGCCCATTAGAAGAGGCCAGGCTGGCTGCCTTGCAAAATATTGGGTCATTTTAATTACTCATCAGAAAAACTGGCAATACCAGAAAAATTAAGAGAGATGTATAGGGAAGTGTAATATGGATAAATAAGAAATAAAATTAAAAAATAGCTTTTGATTAAACTTTCAAAATATTCCATTTAGAAAATCCAGGCTTTGACAGTAAGAAGCTAAGCAAATTCAACAATAAATTTTCACCACCCTGTGTAAAATTAAACAATTTTTAAAGTATACCGGGTGACAACGAAAAGTGGGAACACGATGTAATGTTTTTATGACTGCTGATAAAAATTTGAAATTGGGTGGGTTTATACTAGATGGTGCCATGAATTCTTTGAGGTCATTTTGGATTTCATGACATCTCCGGTTTGACCGGAAATTACCCTAAGTTTATATTTTTAAATGGGACACCCTGTATTTTTTTACATTTTTGGAATCAGCGGATCATTTTACGTATGGTAGGACCAATTTTCTGACGCATTTTCTGGATGTAATTTTTTTTTAATTTTTAAAAATAAAACTTGAAAGCCGCGACTGGCAGAAATCTGTTTTCTTTTTTAACGGATTTTAAAAATTGTTGTACCACAAAATTCAGAAAAAATTCTTTATTAAAAAATCAATAGGGCTGAACCTCTTTATAAATTAGTTTTTAAAGAAATATAATAAATCGAAATTTTTAGTGGTAATAACTATAAAAATTTACATAATTACAAACAAAAAGAAAACAATTTCTGCCAGTCGCGGCCTTCTAGTTTTATTTTTAAAAATTAAAAAAAATTACATCCAGAAAATGTATAAATAAATAATAGACATCCCCCTATCTCTCTTTTAAATATCAATACTTCAGCATGGACAATGTAAAAAATAGGCAAATTTGCATTAGCCTATTAAAAAGTAACTTTTTTTAAATTGAAATATCTCAAAGACCATTAGAGATGGATACTGATAAAAATTCCCCTAAAATTACGTGTAGAATCCAAATGTGCAAAAAATATACTGGAACACTGTATGTTTTTTGCACATTTTGCATTTAAAATAAGCAAGCGGATGGCGACTTCGGGTATAACCGGAAGCGCTACGAAAACGGCCTTATTTTATGTAGAGAGCATCTCTGAACATCCCAAAGCCTAAATTTACAAAATTGAAATCGAGGTAGTGTCTGAAATATTCTAATGGCTGTCACCGTAAGACAATCTGTATGTAGTTCCATGATAGGGATTCAGTTGTTACTTTGAACATCTTAATTGTCTTTAAATCATCTAAAGCTAAAGATCAAAATTTAAACCATGTAAACTATTCTATTTTCAGTAGCAGTGACTTCGGGTCACTTGAAAAAATTAAAAATTTTAGTCAAAATTCTTTATACAGCATGTCTTAGATATTACTGGCATCGTCGGAAGGGGTAATTGTACAGGCAAGGTGTACATGTGGCAAAGAGCACAAGAGCCACGTGGAGAAGTCAGCCGTTGTGGAACATAGAGCTGACACAGGACACAGGATAGCAACAAACAAAAGTTCTGGTGAGGGAACGGCGATTCTGGTCCAGACTTTACAGGGAAGCCATCGAGATTCACAAAAACCCCAGGAGTTAAAACAGAGAGAGGGGGATAGAATTACCAGGAGTATGGAAACGAATCGTGGAAGCGGAACGCCAGACTTCCGAGAAAGCCAACCGTGAAAACCACCCACCGCAGCAGAACGGCCCAGTGAACACGACCTATATAAATCCGACTAGACATCATATTCCCCAGTTTCAGATCTTCTGAAGAGAGCGGCATGTCTCTCGAAACGTCAAGAGTCTTAAACCGACGACGTGGCCAACAGCCCGGAAGCAGCCAAACCACTGTCAAACCTTGATTTCTACGAAGGTAGATCGAAATATCGGTCCCGCATATCCTGTAAACATTGGTATAAAATACTAATATTTCACTTACTCGATCATCTGCATCTCTAAAATAGTATTCTTTGTCTGGCAGTCCCAACCCAGATGGAGACAATACAATACTGTAGTGGCCAGGCATGTTGGGATTGGGTTCAACGGAAATTTTGAAAAACGGGGATACGCCATATCGCACGTGCAACTGTGTAAAAATTTTGTTTCGGTCAAAATCTGCTTCGCTCCAGTCTCTAAGGACGTACCATCCACCTGAAACAAGAAGTACATCTTAAACTTTCCCCTTAAATAGTCAGATAAATGAACTCATTCCATCAAACATTTTTCAATTATTTAACCACGAGTATTCGTATATAAGAAGTAATTCGCGCGTACATGTTTACTCTGTCAATAGAATGAAAGTGATAAACCATCGAAATTTATTTTTGTCGGCTCAAGAGATTACCTATATTTAGAAGTGTGATATCAGAGTTTGCACATTATTAATTAATTATATTTTTTATACTCTTCGTTTCTACGACAACCTTGGCTTAGCAGTGCATATGCCATTAACACATCTGGGTATAATAATAATAATAATAATTTATTTGTCACTGTAGCTGTTACAAAAAACAGATATGGCCGTCAAATCAAAGGAGTATAAGTCAATGAAAAATATTCAAGATAGCAGAGAAATACATTGTAAAAAACAAACAGTAAACACAAGTTGACTGTACTACAAAAACAAATTACAAAAAAAATTACAAAAAACTCGAGAAAATATGTTAATTTAAAAATTCTTCAACTGAATAAAAACATTCAGAAATTAAAAATTTCTTTAGTTCAAGTTTGAATTGATTATGTGTTTTTACATCCTTAATATATCGTGGCAATTTATTATATATTTTAATGCCTGAGTAATAAGGTGACTTCTCATAATAGCAATGACTATGTCGAGGAATACTAAGCATACCACCATGTCGAGTATTATAGTCGTGGTAGCAATCGTTAGTTTTCAGTTTGTACAGACCGAATCTTGTGAGCTTTCCTATGTTATATATATAGATGCAGGGCACTGTCAAAATATTATTAGTGGTGAAACACTGCTTACAAGTGCTGCGTGGAGATATACCAAAAATTAGCCTAATTAAACGTTTTTGAAGAATAAAAACTCTGTCTATCATAGTGCTTCTACCCCAAATTACAATGTTATATGAAAGATGCGAATATGCCAAAGCATAATATGTATTTAATAAAATATGCGGCTCAAATACCCGTTTTAGAGTATTTAAAGCAAAATATGCACCATTTAGTTTTTACATACTTGATTTATCTGATGATACCACTCAAGTTTACTGTCAACAACTATCCCCAGAAACTTTACGTGTTCAGTCAGGACCATGTCGTATTGCAAGTTATCTGGTATTATACCACGTTTAGAAAAGTAGATGCTTTCTGTTTTCCAATATTTAGAATTAACAAATTATTTTGGCACCAACTGCTAAATTGTTCAATCACCTCCGAGACTGACCGTTGCAACTCCGCAGGGCTGGCTGCTGAGACCACTACAGATGTATCATCGGCATACATAGTCAATTTACCTGATATATAAGTTGGAAGCTCATTCACGTACAATGAAAAAATTAGTGGCCCGAGCACTGATCCCTGCGGAACACCTAGGCGCATTGCATGGTTAGTAGAATACGTATTTTTAATTTTCACACGCATACTACGATTGGATAGATAAGATTCTATCCACCTGAGGAGCTTCCTCCTAAATCCCAATGCATATATTTTGTCAGAAATAAATGTTTTCCCAACCGTGTCAAAGGCACGACTGAGATCAAAGAATAACCCTACTACATGCATTCCCTTATCCAACTCGTCATATACATACTGCATAAACTGAATACTAGCAGTTTCAGTAGAATGGTGTTCCCGAAAACCGTGTTGGCATTTTGTCAATATGTTATATTTATTTAGAAAATTAGATATAATTTTATGCAGGATTTTTTCTATTATCTTTGAGATAATACTCAAAACTGAAATCGGCCGATAATTGTCAATATCATTTGAATCCCCTTTCTTATACACCGGTGTTACAGAAGCAATTTTCAGACAAGTTGGAAAAATGCCTGAATTAACAGAAATGTTTATAAGATACGCCAATGGGCCTGCAATAATGTGGCTAATAGATTTAATAATTTTTAATGTAAAACCATCAATTCCTGCGGAATTAGTTTGTTTAAGGATTTTAATAATAGATATTATATCATTTGGAGTTATAGGAGGTACAAAGATTGAATTTGGTACATTTTCACAGGTAGTACATACATAACTTTGGATATAATAGAGCATATTAGAATATGTCAGATATAAATTTTAAATGCTATTCTTTTGAAAATTAATTAAAAGACGTGATAAACTGAAATTTAAATTAATGGCAAATTTTTCATGTTCCTTTTCAGTAATTTGAAAAAATTACATGTCTAAAAATTAAATGGAAAAAATGTAATTTATGTTGTAAATACTTATTCACTATATTCAGGATTATTATATTACATGCAATAATTTGAATAATACGTAGGTATTTAATAAAATTTATACTTCCATTTATGTTACAATCAAAAAACTTACACATTATACAGCGTGAGTCAGAAAGAATGGATTAACACTAAGCTGGAGATAGACACCAAAATATTATGTTTGAGCTCATCATGCTTTATACCAATGTCGCTGGTTTAAGAAATACAGTGTTCAAGGTTTAAATTTTGTCCTGAAATTTCTCAATAATTGAGAAAGAGAAAAGAGGAAGAAAAATTAGTAGTGTTGCACATCAAATACGCTAATTGACATGAAAATTTGACACAAGTCTACTTAGAAATGAAATACCAGCGTCTGAAAGAAAATCAACAATGCAAATAACTCAGAAACGGATAAAGTTAGATGGTTTAAACAAGACTGCATTTTTTATATAGAATTTAACGTTTTGAACTTTTTTTATGTATAGCTTTGTTTTGATTTACCTAAATAATACGGTGAAAACTAGTGTCCTTTAGGAACAACGTCAAAATAAACTTAAAATCCGTAATTCTCACACCAAAAAACTCAACACTACCAATTTTCAGTCATATTATCAAAACTTTTTGAATTATTGAGAAATTTAGAATAAAATTTAAACCTTGAACAGCCTGTATTTCTTGTATAAGGCATGATGAGCTCAAACATAATATTTTGGTTTCTACATACTATCTTCAGCTTAGTGTTTCCCGAGGTGTTTCCTCATTCTTTCTGACTCACTGTATACATCAGCAAAACCATTTTAGATGATACTTCTACCTATATAATAAGAAGATATACCTTTACTGATATACTAATACTAAAAACCAACATAGGTTGTTGTTCAATTTTCATTTTTAGCAATTAGACTAATTATTACTAGAGAAGCAAGGTATGCTACAAATCCGGTTTCTACAAGCGAACAGAATGGTTTTAATATTTCACCAACTAATAAATACATTTTAAGAAAACTTCCAAACTTGCCAAAAAATATGTCGGGGTTTTCCTAGCCACGACGTGATGACAAATGATCTTGCCAAACATCTAGATATGTAAAGTTTTAATGAAATATTAAAATTTATTTAACATTTTTTTGTTTTGTTCCGGTAGATACACCTTTTATTTTTACCGAGTATAAAATGACATCGTCTATTCAAATACTCTACTGTAACAGGTTTTTTCTTAATTCGAAAAAAAATGAACGGAAAAAGTTATATCTAATCGTCGATGTTTCGTGTTTTATTATTACATCTTCATGACTACGGATAAAATTTTATTACAAGACAATAATTAAAATAATGTCATGGATACAAAATCTCTTAATAAAATAATATAAATTTTAAATTAGTGAATAAAAAAAATAATAAAATTAAAAAATCATAAGGATTATTTCTAGATAATAAGAGATTTTTAGAAGTCAACATTTACAAATTGAATCATAATGAAATTTTAGAAACTACCTACTATCAAACGATCACAGTTAATTTTTTTGAAACTGAACAATTATAAAATGGAAATTAAAGAACGAAATACCTAATTTCTTAATTATATTAAATAAAAACATATTTAATACAACGGACACGAAACATCGGCGATAATATAATGGTGTTTTTTTTTGTGTATTCTATAGCGTTGGCAATTTTGTCTTGCTTTTTCTTAATATTGTCTCGGTTTTGTAAGACAAGACAAGACATGAGTTAAGATATAAGTGGTCTGCTACTTCTTGCTCGGCCTAAGCGGCGCGACTTGCAGGAAGCGACCTACATTACAGCAGGTACTTAATCGCAGATCTCTCGCCCTGGGCGACGCGCCATTACATCTATAAATGATAATGCAGTAAACAACTACTCTGCGGACTAATGCCCCGACCGGCATTGAATTACACCTGAAGTATCTGTGTGAACAGCCAAGAACCCTTGTCGGCCACAGCACCAGACACAGACCGGTTTCGGGTTTGTCAGTATAGGTGATATCTCACACACTCACCTGCGCAGTTCTATTGTTCGGTTCTTGGCTGTTCACAGATACTGCAGGTGTAATTCAATGCCGATCGGGGCATTAGTCCGCGGAGTAGTTGTTTCTTGCAATATCATTTATAAGACATAACTTGACAGCTCAGATTGCAAGACAAGTCTTTAAACAAGTCTTGCCAGTTGCCAGACAAGAAATATTGCTACGACAAGAAATCTTGTAAATAAAAGAAGGGGTGATATTTAAGTAAACATTAGCTGGAAAAATAAATATTGCATTTCTATTGTACGTAGATACTTATTTAAAGGACATCCCGCAAATTATTATTATTTTTAAAATCAAAGGTTATTGAGTCTAGATCCAGTTCTGCTGAACTAGAACTAGGTTTAAATTCACTGTTACTTGACTGAAAGAGCTGTTTCGCGTATTTCGTCCATTATTTATAACTTATAATGTAAAACTGGTCGTTTATCTACTTTATAACGTCTACCAATAGATCACTGTCGAAAACTCACCATACCATATCGATAGTGACGCGTGCCATAGTCGGCCGAGAGTAACCAAAACTTACCAAATTCGGAATAAAGTTCCATGTTTCTCATTTGTATGCGAGAGTTTCGCAAGAATCATGCAAGGCTTGCAAAATTGAGAGACAAGAAATTTAAGACCAGGCGAGACATCAATCGAGCAAACACAAGAGTTTAAAGAAACTGTTATCTCGTTTGACAAAACAAGACTTTTTCAAATTTTGCAAGATTTCTTGTTTCGCCCAACACATCTTTTAGGACCCAAATCCAGCAAAACACAGGAGAAAATATATCAAGCTCAAAACCAACAAAAAAACTTTTGTCCACAGAGTAGTTAGTTTCACACAATATTATTAATACCTAAAAATATATAAAAAACTAGTCAATAATAAAAAAATATTCCTAGAATCTGTAAGATAAAAAACAGCCATTCCAGAGGACAAGAGACAGGGTATACCTATAGGGGTGTCCGGAAAAAACGTGTACAACGGAAGACCACAGACTCCTGAGTTCAAAATAAGTCGATTTAGCCCAATTTACTTATTTCCAAAATTGCTTCGTTTAGCCGCTAGAGAGCGCCAAAGTTAGCGAGAAATTTTTGTTTATTCCGAATATCTCGAAAACGGCTCTATCGATTTTAACCATTTTTGGGCTACGCAGTTATAAGTCTAACCGACATTTTTTGACATTATTTAAAATCTTTTGCAGTCATTAGAAATATAAGAAAAATCATGTACCTACCATGCAAATATAAGCACATATTTTTTTAACCCCCTGTACAATTACTCTCAGTTTTTTTTCTACTAGTAGCTGACTTTATTTAGAAACTTTTTTTATACCTTCAGAATTTTTAATAGATGAGTAGTTGAGACAGAAAAAATATATTTCTTATGTATCAGCATTCGTTCTGCACCAAAAAACAAAAATTCCAAAACTCATTTATATTTTATTTAACAAATACAAGATAATAAGATTAATATAACAAATAAAAAAGAGTTATGATCTCTTTACAATAAATGCTCATAGTGACCTCCGTTTTCTCGTACGCAACAAGTAATCCGTTTCACGAAGTTGTAGTCCAGTCTCCATGATTCCTGGATTACCTCGTAAAATGTTAACTGCGTCTTGGATTCTCGTAAACAATTCCTCCTCATTATTAACTGCATAGGCATATACTTTGGTTTTTACTTCACCCCACAAAAAATAATCGCAAGGGGTTAAGTCTGGTGCTCGAGGTGGCCATTTTATAGGAACATCGTTTCCTCTTCCGATCCACCTGTTAGGATACAGATTATGTACTGACGAACGGGTATTGTAAAATGGAGGGTGCACCATCGTGCATAAACCACATGTTACGACGAAGTAGTAACGATAAATCGTCCAATAAATTAGGGAATACTTGGTGTACAAAATTTAAATCGTTGACCCCATTTAAACGATGTGGAAGCACAACCGGGCCAATAATAATAAAGTTATCAATAATTCCCGCCCACACGTTTACTCTGAATTCATATTGAAAATGTCTTATTTCAGTACGGTGTGGATTTTCATCAGCATAATCGTGTTTTTTATGGTTATTAATAATTCCTGACCTAATGAAACATGCTTCATCTGTAAATAAAATGTTTTTACTGAAGTTGATATCATGGGCTCTTTGATCTTGTATAAAATTACAAAATGCTAAACGTTTTTCAGGGTCAATGGGTAGCAATTCATGTACCGATTGAATGTGGTACCGATGTTGTAACTGCTCCTTCAAAACATCATGAACTATGGTTTTTGGTATCCCTATTTCATGTCCAATGCGTCTTGCACTAATTTTAGATAAAAGAGAACCCATTCTATCTTATCTAGGATTTGTTCCTCCACCTCTATAGTTTTCGTGGTACGTTGACGCCCTTGAGCCGCATTCATTTGGTGGAAGAAACCAAATTCGCGAAGTCGCCTTTCGATGTTGGCAAAAGTTTGATGATTTGGCACTCGTCGATGAGGGAATCTGTCCGTGTAGACCCTAACATTTTTGCGGCCGTTACCTTGAGAAAATCCATAAACCAAAAGCATGTCTACTTGCTCTCAATATGTATCCATGACGAAATAATGAAAAATGAGAAACAGAAACAAACACAACAATAACGACAACAAATAAAATAAGATCTAACGTAACTCAGTAATTGAGCAAGAAGAATAAACCGAGAGACTAATTTCAGTAGCTGATTAGATTTGGCACACAACTGACACTTAAAATATCAGAGCCAATTTCTGGTACTTCGTTATTTGTTGCAGTATGAATGCTGATATTGTTGACACACGAAAAATATTTTTTCTGCCTAAACTACTCATCTATTCAAAATTCTGAAGGTATAAAAAAAGTTTCTAAATAAGGTCAGCTACTAATAGAAAAAAACTGAGAGTAATTGTACAGGGGGTTAAAAAAATATGTGCTTATATTTGCATGATACATGATTTTTCCTATATTTCTAATGATTGCAAAAGATTTTAAATAATGTCAAAAAGTGTCGGTTAGACTATAACTGCGAACGCCAAAAATGGTTAAAATCGATAAAGTCGTTTTCGAGATATTCGGAATAAACAAAAATTTTTCGCGAACTTTGGCGCTTTCTAGCGGCTAAACGAAGCAATTTTGGAAATAAGTAAATTGAGCCAAATCGGCTTATTTTGAAGCCAGGAGTCGGTGGTCTTCCGTTGTACACGTCTTTTCCGGACACCCTGTATGAACTTTCGACAGATGAAGGCAAAACAGAAAGAGCGTATCCAGTTCTCTATGCAAAATAAAAAAATGTTTTCCTCATCATGCATCATTCTACAAATCAAAAAAATATTGAATCGTCTACAAAATTGTTTTGATATAAACATTTTACGCCAATAGAACGTCCTTGAATTTATAAAATTTTTTATTCAGATATCAGCCATTAAGAATATCGGTACCTAATAATTGATCAAATTTGAATATTAATTATTTATAGTATCACCTTAACGTAAATGATCATATTATGGCTAAATTATACTTAAGCAGACAAAAACCATAATTTTTTCGAACCGGATCCTCAGATGCACGAAATGGTTAAAAAGAAGTAAATGACTTTATGTTATACAACTGGTAAACATGGTTGCTGACCTAATCTCACATGCAGAGCAGCTTACACTAAAATTATTAAAAATTTTGCTGTAAGACATCTGGAACAGCCTTGTCCGCTTACGATAAAACACATAAACTTGGCCCGTGACGATATTATTTTCTTTAATGACACCATTTGGCAATATCGGACGGTTGATTTACAAATTTGTGGAAAATTCAAGGTTAATAGCTACATTTTATTGATATTTCGTATTTATCTAACAATCCTAGCTTGCATATGTAACCGAGAAATATTTATGCTAATAAGCGGATCATTCGATGGCCATCTAACACTGACATTTATTAACAGCTGAAATATGATTCCAGTACATTTGTTGTGATAGCTGATTGTTAGAGGGCAGAAGTGTCCAAACTAACATTTGTTGGGGAAATTTTGGAACCGGTAAGCATGAATCCGGGTTCAGCTAATGTGTAGTGGATGACGATGCGGAGGAGAACTTGTCTCATAATTAGTTTAGACTAGATAGTCCAATAAATCATTAAAAATATTTTAAAAGGCATGGTTGTGTTAGATACTTATATGCCAAGGATTACAATTTATTAGACTTTATGTCACACAATAAGTAACTGGCACTATTTCATTACAATGGAATCAATTCATATATTTATTACGGATATGTAGGTACCTTTTTCAGATGTTATCTACAGAGTCATCCACATCTCAATAGACATAGAACAGGTGCGTGTAGAGGACACCTAAACAAGTTGATTTTTTTTCTCATACTTTGATATATCTTGCGGAGATATTGGCTTCAGAAAATGTCTTTAAAAAAATCAAAAAATTGAGTATTTCAGCAATGCATTAATACAGAACAACCAAATTTTGTAAATAAATCGAGGGATATACATTTTTCGTAAAACCCATACCGTAATTTCTCAAAATAAATATCTTTTTTTAAAGACCCATGAAAACTATTATTATTCTTTTATAGTGATGTAACAGAAGAAGACACAGCTAAAATTTCAGCCCTTTTTATCGAAAAACAAAAAAGTTATGCATTTTTTCAAGTTTTCCAGGTTTTCGGATTTTTTATGAACGCTGATTTTTATTTTTTCAACTCGGACTATTCTACAGTTTAAAGTGGTATCTAAAGATGATCTCTGATTTTTTTTAAGACAAAATAATCAATATTTCAATTTTTACAAAGATATTTATTACTGGGGTTAGTACGTACCCCACGAGTCCAGGTATGTTACTCAGGATGAGCATGCCAGGTGAAGGTTAATTTACAATTAAGGTCTATCAGTTTAGTAGAAAATGCAATTTTACACTTTTTTTATTCTTGTTAATTTTTTGAGAAAATTGGGATTTTGTGATAGGGGTCAAAACCGGTTAAATCGAACAAAAATATGTGGTTTTATAATAATTAATTGTGGGTAGGCTATGCTATTACCGCTCTTCAATTGTTCTGTTGCTAGGATATTGTTGTCAGAACTGACGTTACATAAATGTGTTTATCCGTT
Source organism: Monochamus saltuarius (assembly GCA_025584915.1). Classification (NCBI taxonomy): domain Eukaryota; kingdom Metazoa; phylum Arthropoda; class Insecta; order Coleoptera; family Cerambycidae; genus Monochamus; species Monochamus saltuarius. The sequence continues at coordinate 110,935,771 of CM046721.1, read as the reverse complement.
TAGCAAATTGAATTTAATTCCTTGTGCATATTGTTCTTGTTTGTCGTGATATTTATTGGTAAAAATGGCTGGAAAATTTTCATTCAACGAGCAAGTTGATATGCTGTTAGTATTGGGGTTTTGCGAAGGTAATAGCCATAGAAGTGTAGAGGAATGCCGAAGAAGATTTCCTAATTGTATTATTCCAAATCGTCAAACATTTGCCAATGTTGAACGAGAAGTTCGGGAAACGGGTTCTTTTTGCAGTCAAAGAAATGTTGAATGTCGCGAATACGCACTGAATGCACGAAATGAGGAGCACGTTTTAGACAATATTGAAAATGATCCTCAAGCCAATACCAGAAGAATATTCCGGCAGTTTAACATACCACAGTCCACGGTCCATCAAATTATACGACGTAATCTGCTGCATCCATCATTTTCAAAACGTTGAACTATTACAGCGAGATCTCGACGATTTTTTGTAATTTCATTCTAAATCAGAACATTGGTTTTCACAGGATCATTCTTTTCACGGATGAAGCTGGCGTTACACGAAGAGGGATTATAAATATTCACAACAGTCATGAATATTCGGATCAAAATCTACACATCATTATTAGATTGGAATAAATGTGTGGGTAGGTATTGTTGGGCGATATTTGGTTGGTCCATTTATTTTACCAAACCGCTTAAACAGCGCCACTTATTTGGATTTCTTACAAAATACTCTTCCTGAACTATTAGAAGACTTGTCTTTACAACTACGCCATGAAATGTGATTTATGCAAATGGTGCGCCTCCGCATTTCAATATGGATTTTCAGGAATTTTTAAACCAACTATTTCCAAATCGATAGATAGATCGTGGAAATAACTGCCTTCAACACTGGCCACCGCGATTGCCCGATTTAAATAAATGTGACTTTTTTTGTGGTGCTTTAAAGAATTTGTATATTTGACTCCTGTTGAAACTGGAGGAAGGTTTATGGAACCGCATCAATAATAAATGCATCATTATAAAAAAATACATTCAATTATTGAATAGAGTAGACTTTAACTTTTGGCGAAGGGCTCATTTATGTGTAAGAGAAAATGGGAGCCGTTTTGAATAGCATTTTTAATGTTAATTCCAAATCCACCTATCAAAAATTAAAATACCACAGTGCTGCATTAAACATAAAGGCAGCTTTACATTTAGGCAATGGAGCATGCAATGCAATGAAAACCATTTTGCAGCAAAATCTTTCATGCAATATTGCAAGGTGTCATTTGTTTTACATTTATGCAATATATTGCCCATTGCCAAATTAGTAAAATGAAAATGCAATCAACCTAGAGTTTCAATGGATGAAATAAAAAAGAAAATTATTATGGTTAATTGAGGTTCATTTACTTTTTACTTAATTCCTCGCTGTTAGTTCCTTTTGTGTAGGATGGCAAAACTTAATATTACCAGAAAAAGAACCAGAATTTCACGTGCAATGCAATCAAATTAGAGCAGACTCTATATTCGTGCAATGGACTGAAAATTGCGTCGGTTATTAATTTTAACTTTAGCGCATATATTTCTTTGCATGCAATAAGAATTGCATTAATGTAAAGCGGTCTTAACAATTGGAAGGCGCAATATGATCCTTAAAGCATTCAGTATACAATAAACAACTTAACTCAAAAAAACTGCAGCCTATCAAATAATATTTCAATTCTTTCTTTTTCGAATACCATATTAACTTCCAATGATTAACACTTTTGACAGTAACAACATTATTGACTGTCACCCTTGTTTATGTACTTACTAGTTAGACAACCTATCGAATTTTTGGATTCCTCCGCTAGATGGCAACGCCCTGTAAAATCCACGTTAAATTTTTATTAAATTGCAGATCCCGCACACAAAGTTTGGCTTTTGCATACTGAGTGGCGCTTTTCGTGACGTTGTTTCTATGTGGCTGCGTTGTCAAATCGTTTTCTTCCCTACACTGCCCTACAGTAAAATGAATCACTCTGCAGAAGAGTTAATATATAATTTATTTTTTAACACATTCTGCAGGCAAACCTAATTTTTCTCTTCATGGAGATATTTTTTTAATTAAAGATAGGTACTATCTAAAAAGTTTTGTGTGAGTACTTCACATGTATGTAAAAAGCAATTCAAATACAAAAGAATACGTGTGAAAATGAGCGACATATATTTTAAGCTTCTGATATTAAAAGTAATAAAAATCAGTGGCGGCTCGTGGATATATTAATAGTGAAGCAGAATGATAACAAATAGTTTGTGGTAAATTTATTATATTATAGTAAAACATGTAGCAATTTAATTCACCCATTTATATTTTAAATATAAGATCTATTCTACTATTTTTAAAGCAGCAAACTTATAATGGCTCTGTACTTATAAGTTCAATTAACCCTTTTCTAATTTTTTTGCCTCTCGTTTTCATCATTAAGTTACGCAAATAAGTTTTCATTCTTTTTAAGCACGAAAAATTGTTTTCTATCGAAGCAAGAAAACTTTTTTCAGTCATTAATAGGGAGAAACGTCACGATTACACGATAATATAGTGCCATAAAAGAATTTGAATATCGCATTGCATGAGCAGGGCAATAGACAAACTTGAATTTGACTTTGAATATTTAATTTGTTTATAACTTTTGACGGTTTTGTTAAATTTATATTGCTAAGGTGAATAATAGAAAACAATTTTAGTGTCTTGTTATGTATACCTAACCCATCAGCAAACTTATAATTTTGTATAAAGAATAACATTTCAAATGGCGCTAACAAAACATGGAGTTGCCATTGTAAGAAAAAAAAAAGTGGACATGTTCGCGACAATAATGACGGCACAATTTGTTAGAATTTGCGCATTAAAAACTAAGGTTAAGTTATATTGTAAATACCGTTCCTTTCAAAACTTCCGCACATTTTGTTTTTCATTGTCCTTTTTTGTCAATTTCAAGTGAAGGCACAGGTCTCATTGAATTTAAAAGTATCCTCATTTTTTCATCTAGAAAATAGTATTTCCGACACAAACGATAGGTACCATGAATTAAATATATTTCGACAAATTTCAATATTTATAATCGAATACATATAGGTACATATAAAAAACACTACTGTCAACTATGCGTTTCGCCGTTGTCTTCACAACCGCATACGGCTGATGGGGCTGATCACAGAATATGGCTGATGATGATTTATAGCTTGCAGCGGATTTTTACTGGTGCCGGTTTCTCAGACGTTACCAGACGCTACTTCTGCATTATTATAAGAAATCGTAGTCGCGCTCAACGAAATAAGCACTGTTACTGTGAGAACGCGTTCAGCGCCCTACGTTTTAAGGTTATTATTACTGATTTTGATAAATTTTGCAATAAATATAAATCATGTATTTTAGTCTAAAACACAAATTACAAAATTTATATTAGATTAAAAATAACTGAGTGGTACGCACAACCCAAATCGAATTTCAGTGGCAAGGTAGATACATATTGATGTGTACCCAAAATATTGTATTGTATTTTATTAATTGATTAATCGTATTAGTAGCCAAAAAAAACAGCATCGGATTGACTTAATTACCTAACCGGCAGAACATAATACAAAAGACTTCCGCGGTCCTAAATAATAGCTGGGTAAACATTTATAAATTTATCATTCCTATGGCCCGCGGTCGGTAGGTATGACCAGAGACGGTATGACTAGCAAAGTACACGATTTGCGACCGCATAAACAAAACACAGTGTTACAGATTATATCCTTGGATATCAGGGGTTAAAAAAATATCTGTTTATTTGTCTGTTTAGCGTAGTCGTCTACTCGAATTGCTTTTTAATTTAAAACCTTATATTGTGTTGTATAAGTATATTTGTATATTAATTTAATGTTTTATTTCTTGTAATGTTATTTCTGTATTTTTCGTTTTATTTAATATACAAGTTTTTCATATATTTTCAGGTATTAACAATATTGTGTGAAACTAACTACTCAGTGGACAAAAGCCCCAACCTGCGTTGAATTACACCCACAATATCTACCCATATATTCCTTATTATTAGCTTTTGTAACATTTTTACTGTTTAAGAAAGGTATTTTAAGCTAATATGTATCAAATCTCCTACAATTCCTATCAATGAAGTCATATGTATGTTCTCTGATACCAAACATCTAGGTATGCTAATGAACATCCACAGACAAAACTCTATTCAATAATTATTTAAAAAATTTAAAATATTTACTAACCTCTGGAGTGGGAACTCGAAATTCAACCACAATAATTGAGATCTCACTTATTTCTACGTTTTATTAGGATCGCTTCATCAGGTGGCCTCCTTTAACTTGAGTCAAATATCTAATTATAAAGATTATTATACCAATAAATTAAAATTATTTGAAATTAAATGTCAAAATGAAATTAAATTTCGACAACGTCAAACTGATTATCTGTCAATGAATATCGTAACGACCTACTAAAATAAATAAAAATTAATAAAAAATTTTACCTTTTATGTATAGTTTTTCATATATTTTCAGGTATTAACAATATTGTGTGAAACTAACTACTCAGTGGACAAAAGCCCCAACCTGCGTTGAATTACACCCACAATATCTACCCATATATTCCTTATTATTAGCTTTTGTAACATTTTTACTGTTTAAGAAAGGTATTTTAAGCTAATATGTATCAAATCTCCTACAATTCCTATCAATGACGTTGTTACGTATTTGTCTTATTTTTAGTTTAATTATAAGTTAATTAGTATTTTGTTATATTGAGCATTATTAATAGTTTACTTTTCAAAATAATCCGCGCCCTGTATGTCCGTTCAAAGTAAAAACTTATCTACTTTTGCTCTTTTTCTTTTATTTGCGCGGACAGAATGAGCTGGGTTTTGCGACCTCCTTCCAAAAATTCCCAGTTAGTTGTTAATGACTATTTGAATAAGTCTAACAGTTCTTAGTGAAAAACCAGTGTTTTCCACCGCTTTACGCAATTTCTATTTCCGCTAAATCCTTTTCCCTGCTTCGAAGAACGATCGAGACGACATCAGAGGGCCCTCTCCGACGTACCCACGGCAAGATTTCCTGGTAAGTCGCTTTTTACTACCCACTCATTCTTTTTGGAAAATTACGGGCAGTCCGCTATTCTCTCGCTGATATTAATAGTTTTAATTTTAACGCAAACAAAACATTTTGGTCCTTCGAACCGCGATTACGTAATTTTTCATTATTTTGGAAAGTAAATAATTATATTTTCAAATTATTAATTTTCTAAAATCGCCGCCATATTGCTTTAAATATTGCCGTTATAATTTACACGTTCAGCTGCTCGTCGTCGTTCTATCGTTCCTGAGTGGGGAGAGATTTAAACTGCGCAGGTGTTACCCTACTTAAATTTTATTTTCGAGTCGAAGCGTTATCATTTCAAAAAATTATAACCTGACTCTTCGGTGAACAACTGACAATCGGTGATTTGTTGATATTGACGCGTTTGAGAATTGCATCGTTTGGTTTTCATACAATAATTACTTACTTGTTACTTGCAATAGAATACCTTTCGTTGACTTAACCACGCTTTGTAAATTGTAATTAAACATTATGGCTGAAAAACTTAAAAGAATTAAAGCCTTACGCCATGTGGAAATACTTAAAATTAATAACTTATTACAGGCGGCAGAAAATGCTAGCGCTAATGCCGATGAACGAGATTTGTTTAAAGCCATGTACTCCTCGGCGGAAGATATTAAATGTGAGTTTAGTAAACAACATACCGCATTAATTAATATTGTGTTCAATGAAGAAGATGAATTTGAAGATGCCTTGTCGGTCATGTCTACATTTGATAAAACGTTTTTTCAAATTAAGTTAATTTTTGAACAATTATTTGCTGTAAAGAATCTGAAAACTGAGGTTACCGATTCTCCTTCTCACGTTAGTTTGCCTAAACTTCAGTTAATTAAATTTAAGGGTGATATTAGTTCCTTTCCAACATTCCTTGATATGTATAATTCTATAGTACATAAAAATCCCAAATTAACTCCAGTAGAGAAATTTAGTTATTTACTCTCATCACTGGAAGGTCCTCCACTCAAGGTAGTGAAATGTTTACCATTGAGAGGTTCTAATTACGAAATTGCTTATAACGCTCTTGTTAAACGTTATAAAAATAATAGATTAATATCGCAAGCGCACTGGACTGCTATTGAGGAAGCTCCTGTGTTAAACTCTGAGAATTCACATGATTTACGCAACTTAATAGATACATTTTCTGAAAATTTAGACGCTCTTCGGGACTTACAACACCCTGTAGAACATTGGGATTTTATCTTAACCCATATGTTGCTTAATAAATTACCACAAGAAACTGTTACTCGTTTTGGGCTGCTTCATAGCAGTACCGCGGATACGATGCCTAAATATAAGGACCTTTATACCTTTTAGATAATCAGTGCAACGCTTTAAACACTTTAAAACGGTCTAATAAAATTAAACCAAAGTCAAGTAACTCTGTCAAAGGTGCACAGTCTCCTGTTCGCCACTCGACATCCGCTAAATCATTTGTTAGTACAAATAATCCTTCTTATAAATGCCTGTTATGTAAAGATAACCACGCTTTATATCAATGTCCTGATTTTAAATCGAAAAGTCCTTCTGAACGGTTTCAATTCGTTAAACAAAATAATTTATGCGTTAATTGTTTCAGTCATATCCATAAAACGATAGATTGTAAATCTACACATTCTTGTCGAACTTGTACAAAGCGACACCACTCGTTGCTACATTTTGATCGCCCTGTAGAATCTTCTGTCTTACCGACCAATCAAAACTCGCCATTGCTTTCGCCTTCGACTAGTGAACTTAGTTCTGCACCGCAACCTGAGCGGGTTACCCAAACACTAGCTAATTTTACTTGCACTCCTACTGAAGTTTTACTTTCCACCGCCCTTGTTGAAGTTTGTGATATTCGCGGACATTATCAAACCATTAGAGCCATAATTGATACTGGATCGCAAACTAGTTTAATCACTCAAAAATGCTCAAATCGCTTAGGTTTACCAAAAACTAAAATTTATTCCGAAATTCAAGGTATTGGAGAAATGGGAATAAATTCGCAATTAGGATGTGTTTCACTTTCGGTTCGCCCTATTAATGGAAATAATTTAGATTTAATTGTAAACGCAATAATTTTACCACGGATTTGTTCGGACCTCCTAATGCAACGCTAGCCAAAGAAAATTGGAGTTACATAAGAAATTTAAAACTCGCTGATCCTGAATTCCATAAACCCGGTCCAATTGATTTACTGTTAGAGCCGATCTATTCCCGTTAATTATACAGAGTGGTCGTGTGTTAGGTAAAAATAACGAACCTACCGCAATTAATACCATTTTCGGTTACATACTAATGGGAAAATTTGAAAATAATCAATTTCAATCAAATATTCAAACGCTTTTATGTAAAACTGAACAGCCTAGCTTAAATGCAATTTTATCTAAATTTTGGGAGCTTGAAAGTATTCCCAAACGATTTGTACTATCTCCGGATGACGAACTCTGCGAGAAAAATATATCGAGTCAACTATCCGAGATTCGGAAGGTCGTTTTGTTGTTACTTTGCCTTTTCGCTATAATGAACCTAATTTTCCTAATAGTAGAAATCTGGCTTTAAATAATTTTTTATCTTTAGAACGCCGTTTACTAAAAAATCCGATTCTTTATCAAGAGTATTCTGATTTTTGCGAGAATATCTTGAACTTAATCACATGGAAGTTATTAAAGAAAACATAAATACAGACAAGTCTTTTATATACCACATCACTGTATTATTAAGCCAGATAGTTTATCTACACGTCTACGCGTCGTTTTTAATGCATCTTTTAAAATTAGTAACAGTTCTTTAAATGACTCGCTATTAGTCGGACCTAAGTTACAAAAAGATATTGTACAAATATTGTTACACTTTCGTTTACATAAGGTTGTCTTAACCGCCGATATATGCAAAATGTATCGTCAAATTTTAATCACTCCCGATCATCAAAATTATCAACGAATTTTATGGCGCTTTAGTCCCTCCGATCCTGTTACGGATTTTCGTCTGCGTACTGTTACCTATGGAGTTTCTTGTGCTCCATACTTAGCTTTGCGAACTATATTGCAATTAGCTGAAGAGGTTAATTATAGGTTTCCTCGCGCAGCGGAGGTTTTAAGAAATGACACTTATGTGGATGACATCGTAACCGGTTGCCCTTCTGTGGAAGATGCTATATCTTTACAGAAAGAATTAACAAATTTGTTAAAAGGTGGTGGTTTTGAATTACATAAGTGGGCCACTAATAAACACGAAGTTTTGTCACATTTATCGCAGTCATTAATTAATCCCGCATCCCTGTCACTTGATAACGATGAAACTACTAAAATTTTAGGTTTACGCTGGCAACCTGCTTCCGATTCATTTTCTTATAAAATAACGCCCATAGAAAAATCTTGCTCTAAACGCCACATGCTATCAGAGTTGGCTCGGATCTTTGATCCACTTGGATTTTTAACTCCGGTAACATTTTCCGTAAAATATTTAATACAAAAACTTTGGATCCAAGGTCTTAATTGGGATGATGAACCTCCTGCTGATATCGTACGTGTTTGGAACAGATATAAATGCGAATTGTCCTTACTTTCTGAATTTCATTTACCTAGATATATTGCTCTTAATGAAACCAATAATTATAATGTAGAACTACACGCTTTTGCCGACGCAAGTGATCGTGGCTACGCCTCTGTAATATATTTACGCGCTTGTTATAATAATACGTATTCTACTTATTTCATTTGTTCTAAATCGCGAGTAGCTCCGCTGAAAACCATATCTATTCCAAGATTGGAATTGTGTGCCGCTGTTCTGTTATCCGAATTAACAGATTTTGTTCTTAAAACTTACGCTAATAAAATATCTTTTACAAAAATATATGCCTATACTGATTCAACAATCGCGCTGGCGTGGATAAAAAGTCATCCACATCGATGGAAACCATTTGTCAGTAACCGGGTGAGTTATATACAGGAGAGAACCAACCCCCAAGATTGGTATCATATTACTTCATGTCAAAACCCCGCTGATATTGCGTCGCGCGGTGCATTTCCTTCTGAGCTTTTATCAAACTCGCTTTGGTGGGCCGGCCCTGACTTTCTGCAAAAATATGAAAATTGTTGGACTAACATACAGTCGAATGTCACTGATAGTTCTGAAATAAATTCTGAACTAAAGAGAAATATTACGCTTGCTGCCTCTCAGCTCAATGATAACTTTTTAGATGTTTTACTTAATAATCATTCATCTTTAAATCACTTAACGCGCATTGTAAGTTGTATTTTACGTTTTTAAATAACTGTCGATATCCAAATACTAAATTAAAGGGATGTTTTTCCTTAAAAGAACATCACAGTGCCTTGCTGGCTTTAACCAAGCGCGAACAAGAAATTGCTTTTCCGGAAGAAATTAATAAAATTTTGACACATAAAAAACTTCCAAAACCTTTTCAAAAATTAAATATTTTTATTGATCCATCAGGAATACTCCGAGTAGGAGGAAGATTGCATCATTCTGGTATGTTATATGACAAAAAACATCCAGCATTGTTACCTAGAGAAAGTAGATTAACTTATTTGTTGATTGAAAATATCCATTTGAAATATTTTCATGCCGGACATCAAGCAGTTCAATTTTTACTTGTTCAAAATTTCTGGGTTTTATCCGCTAAACGCGCTATACGTCATGTTCTCTCTAAATGCATTAAATGTTTTAAAACTAATCCTCAGCCTTTTCAACCCTTAATGGGTGCTTTACCTCACCCCAGAGTATCGCCTAATAAACCGTTTTCGCATTCAGGTGTTGATTATGCAGGACCTTTTAACATAACTCTTAGTAAAAGTCGTGGTTCTAAAACTTACAAAGCATATGTGTGCTTGTTTATATGTTTATCTATTAAAGCTATTCACATTGAACTCGTATGCGACTTAACCGCAGACTCCTTTTAGCAGCTTTACGGAGATTTATTGCTCGCCGTGGCCGCGTTAGTCATCTGTATAGTGACAACGGCACGTGTTTTGTCAAAGCTAATAAGGAACTCTTAAATTTTACCCGCCTAGCCGCGTCAACCGAACGCCTAGTCTGGCATTTTATACCCCCTTCTGCGCCCCATTTTGGGGGACTTTGGGAGGCCGGGGTTAAGTCAATGAAAAGTCACCTCGTTAAAGTAATGGGTGATCAGGTTTTGACTTACGAAGAATTCTATACAATTCTGTGTCAGACTGAAGCAATTCTCAATTCACGCCCCCTAACTCCGCTCAGTTCGGATCCGAACGATTTGTCTGTATTAACACCTGGGCATTTTTTGACTCTCGAACCTCTTACCACTGTACCAGATTCCGACTTAACTCATATAAAATTAAATCGTCTGAATCGTTGGCAGCTTTTGCAAAGAATGAACCAAGATCTTTGGAAACGCTGGCACCGCGAGTATCTGCATACATTGCAGCAACGGAGCAAATGGTTGCAACCTTCTGTTTCTCCCGAAATTGGTACGTTAGTACTAATTAAGGATGATTGTCTTCCTCCTCTTAAGTGGCGACTTGGCCGAATCTCAACTCTTTACCCTGGTACCGATGGAACTATACGAGTAGCTGACGTAAACACGGTTAATGGTATTCTTAAACGACCTTTAATAAAATTATGCCCATTGCCCGTTTCTGCCTTCGAAAATGCATAGCATTTTGGTGGGCCGGAATGTTACGTATTTGTCTTATTTTTAGTTTAATTATAAGTTAATTAGTATTTTGTTATATTGAGCATTATTAATAGTTTACTTTTCAAAATAATCCGCGCCCTGTATGTCCGTTCAAAGTAAAACTTATCTACTTTTGCTCTTTTTCTTTTATTTGCGCGGACAGAATGAGCTGGGTTTTTGCGACCTCCTTCCAAAATTCCCAGTTAGTTGTTAATGACTATTTGAATAAGTCTAACTGTTCTTAGTGAAAACCAGTGTTTTATGCCACCACTTTACGCAATTTCTATTTCCGATAAATTCTGTTTTCCGGCTTCGAAGAACGATCGAGACGACATCAGAGGGCCCTCTCCGACGTACCCACGGCAAGATTTCCTGGTAAGTCGCTTTTACTACCCACTCATTCTTTTGGAAAATTACGGGCAGTCCGCTATTCTCTCGCTGATATTAATAGTTTTAATTTTAACGCAAACAAAACAGAAGTCATATGTATGTTCTCTGATACCAAACATCTAGGTATGCTAATGAACATCCACAGACAAAACTCTATTCAATAATTATTTAAAAAATGTAATATATTTACTAACCTCTAGAGTGGGAACTCGAAATTCAACCACAATAATTGAGATCTCACTTATTTCTACGTTTTATTAGGATCGCTTCATCAGGTGGCCTCCTTTAACTTGAGTCAAATATCTAATTATAAAGATTATTATACCAATAAATTAAAATTATTTGAAATTAAATGTCAAAATGAAATTAAATTTCGACAACGTCAAACTGATTATCTGTCAATGAATATCTGTATTTTATTCCTTTAGGCTAATTTATTTCAAAGTCTCAAATATTTGTTTTTATATATTTGTATATACGAAGACAACTCTACTACCATCTTTACGTAATTACATAGAATGTTTTCATCACCGTATGCCTAATTTTAACAGAAGATAGCTTATGAAAAGTTAACTCATTTTTCTGTCTTCAATTTTTTCTTAAACAGAAAAATTTAATACCGGATTGAGCCAGTTTGCAGATTAGGTTAATTGAACAAGAAGCTTGAAATTTAATGAAATAGGCATTATCACCATTTAAAATTAAGAGTACGATCTACACCAGAAAGTTTATGCAAAAAGATGTCCCTCTTCCAATAATAATCACCTTGTCAGGGACACCCTGTATATACGTATATTACAAATTTTGTTATGTTATGTGATTTAGATCAAATGTTTTTACATGTTGTTTCCTGTTTGGTGTTGAGAAAATATATTTTTAGTTTATTATTATTATTTTTTATTATTAATATTATTATTATTTATCTTATGTATATTTTTTATTAAACTAATTATCTATAATATTTGTATACCCAATAAAATTTTTCAGTTTCGTTGAGGACGGACGCCAAGTCGTAATTTGCCACAGACGCCAGTAAGACTAATTACGGCTCTGACACAATTTTCAACCTTATATGTATAAGAAGTTTTTTATTAACATGTGTATTTCGAAATACAATAATAATTATTGTAGGAAATTCAGCAACTTATGAACTGATTTTTCTTTTAATTCCTTTTGCTACTTTTGAGAAATATTTAAAAATATGTAATTTTACGTTTTTACGTTTGCAATTATTATTTTCAGCGGAATGAGTATAAAATAATACGGTTCTGTGATTACTTTGTGATCTAATCCGAAAATGTAGGTATAATATTTTAAGAACAATTTTTATTTCTCAAAACATTGAAAATAATTGTCAGGGAACGATAAAATTTCAAATTGCTCCTTTTTTGGGCCCCCGTACCGTCAACATCGTTATGAATATGTTACCGCATTATATTTTTATTTTCAATCGCACAAAATAAAATATTATTGAAAAATACTCGAAAATAATTTAATCACTGATTATTTGTCAAAATAAAGAGAATACCTATTATACGTATACTGTTTTGTGAAATGTAGACTTGTCAGTTATTTGCCAAAGAATGTTTTGCGAACTAGTATCATAAATACTAGGTACTTATTTAGCAATTTGCCGCATTATTTTATATTTTCTATAGTAAGACAAAATAACATCACTGAAAATATTCGAGTGTACATTGAGTCATTGGTTATTTGTCGAAATAAAGAAAATATTTATTGTTTGTAAAATTCAAATTTGTCCTTGAACATAAATAACGGTTCAAGTATCAATATCTTGTTCTCCTTATTTAGTTTTAAAAATAATTATTAGAATATCCAACATTGAATTTATACCTATGTTGAATTTACATAAAACTTATTGCTGCATGAAAAGCATTGTTAAATGCTGGTAAAAATGACGCTATAATATCATTATGAAATAACTGACTTAGCAACCGTATATTGCGAATAAAATTGTATTAAATTTGGCAACACAGTGTAGTAATAAATGGTACAGATTACTGATTCTCATTTGCTTTATTTATTGCATTAAGCTTCTCACCGTCAGAGAGCAGCACTTCCTTGGACCTTATTTTATCACGTGCTAAATTAGGTTGACCAACTAGTAAGTACATAAACAAGGCTGTCACATTAGTGTTTTGTTTTAAGCGAGTCATAGTACACCTTCCAATTGTTATTTTTAATGCAACAGTGTGTTGTTTTGTGTACCCGCAGAGTTGTCATCATTAAACTTTTATTGATTCTTTTAAACCTCTGTTTCTCAAAATTATAAAGTGTGCTATATTGCTGAACTCAGAAACAGCTAATCTACAAGATTCTACCGAAGAAATATATTGCTATTAAAAAAATATCGATGACGTCATATCTGAAACACCTGCGCCATCTTTTTCTATATTACATCAAAATAAGTGAAATTCAAAATAAAAATTGACCTGTCCGAGATCGAAACGTCACTTTTTAGAAATATTGAATGTATGCGTTACTTTTCTAACGCTCTGTATAATCACGAAATCATAATATCGCATTTAAAAGTAGGATGGAATATTAAAAACACCTCGTACAATTCAATTTTCTAAAATGAAACTCACAAATTTTCCATTACAATTAACATTTTTAAAAATAACTGGTAGAATTTTAACAGCTTTATTTTCTCCGTTTGTGAAAGAAAATTTACGCACGAGGATAATTTTACTTGTAACATATAATATTTTGAAAAAAAATACCACATTTACTAAATTTCTCTTCTGATAATTGTCTAAACAACGTCTTTCCATTATAAAATTCATGAAACATTTACCTCCTGTTTCGCGATTTATTCTATTATATTTTCAAATTGAAATAAAATAAAGCAATCGAGATAAAAAAACAAGTCTACCAAGCATCCTATGTTAGTATTTTATTCAAAGAGAATTATTCAAATGCCATAGTTTAGTAAAATCTTGAACATCTGTAACTAAAACACCAACGTATTATTTAGAAATTTGAATATGATAAATAGATCCATTTACCTAATTCTTTATATTTCAAAGCGTGTCAAGTTTATAGAAATAAATTGTGACGATTATATAATCTCATATACATACTAGATTAATAAAAAAGACATTTAGTATTAACCTTTTTCAAAATTAATAACGTTAAGCATCAACATTTTTCATCGTACAAGTAAATTGATAGATTCGTTTTCCGAGTAGATAAGTATAGGTTAATTGATTATCAAAGCAAATTAAAAAAAGAACATGAATAAATGAATAATTATTATATAAAAAATAAATATAGATATTTTGTTGTATTAATTTTAGTTATTACAGTTTGTCATTCATCTGATTAAGCTTAAATCTATGAATTACCAACATTATTTACGTAATAAAATATATTAAATATTTTTTAAAAGATTACTCTTAGACTACTATTCTATTTTTTTATATAAGAAATGTAAATTTTTCCTTTTGTTTCAATATCTGAAAAGCTATAAATGAGTACATTCATACAGTTGCAATTTTCTCTTTGGCATTTGCATTTAGATGGAAATACTTGTAAACAGTAAATTCTTGAGGTAGGTGTGAATAAAACAACTTGTTTAGTAAAAAAAATGTATATTACATCTATACAACATTGAGCTGACGACATTCCTTCCAAAATCGTATTATTTACAACTAGGCAGTGTTTGTTTGGTCTTACATATGGCTCATTAGAAGTAGGTAGTTATATTTATACATATTATATCATAATTACCTTGACGTTTTACAAAATAATTATATTACAATAACGTTTATAAGTTAATTTATTTAATTGCCGTTGTCGCTACTTAAAATCGTCACTTCTTCCTCAGAGCTGGTGGACCGTATGTAGCGTGAGGAACGAGGGGAGGGGCTACGGTGGTGGTTCCTATGAAGCTACTATCCGGGGCTAGGGAAGTGATCAAGGGAGACCCGGTGCTGAACAGCGAAGACGTCTGTCCTCCAGAGGAAATCAAGTTTTGGCTGATGTCGGTGTCATCCAGTTGAGGACTGTAAGCAAAGTTCTGAATTGGACCCGAAATTCCACCTCCTACGAAGTTCAAAAGTGGTGCAGGGGTGGTCGAGGACACGGAATATCCACTGTTCTGAATTGGACCTGAAATTCCACCACCTATGCCTGAAATTCCACCATCTATGCCTGAAATTCCTCCACCTAGGCCTGAAATTCCACCGCCTAAGCCTGAAATTCCACCACCTATGAGACCGAAGTACGGCGAAGGAGTCGTAGTGGATGAAACATAGTTAACAACAGGCAAGGTGGGAACTGTGCTGATAAGACTACCTCCGTTGATGTTATTAACGGTCACGCTGGGCGCAACACCGTCTTCTTGGCTGCTCTGTACTTTAGCAATTGCTTCTTCAGCTTCTTGCTGAGTTTTGTACTTGATGAAGTACACCTCGGGTTTAGCAGGAGGGGTTGGTGGAGGAGTTTGGATCTCGATGTTCTGAGTATCTTCATTTTTTTTTACCAAAACGTAAACGACAGTTTTCTGTTCGTCTTGGGGAGGGGCGGCTATGTTTATTTGAGGAGGCGCGGGAGGAGTTGGTGCTTTGATGAAGATAACTTTAACGTTCTTTTTAGGTGGAGCTACGGGCGCAACGTTAATGCGAGTGCGAGCTGGCTCTGGATCCTCTGGAGCAGCGTAGAAGTACAAGTGCTTAGAAACTTGTTGAGGTTGAGGCAAGATGTTAGCAGAAACAGTAGCCGAAGATCCTCCGAAACCATTGGCAATAGATCCACCTGTGATGACGCTACCTCCTAACAAACCAGGCCCAAAACTGATCGGAGCGGGTGTAGAAAATGCGTCATATCCAAAACCTGGGAAATTGTATGCTGATCCCAAACCTAATCCAAAATTGGGTGCCAACGTGGAAATGGTTGGAGCTACAGTCGACGAGAACAGACTTGGAGCTGGAGTTGTGAACGAATTGAAGCCCAAGTTAGACAGCTGAAGTTCAGCATTCAAGTTTTCTTGGCTGCCGGAGGTCACTTGGACATGCGGTGCTGGAGTCGAAGAGACAAAGCTCGAACCCAAGCCCAATTGAGGAACACTATCCAATCCTCCAGAACTGAAGCTCAAACTAGGCGCAGGGGTAGTATAACTGAAACCAGCTAATCCTGGCAGTTGGGCGTTCAAAGCCAAGCTACCGCCACCCACTATGCTTGGTGCTGGGGTCGAAGAGACGAGTAGGCTGGTATCCACGCTTGGAGCTGGTGTGGAAGACACAAAGCTCGTGTCGACAAAAGGCGCTGCAGTCGTGGACACAACTCCTGGGAACGGATTGAAAGCGTTAAAGTCCTGGTATTCGAAAGCGGGCAGGTGTAAACCAGGAGATGGCGCTGTAGGCACTGCGTTCAAATGGCCTTCCGTTACGGAACTTTGAGGAACACCATAGCTAGACGCTGGAACGTTGTAGTGATAGCCTGCCAGATGGGACACATCGGCTAGAGCCACTGCAGCTAAAGCTGCTAGCTGAAAAAACGTATTAATTGAGATATTTTATACATTAAAATGCCTAGTGTATTTTTGCATGAATTGACAGTTTGATGTTATTTAAAGCGGTCACTTATTTAATTAGTACTAAAATAAAAACTACTTTTAACAATGAAGTACGTGAGCTATCTAGAAATGAAGAATCAAAGTTTAAAAAAATGTGTCAAAATTATGACATAAGTCAATAAACGGAATGGAGGTGCTCTAAATTGATCGCTTAGTTTCTTATAAATACAAAAATTTCTTAATCTGATACACAATCCTCACTACTTCTTCCACTGGTAGAAAAAATTAACTATAACTCAAATATTTGCCATTCTTTTACGACTGTTAACTATAATTAGCGAGTCCACATGATCTAAAATCAATATCACGTGTTCAAACAATACAAAAATTAAAACTATGCCTCACGTTCCTTAATAATCCAGCAAAAATACACACTAGCACTAGGGCACTGTCACAAGCACTAATTTTTTCTGCTACTTACCACCAAAAGTCTCATGATTAAGATAGGTTGGGATGCGGTCAAAGATTGAAGCTTGATTATACAAAATCTATTTATACCTCGCCCCCACTGTGCTTTATCGAGACATCCTTATAGCAAGGACAAACGCCGTGGTCACAGTTACAGGTTAACATTTAGAAGAGTAAATAAAAAAACAGCACTAAAATTCTTAGTCTTGCGTAAATCCACAAAACTCGCATATCTCAGCAGGAGCAATTATGGAAGCGTTCACCTCTACAGCCGTAAGGCGCTGCCTTTATTTTTATCCGCAGGACCAACGGCCAAGTTCAGGACGAAAGGATGTTTGAACTCGGCGTTGCGTAATATGTACGCGCATTCCATTCGCAGCGTTAATTGCATTGCTTTTACTTTTTAATCTAATTTTAGATATAGATTTGACCACAAAGTGGGATAATTTCGTTGTGGTTGCCCCACCTGGGTATTTATAAACAAAAAAAAGTTGAATATTATAAAAAAGTAGGTAGGAAACTGATCCAGCACGATGAGTCGGAATTAATTATTAATAGACAGAATTGATTTGTTTACGTATGTCAAACACAATATACATGCCATAGGATGTACGATAACGCTTCAAATCAAGAAAAAAAAGAAACTATTGTTCCCTTTGCGTTAAAATGATTAAAAAGGATTGTGGTTATGGAATTAATTTTGCCTAATAAAAAATTCTGCATAAGTCGGATTATCTAAGAAAGTTTAAAATAGATTTAAGGTCGCCATATTCCTCGTCTCAAAATAATCAAATTTTTAATGTCTTAGATTCTGAAATCTCGAAAAATAAATCGTGCATCAGCACAAAAATAAAATGCAATGATTTGTATACAGGGTGCTTCACATATGGAGTCAATATCATACAATTTTTTTTGTTTCCGAGAAAAAAATTATTGAAGTTCCAGTGTTCAAGTATTAATGTTAAGGGATTGGAAGGAGGGCCGGTACCATGGCCACCACGATCTCCTGACGACTTTAAATCATTTTGACTTATTTTTGTGGGGATATTTAATAAATTAAGTATATTGCACCGAAGTGGACAACACTATTGATGATTTGAGCAAACGTATCATAACTGTTGCCAATAACTTACAAGTTCAAAACGTAACGTATCAGGAAGTAGCAGACCACACTATGACATACTGATGAGGGCTAACAAGCCCGAAACCGGTCTGTGCCTGATGGGGTGGCCGACAAGGGTTCTTGACTGTTCACACAAACTGCAGAAGTAATTCAATCCCGGTCGGGGCTTTAGCCCGCGGAGTAGTTGTTTCCTGCAGTATCATTTATAGATTTAATGGCTTGTCGCCCAGGGCGAGAGGTCTGCGTTTAAGTACCTGCTGTAATGTAGGTCGCTTCCTGCAAGTCGAGCCGCTTAGACCGAGCAGGAAGCAGACCACTTATATCTCACTTATCTCTCAAGTTCAAAACGGACAAGAAGCAGAAATATTTGTATTAGTTTGTAAAAACTGGGTAAGAAGAACCCAACATTTTGTTGTAACATCAGGTATGTCGAACTATTTTATTAATTAAAACCACAAATTAATTCTATCCATAACAATCACGGCAAAAGCAGTTGAATTTGCTGTATAAAATAGGTGCTATAAAATGCCAATTTCTTTGAATTTTTTGCCCCGTCGCCCAATGTATGCTTTACCCTATCATGATTGAACTGCCTTTTTTTAATTTTGTTTTCAGTTCAGTTTCAGATTCAATTATTAAATGTTAACAATTTTGTTTTTATAAAAACCACTATTTCAAGAATACGGCGCCCTTAATTGAATCTCTTAACTGCCAATGAAATGTCTCATACATTAGCAACCAAATCCAATTTAGTTAAATGTTAAATCACAGTTGACATTTGAAAAAGTGCAATTAATTTTAAGACAGTTTAGGTTTCGAAAGTCGTTCTCAAAATTCACGTTTGTTTTCCTTGACAAAGATTAAACTATCTTAAAATGATATCGTGTAGTCTAGTGATACGTATTTATATACTTACATTTTATTTGTCTGCTTTTTTAGTGTGACCCAAAAATAAAATAAAAGCCTACTTTCTTTGAGTTAAGGGTATGCTGCTGTCTTTTCAGATATTCCCGTAAAATGAAATACTCGTGATATACAAAAAAAATACACCGAGAGTTTTATTTTTGTGTAAAATCGTTATTTAACAATATAAATTGTAAAAGCAAAATTAAGCGGATACTTGTAACGAATTAGACTATTTGATAATTAAGTACGTCATCTATTGATACAAAGTGCTACTAAAATCTCTTGTCTCCTAATTTATTTAGCAGTGGAAAATCAGTCTTATTATCTGCTTCAGTCTATTACATAATAAGTTCAATGACAATGGCGTACTAATCTAATAAAAATATTTAACATCAAATAAATATTATACCTGCATTAATTTTCATTGTAGAGTAATATTCAGGAAAAAACTCAATAAGTACACAAATTTGTTTATACGAATACCCCATTCAATTAATATATTTTTAACGTAGCAAAATATCCAAATATACAACAAAATCCTAAAATTATACCACAAATAAATGATTTTCGATAATTTAACTTCAGTTTACAATTAATAGTAACTACTTACAACTTAACTTAGGTACAAAATATTAAAAACATTATGTTTGCCAATAATTCTAGAAATAAACTGCATATATGTATATATTTTTTAATTGATTCATTACATTTACTTACTTTTAAAAGAAAAATTTTAAAAAAAAGTGTAAATAAACGTCATTTTAGTGAGAAAAAGATAAGTTTTGCAAAATAAATATTGCTGTATTTCCAGGTTTATGTTATATAAGCTAACAGTTTTATTTTTTTTAATTATACTTTTTTCTTTGTGGTTTTATAAATTCGAATATTATGCAGATGTTAAGAGACAATTGATTTAAATCACACCATAACGATATAGGTAGGACTGTTTAAGTTCGTCGGAAGCCGATCACAATCCATAGGAGAATTTATTTGAATACAGTTTGAAATTATCTGCAAATTGCAATTTTTCAGATGATACCTGAAAGATCGTTGATAAAAAGTAGAAACAAAAGTGGTTCCAAATTCGAGCCTTGAGGGACACCCGATGCAGGAGAAAATGGTCGAGAAGTAAAATTTTGGTATCTCACCATGAAGCATCTTTTCTAAATATGATTTTAAGAGTGAGACCAATGAATCCGAAAAACTGAACAAACGCAGTTTAGTTAACAAGATATTACGATTTATTTGAAAATATGTAAATATGTCGTCAACCTGTCCTCCAGAGTCTAAAGTATCTGATACAAATTGGCAAAACATAGAAAGGTTTGTGATTGTAGATCTTCCTTGCATAAATGCATGTTGATGTACAGAAATCAATTGTTTAGTGAAGTACCTAGTAAATTTCACTGTATAACGTGAACTCAAAAATCTTAGAAAAATGACACAGCAAGGAGATAGCTATATAGTTCTTTACATCATTATGTTTACCCTTCTTAAATATCGGACATAGATATGCACTTTTCCAAGTTTATGGAAACGTGGAATGTTTAAGTATGCATAGGCACAATCCCTCAAGATAAAACTTGGACTTGGAATACCATCTACTTCCATAGTGAAGGAATCTTTCAATCTTTTAAGATTTGGCAGGACATCTTCCCCAACAGATGAGATAATAAGAGGGACACGTTCATTTCCACTCGCTGCAAATTCGGTAGGATTTATGGAGTTGGACTGAATAAAGACACTATTGAATTAATCTCCTAAGGCGTTTACAAAATCAGAGGGACTAGAGAAATAACGTTTTCTTAGACCATGACAGTTACGTGGCGATCCCTTCTTTTTCTGTATAAAATGCCAAAATTATATGCCATGTTGCCAATAAAATCCGTTCGTGTGATGTTAATAGTATGTGCTTAGCTTAATTCTCCACAAAACCACATTAATACAAAACACCCAAGAAATACGGCACAAGATTTATTATTTATTTCAAAATCCACTTTCAAGTCTATGACGTGATTCCCGTGTCATTGAAAATAAAAGTATTGCTCAATCTTAATTAGAACAAAAAGAAACGCATAAACCGCGTAATCCGTGGATACCCTGAAAAGTTGATGTATACAAATTATAATATAAATCAGATTAACTTTAAATGTCACCGATACACCCACTGGAAACAACTAAATGCCACGTTTTTTGCTCATTATGCCCACATCCAGCAACTGATGACTACTGCACATTCAAATTTTAACACCTGCGGAAATTGGTAAAGCTTCCTATAAGTGAAGTGATAAAAGGTGTTATAATGTATGTAAATGCCAATTTATTTTACATTGAAATAGTAATAAAAGTTAAAAAATAAATATATTCTTATGTAATTTATAGATACGTAGATATATTAAATTTAATTCGGTACAACTTTTCGAAAAATACTTTACATACAGGGTGAGTCAGAAAGAATGTGTTATCACCAAACTGGAGATACTAGACACCAAAATATTATAATTGAGTTCATCATGCCTTATACAACTATCGCTGGTTTAAGAAATACAGGACGTTCAAAGTTTCAATTTTATTATGAAATTTCTCAATAATTCCACGAATAATAAATGACGCACACAAAATACGATAATATTTATTGACACCAAAATTTGACACAAGCTTGCTAAGAAAACAAATAGCAATATCAGCGTTTGAAAGAAAGTCACCACAAAATACATTAAAACTTATAAATGCAAATAACTCAGAAACCGATAAAGTTATGCGACCTAAACAAGAATACATTTTTTATGTAAAATTGAACGTTCTTTTAGAACTTGTTTTAAGTATAGCTCAACAGATAAAAAAGTATGTTTTGATTTACCTAAATGATACGGTAAAAATAGCGCCCTCTAGGAGCAACGTCAAAATAAGCTTCAAATTCGTAATTCTCACACCAAAAAACCCAAAAATACCAATTTTCAGAGTCATACTATCAACATTTTCTTAATTGCAACCACGGAATTCCAGGAAACAACTACTCTGCGGGCTAATGCCCCGACCAGCATTGAATTACACCTGGAAAACCTATTTTTCTTAATTATTGAGAAATTTGAGATTAAAATTTAAATGTTGAACACCCTGTATTTCATAAACCAACGACATTCGTATAAGCGTTGAGTGAGAAATTATAGAGACACAACATTAATGGCAAAATGTGTATTCGATCTACAAGTATAACACCCTGTATCTTGAAAACAAAGGCCCTAATAGAAAATATCTATAGGGCAAAATGTTTTTAAAGTCGGACAAGAAATAAAGGCCTTCATGTTTGACGTTCCGTTATGGTACACCGTGTTTTACAGTAGGGGTTTTTTGGGCCCGAGATTTGTCCGTCTGTCGAGAACTGTTGCTAACGACAGTCAATTTTGAGTGTTCTGTGTGATTTCATAACAAGCAAAGAAAACCTCCGTGAACAATAAGTTGTCGATAAATTGATGAATCTTAGAACCAACGAGCTGCTATTATCTAATACTATCTCGGGCCCAAAAGTGGATACGTATTTCGCCATAAGGTTGCGCTTCTATCTATTATTTCTCACTCAACAGTATAAGGCATGATGAGCTCAAACATGATATTTTGGTGTCTAGTATATCTAGCTTAGTGATGACCCATTCTGCCTGACTCATCCTGTATATCTTCCACATATTTATGGTATGTTAAAGACAATTTATAATAATAATAATAATAATTAATAGTAAATTAAATAAATGTAATTTTGAGGACTTTCATTACTTGTCATATTGAGATGAACCACGTAAGTATAACTTGTTTTATGTACTGCATCCATAGACCTTATAAATTATGGACGCGCCCAAAACCGTTTTCTGCCTATACAAATCGTTGATGCTCAGATGTGTGCGACAGAGATAGAGCTAGTCCGGGCAAAAACCCACAGATCATTGGCCGAAAAAAACAAAAACCGTAAATGACAGACGTATGACATTTACGGTGACAGACCGACTCCACCATGAGTTTATGAGTCTTTAAAAACTATTGCTAATAAACACACTAAACACAACTAAATCACAAAAGGCACACAAATCATTAACAATATTAACAGGAAAGGTTTTGTCAGGTTATGTTTATATATTTTTCGGTCATAGAACATCTTTTTTTGCCCGGACTAGCTTCATCCCTCTTGTACACATCAGGACACCGGACCTCTCTTTCTAGGGCCGGTCCATGATTTATAAGGTCTATGACTGCATCTCAACAAAATACATTTACCTACAATCACTAATTTAAATAGGGTTTTTTTCTTGACAGTTACAACGGAAAGTTGACGTTTATTGAGGAGTGTCACATGAGTGTCACTTTAATGCTTGCCGAGCGATAAAATCTAGTAAACACTCGTCGCTCGTCGTCCATAGCAACCAAGTAAACAACGCCCTTTTTAAGTAGTAAATTTAGCAATTGTCAAATTTTGTCAATTTTGCGCGGTGTAGTCGAGATAATTTTAGTTCATAAAATGATGAAAATTGAAAATAGTGACAGTGATATCCTGAATACACCTCCGGAGCAAAGACAGTTTATGGTCGATTTAGGTACTCGATGCTAAGATCCACATTAACTACCAAGAATGGATATTTACTTAAGCAAGTTCAAAAAGTTGACGGCATTTTTAAAGAAGCAGAGTTGGATATAAGCCTAAGAACGCAAAAACTTTTTTGCAAGCGGAAATATACAGATATTTGCGAGGAAGCCGATATTGATTTTTTTATGTTAAAATATACATATTATAAATGTACGATGAAATAATACAACGATGAGAGAGAGAGAGAGGACGGGGTGAAGGAGGAGGAGGGTATGTGATATCCTACATAAGAGCACAGCCAGACATTCATTTTTCAGTCATATCATATTGAATAATACGAGGATAATACAGTTTATATAAATTACAAAATGATCTTATAAATGGGATCATTTATTTAAAAACACCCTATGTAAGTAAACATCAGTTCCACCAAGTTAATCTAGTGTAAGGCGAAGTCATACGTCATGAGTGTCACATATTAACAAACATGCAAAATCATCTATTTCATTGAGAAACATATTTTGCAACAGACATTGAAAATTATGGCACCAACGGCCTCTATAAGAGGCCAAGACTTTAGGTGTTGGAATGGCAAAAATGCGTTTAAAATTCTATTTGATTTAATAATATAGTATGCATAACATACAGGGTAAACCAGCGGTGGCGTATTCCCTACATAAAAATAATGCAATTGAGCTACTCGTATATTTATGTTATTCCAAAATAAAAGGTGTGCATGTTAAAGTTTAATTGTTTTTAATTTTTCTTTAACAACTACAACAGCAAAATAATTTTTTTAGCTATAAAAATTTTAAATGAGAAGCAGATCAAGCGGCATCTTTTTTAATGTTGTATTCATCTCTAAATGAAAATTAATAATATATTACTCTTTGATTACTTATTAGTTAATAAACATTGCTAACTACATATCACCTCCAAATTAAGCATTCGAACATTCTTTTTTATTATGAACAATATATTCATATGCAAACAATTCAAGATAAAAGAGGTGTTTGATTATAAGAGTATAAAAAGGCAGGATAAAGAAATACAAACAACCAGTTAACTGATTAAGGTCGCCGTATTTCTCGGCGTAAAATGACCAAATTTGTGGTGTTCTTTAGGTACTGAAATCTCGAAAATAAAACACGTAGAGAAAAAGTAATATCAAAAATAAAATTATTGATGTTTTGTTTATACACTTTTACTATTTAAACTCTCCTCAAATAATATAATAACTTTTAAAATGCATTTGTATGACACACATTATTTCACTATTCTAACCCCACATTTTAACAATTATTTTCACATACTTATAAATATAAATACTTTATCTTCTTATCTTCTTAGATGCAGAACTGTGTAAGTTTATGTCATAACAATGTCTACATCTATACTTGAATTTAAAATAACACGTATTTTGAAAGATTTCAGTACCTAAAAGTTTGTTGGATAGATCGCTTTCTGACGTTATATATTGATTTTACTTTGGTACCTTTGAATATTCGCAGGTGGCATGAGATAACAAACTTGTTATTTGCTAAACTCTATATTATTCAGTTCTTAAATGTCTAAAATTACTTGTATTTATAGAAAACACTATTTCAAGAATACGGCGGCCTTAACATCTTGTTAGGAGAAAACCGAAAAGGAAACAACGTAGGTCTAACAACTCTTTAAATGAAGTCTATCTACACATAGTAATTAAGAATGGCATAATCAGTTGCAAAGCTCTTGATAATTTAATTATGAGCAAAGTCTACTTGATGATGAAAATAATGACGGACTTTAAGCCGACAACGAAAATATTTCAAATATTTGTGAGATCTTGAAGGTCGCCACCTGTTTATTAATTATTAGAATTTTAATACATTCGATAAATTTTGTCAGTGTGAGTGGCGACCTATCTGTTGAAGAAAATAAATTCAGAAGTTGAGTAACCATATTCAAAATAGTTGCACGAATTGTATTTCGGTATTATCAAAGGAGTCTCCTCGCACAATCTTTCATAAATGTTAGAAATGGTAACTAATAATTAAAAATTAGAATAAATGGTTACTTATCTGTTAAAACTGTATTATTATCTGTTTTTTATCTGATAGATTTTTTGAAAATAACTGCACTGAATTGAGAGAAATGTAATATATCATTTTTAAAATATATTTGACTTTAAATCCGTAAAATGTGGAAATATAAATACCAGTTTTTTATAAAGGAAGGACAATTATTATAAATTAACATATTTTGACGGGGTATCTTACCGATTCAGATACTGACACATAAGCCTTATCCGGTACAAATAGTACGTTAGTCATTGTTATTAATAAAATTAGAACCAGGTAACACCGACAACTTTTTAATACTTGCTTTTGCTGTTAATATTTATTTGTTTGTGGAAATTAAAGTATATATCTAACAGGGAACAATAGAATAATTAATTTCTGTTCATAAAATCAAAAAAATCGAATTTTCTTACAGTAAACTTAAAGAAAAAGAAATGCTTTAAAAAATACATTTATTTGTCACCGTATTTGCTTACACTATAAACTAATAATACTTACAATAGAGGACACATATGAGTTATGTACAATGAATGGTTTTTACACAAAGACATTCCAGAATGGAAGCATAGAAGAGCATATCAATCATGTTGTGTTCGTATACACTGGAAACAATTTTGTTAAAATTATTAATCTGTTCTGGAAGGTCTAACAATTACATTACGATTTAAGTCGTCGATGAAGATTAATATGGTCCACTCTGACCTGGTGGACCGTATTGCGTCGAAGGCCTTCCACCACCGCTGGCAATCGATGATGAACTTGTTCCAGTTGTGATTCCAATAGTACCGCCGCCACCTCCAAGGGTCCCGCCGCCACCTCCAATGGTTCCACCGCCACCTATCAGACTACCGCCACCACCTATTAGGGTACCACCACCTCCAAGGACATCGCCACCTCCAATAGTACCACCTCCTCCAATAATGCCACCTCCAATAGTACCACCTCCTCCAATAATGCCACCTCCAATAGTACCGCCTCCTCCAATAGTACCACCTCCTCCAATGGTACCACCAGTAGCTTCCGTTTTGGATTTGTATCGGATGAAGTATACTTCCGGTTTGGAAGGTTGGGTGGGGGCCGCTGTAGGTATAGTAATATCTCCAGCTTCTTCTGGTCTCTTCACCAGGACGTAAACCAAGGTCTTTTCTTCGTTCTGAGCTTGTAGAGGAATGGTGGGGGCGGTTGCATCTGGAGCGGACGGGGCCTTGATGAAGATGATCTTATAATGCTTGGTGGCCTGACCGGCGGATATCGGTCGTCGTTGTCTGACTTCCTCTGGTTCGGGAGGAGCTACGTGGACGTAGATGTGTTTTTGGACTAGAATACCGCCACCTCCTCCACCGCCAACGATTCCACTTCCATCTCCGCCACTCAAAACTCCACCTCCACCTCCGCCTCCTGCGACAAGTAATCCACCATCAATAGCTCCCCTACCACCTCCTTGACCAGCACCTCCATGACCACCGCCTCCAAGACCACCAAGACCTCCGATTCCGTTAAAACCTCCACCTCCTGTTCCTCCAAAACCTGTGGAGATACCACCAAATTCGCCACCGATAGTGCCTCTTCCGCCACTGGAACCGCTTAAGGATGCGCCATAGCTTCCGCTCGGTATCGAAGGCGCCGGGTAGTTGTATTGGGGTCTACCTTGCACCAAGGCAATCAGAGTGGCACTAACCTATTTGAAAGAAAAATTATTAGAAATAACACTTTTTATCGGCGTTAGTGTCTCGCAACGGAAAAATACATTTTTAGTATAAGCAAATGCGTATATTATGCGTCTCTCAGTAACAACTCAACGTAGTACATTGTCAACGATGATGCATTCCTGCATTCCTTACAATAGCAAACAGCTAGAATATGCGATTCTGCACCGGCACAATGTTATTTACTTACTGATATTAGTATGTACAATCGTTTGCAAAAATAATGACACTCATTAAAATGAATTTTGCGATTTCTTTTGAACTTCTGATGAATTTGTAATGAAATCTGCTTCACATTTTTAATATTAGTTATTAGTTCAAAAACTCTTTTAAGAGAGTGTCATTATTATTGCAAACGATAGTACTTAATATTTTTGTCTGCTGTTCTACTTCAAATTTATCACTTTTTATACTAAACTTCGAATAATGAAGATACAAAATTGATTACTAAATAAAATTTTAATGTGTCTGGTTTGTAAATAAAGTTTCTGTGTTACATATGTTTGTCTTCTATGAGTTGTTTGTACTTATACTTTATTCATTTTATTTTACCCTACTTTTTTATTGTTTTTTTTTGCTGTGAATGTTTAAGACAGCATATTATTATAAGGGTAAGTTAATGATTTGACAATTTCAATACTTTGTATAACAAGGTCTTATGAAATTAAATAAATCAACAGCGGAACTTGTACAAATTGAATAAATATGTAACAGTATTATTTTTATATAAATGGAACAAAGTCCAAACTATAATAACTTTATTGACTTATAAATTATAAGCTTCCACACCTACAATTATATATTTTTTATAATGTACTTGACTTATGTAACAAATATACCAACACCTACAAACCACGATCTATAAAAATAACAGATTAATTCCCATAAATGTTTAATATAATAGTGTTTTTATTATCTCTGCAGATCTGCAGAATTAAAAACATATTTTTAAGAATATCTTCAAAACAAGAAAAAATATTTATTATATAGGTATTTCTCGTTATATTGCTACTTTAACATGTATGTGAATAAATAAAGCAAATAAATTATCGACAGAAAAGGTCAATAATATCAGGAAATACTAAGCTCCTTCTTAGCAATTATAATAGTTTGCTTATTAAAACATATTATATCGCATAATGAATAAAATATGTTCCACTAACATTTTAAATGGTTATTTTTTATTGACCACAGGGAAGAGTTTTGAAATATATATAGTGGGGTTTCAAAATAGTAGAAAGAGTAATACCGTTCGTAAATTTTTCTATAAAATTGTATTTAATAAATGTATGTTCAGCATATGTTGAAGAGCATATCCGATTACACAGCTTCTGCTGTCGAATATACGCATGCGCCACATAAAAATGCTGGATTTTTATTAGTTATGACAAGCTGACGGATCCACCGGTTCCATGTTCAGCGCTACCATGGGTGTATGCCTGGGAAAATTTCGGATGTATCTTTCTGCTAATTTAATTGTGACTGTAATTAAATATTAGTGATTTTGTGTTTGTCGATAAGAACAATTCAAGCTGTAAAATATGTTCTCAGAATTGCAAACGAACTAATTTAACATGGGCAGAATAAGTGATGTGATCGGAATGTGCAATTAATTAACAAGAGTGTCTTCACACTCTTCTTAAGTAGCACGTCTATGGAATCTTGTCCCCTGAAACCCTCACCCTGCAAATGAATCTCTACTCTCTACTATTTTGGAAATCGGGTATAGTTCTATGACGGAAAATATTAATGTATTATTTAATAACTGGTTGGATGGTCAAATATTAATACTTACTGAGGTGCAGGGTGTTAAAGTTATAAATAAAATTAAGTAATGTCATATTTCAGTTATTTTTTCGAACATAAACTTACCTAAACGTTGGTACAATTAGGTTAGGTAGGTTTTTGTAGCTCTAATTTTTGGTGTATTACACAGAGTAGCTATATAGATTATGAATGAATGAAGTACCAAACAGTTATGACGGACTTTGTTAAACCAAGACCACAGATTATGACACAAGATAGCTTACGTAGCGCCCTGTATGCGATACACCGAAAATGCTAGCATTCAATTCTCTCAAATTAAAAAATCTAATTGTACTGCCAATTTTGGAAAACGAGGTTTCTTGTGAAATAAACAAGAATATCTGATTGAATTTTTCGTTAAATGTACAAGGCGTTCTGAGGGTCTGTGCCAATATACCTATTACTATTTTCAGATATTTTTTAAGGATAGAGAATTTTGGAAAATGATAAATTCTCTTGAAAGAAGCTTTAAAAAAGGTATACATATTTGTAAAATGCATCATTTTAGAGAAAATTGCGTTTAACGTATATTTGTTCACGTTGGAAATCAATAAATTAATTCAAAAAATTATTAGTCAGTAATGTCTAGTAAGAAGCCGTCTAAAGGATATTTCAAAAATAAATTTATAATAAACGTTATGTTTTTGCTATTGCTTTTCCATTTAAGTGACTATCATTTTTAAAATTAATCGAAGGCTGTTCCAAATATTTAATAATTTCCTAAAAACTTCTATCCTTAAAAAAATCTGAATGAAATAATATAGTGGAATAGGCGCTCAGAACGCTCTGTAGATTTAACGCAGAAATCAATCAGATATTCGTGTTTATATCTTAAAAAAATTATTTTCCAAAATTTGAGTACAGTTACCAAAGAAATAGGAATATTATCGTAAAAAGTGAAATAAAAAAGTAGGTACTTTCTCAGGTCTATAACTGAGAAGGTTGCGTGCAAAATCAGTTAAATTCAATTTTTTTCAAAATCATGTTATTTTATAACATTCACAAGTTCGTTATATTTCAGTGGTCAGTTTGAAGAAAAACCGTATATAACCTGCATTACCAACATTTTAAATAATTAAACAAAATTGGCCTGAAATCCGGTTCCACTAAAAAAAATTTTTTTCCTAAACAAAGAAGTAATCTGGCAAATATCATACCATTTTAGAATCTTGACTAAATGCCCCATCTTTTAAAATTACTTGCCAAAATAGTGTAGTACATTTTATTTACAGTACAGTCGGTTAAAATCGGGTGATGTAATTATTTTGAATTTAATGTTGGGCAAAAATCCAACATTTTATTTGAAACTGAGGCAGTTATGTTTTAATTTGAAACCGTAATTTACAGAAGGGTTATTCATGATTACATTACAGAAAAAAGATTGCCGAAACATTAATCTTTGTAGTCACAGGACAGGATAGATCATCACAGGATGTCAATTTTTCCAAATTATTTTTTGATACTTATAATTTGAAAAGTACATGACAAAGATGTTTTTTTATATTTTTCTAATAACTGTCACGACTTATCCTATCGCCCGTTTCCGGCTTAACGTTGATTTCTGGGACACCCTGTATATATTGGTTATTTTTCTACGCATCCATAAAATTAAAAAAAAAAAACAAAATAAAATGGTGATTTTACAGAGCTCTCTATCATAAAAAAATTTGTACCGGTTAATTCCACCAGCCGACTTGGATTTAAAGATGTGTTAACACGAAAACCCAGACATTTTCAAAACATGTAGGTATTTTTGTTCTCAATAAAATAGTTCTTTAAGCATGTTATTTCTATATATAATTGGTTTTGGAGCAAAAACAGTTAAATCCAAAATATTTTTCCAAATTACGATACAACAAAAAAATATTAAGTAAATCATTTTTAGTCCATTTAGTTCACCCTGTCAAACAGTAATAGACACAATTCTTGTATGTTAAATTAATTAATAATGTCAGTCTAACGATTTTGTTTTTTGAGAAAAAATATTTAATGCAAGAAACAAATCATAACCCAATTACACATTATGTATATTGAACAAATATATACATATTATACACCTATACTCCTATGAAATAGGAGGAGGAAAAATATGAAATAAACAATTGAATCTGATAATTTTAATTTTCACTGAAAAATAAAATTTCTAAATTATTTTTTAATGATATTGAAAATTGCACTCGATAATAATTAGACAATTCAACAATACACAGGGCGTTCCATTAAAAAATATATTATTGCTTCTTGTAACTCCGAACTTCTGCACGTCACTGTTTCCATTAACTTAAAAGCGTTCAGTTACAGCTCCATAACTTTTACTCGAAACTTTATTTGGCATTTCTAATAATAATAATAACCCTGTACATATTCCATTTAAAAGACTTATTTTATGTTCTTAATTTAAATTAAACTTCTTTTGGGATTGGGAATGCAAAGACCTAAATTGTTACACTATACAAGCTGTTCCGATTAGAACTTTATAGAGAATTTTATATTAGTTACATCTAAAAGATCCTAATGTTCTCCAATGTTACGGTAGTGAACGTTAACGTTCTTTCAAAAAAACTATTTTTTTTTTTCTAAATTTAAATTTGATAAAAAAGTTATACGGCCCTGGGTATAATAAAATCAGAAATTAATTTTTGATAAAACGTTCAATTACGAACAAAAAATTTATCTTACTATCTTTTTGTATCTCTCAGTTTTGCGGCAAATTTGTGTCTTTGAATTTTAAGTAAATATTTTACAAATATTTTGGTTGTGAGAAATAATCATTATTGTCATGAATTGTTTAATTTAAGCTACCTATGTCATTACTGTCGTATTTTTCTCATGAAGTTGTTAGAAATCAGGTCTTTAGCATTCTATAGAGAATATTAATTTAACACAAAAAAGTTCATATAAACATAGATTGTAATGTTCTTCGAATTTGAGAACTATTTAACCGGAACATCCTGTATTACCACTCAATTTTTCCAAAAGGCGTAAAGTTACATGCATTAGACTGTACGATACAGCATTCTTTACTGAACACCCTGTATATGCGCGTTTCAAAACAAATTTTAGCACCATTAAACGAATTAATAATGTCAGTCTAAAGATTTTGTTGTTTGTTATGAAAAAATGGAAGTTCCTTGAGCAGCGGAATCAAAGACGAGTATCCACATATTATGCAAATCACCCTATTACTATTAAAATATACATCAGTCCAAGGCGACGATACCAAAACCGGCCGGCGCAACTGTGATACAGAAATTTATGCAAAACTGAACTTTCACTGGTCAACCGCTGACGTATTCCGATCCGCGCGGACACTAACACCCTTATCGTGAAAAACCCCACATAGATTTTTTTATGTAGAAGTACCAAGTACTCACCACTACGAACAACTTCATATTATACACAACAATTGGAAAGCGTATGGTGCATGAAGATGCTGCGGCACATCTTTTATATCGTATAATGTAACGACCCCTCCAAAGAAAATACATCTTCCTATGTATTACTTTAACATTTAGATAAGTGAAATTAGGGTCATAACCTCTCAGGATATTGTCGGTGGGCCCAAGTGAGACTGGCAAATACGCCCCGGGCCATTTTTTTCACACAATGTGCGCTATTGACACTGGACAAACAGCTGATTGCTTCAGTACTTGTTATAATCATAGGCTATTATTTTTAAATGTCAGATAGGACGCCGGTAAATTGTTCTCAAGACGAAGAGGCGTGCGTGGATTTCCTTTTTCGTTTAAAATCGATGCTACCCAAGCAACCGGATGCAGACACAAGTGGTTCCAATACTTCAGATGTCCATCTATAATAATTACATAACAGTGTCAAATAAATTTTACAAAAATGCAATAGGTAAACACTAGATGCTTATCTGTTGATCTGAAGAAAATTCTTTATTATATTTCAACTTGAATATTCTTCCAGTACAATATCACTAAGATTTAAAATTCCATTCGAAGCTTTTGATATTTGTTGAACAAGCAATCGGGAACACAGAGACCGACCTTGTTACACTATAAAGAGTGTTCCGATTTTAGTGATTAGAACTTTATAGAGAATTTTATTTTCGTTAAGTCTAAAAGATTCTAATGTTCTCCAATGTTGTTGAGGTAGTGAATAAAAAAGTAAAAAAAAACGATGTTTTTTCTAAATTAACTAGAAGCGAAAATACCCATATCAGTACCACTAATTTTAAGTTATACGGCTCTGGGTATAATAAAATCAGAAATTAATTTTCGATAAAGCATGCACTTACGAACAAAAATGTTTCTTAATATCTTTTTTCTACGTTCATGCAAAACACAAGACTTTATTGAACTATATTTAGTGGTTCTTTATTGCACTAGTGCAATAAAATGTTTATTACATTTATTTGTCATTCTACTGCAGCGTTATGTCATCACGACAAACATAAACGTTCAAATCGACGTCACCTTTTCCTAGACTTAGTGTCATCTAAATAAAATTTGTTGGTTTTTGCATGAACGTAGAAAAAATATTGTAGGCAACCCGTACAAAAAGTGCTTATTGCACTCGACGTGTTGTCCTACTCGGCCTGACGGCCTCGTTGGACAATTTCACGTCGCTTGCAATAAACACTTACTTTTTGTACTTGTTGCATAAATAACTATCTTAGTTCTCCCGGAACATTCATTTATGTTTTAAGGAATAAAGATATATTATTATTATTATCACCACTTACTAATTCTTTTTTAAAAGCGTAAAATTATATGCATATCATAGACTATTCGATATCGCGATATCCGGTAAATCATTAACAAAAATAAGACATAAAAAGGGGCCAAAATTGGTATCTTGAGGTATGCCAAAAAAAATTCATACATTATAAGACAAAAATACACCGACCGTAAAGCGTTAGGATCTATTTCCAATTTAGCTAAGGCGACTTCACAAATATTATACATAAAACTACTTTTTAAAGATAAACAAAGGAGAAAATCCACTTTGGTAAACTTATCATATCCGGTCACTTACAAGATTCTGAACACCACATATTTTTACATTCCTCTCAATATTGATGTTTGAGTGAAATTTTAATGGCAAAAAGAAATTGTAAATAATATTTAGATTTAGACTTCTATTAATCATTGTTGTGTTTCCTTCTAATAAATATGTATTTCTAAACAATAAAGAAAACTGGAAAATGTATTAATCATTTATTTTTATATAAATGTGCACTGTGCAAAGTTAAACAAATATTACCTATACCTACTAAATTTTCTTTATTTATTTTTTTAAAGAAAAAATAAAAACGAATAAAATATTTCACAGATATAAATTGGATAAATCAACTACTAACGCACAAACATATACTATTTTGCATTTTTGTTTATCCTACACACACCTAAACAGGGTAATAAATTATTTTAAGGGCGCCGTATTCTTGAAATAGGGTTTTCTACAAATACAAGTAATTTTAGATATTTAGGAACAGAATAATATAGTTTAGCAAATAACAAGAATGTTACCTAATGCCTCAAAGATACCGAAGTAAAATCAATATACAGAGTGTTCCAGAATGATACTCTAATATTTTACCAGTGTATTCCACAAGCCGTTTCAGGGTGCGATCTTCATATGAAATTTTTCAATTTGGGTCCCTGTTGAGATATTCGAGTCTCACAATGGCGGAAAAAAATAATTTTTTTATTTTTCCTTAAAAACGGTTACACATTCAAATTTCAATTTTGGTACTCATTAACAGCTAATCAAAAGCTATTTTGTGGTGGTGTCTATTCCTTGGCTCATGTTTCTGGGGGGCGGGAATAAGCAACCTTTAGATTTATTTCTTTTAGAACATTTTTCTGCAATGGCCGATTTCAACAAAACTTTTTTTTTAAATATTACATCTAATTTTACTGCTTTTTTCCCTCTTGTAATTTTTTCATATAACCAACAGTTTGCGCGGAAAAAAAAGGCGTCGCAGATACCCAATATTACCTAGTGTTACAAAAGAAGTAGAGTGTGGTTGAACGTTGTTTAAATATAATCATAATCAAAAACTTACATAAACGAGAAAAAATTAAACTATAAACCATTATAGGGACATTTGGTCCATCCTCAAATTACACTATTTGTGAAGCTAACTATTTTTAAAATTCACAATATGCTATTTAAAAGCATATTCCTCTATTTTTTTTTCTTATATTTTCAGGTATTAACAATATTGTGTGAAACTAACTACTCAGTGAACAAAAGGCCCAACCTGCGTTGAATTACACCCACAATATCTACCCATATATTCCTTATTATTAGCTTTTGTAACATTTTTTTACTGATGAAGCAATCCAAAAAATGCAGAAATAGATCAGATCTCATCTATTGTGGTTGAATTTCAAGTTCCCACTCCATATATAGAGTATATCAGGTTAGTAAATAGAATACATTTTTTAGATAATTATTGAATAGAGTTTTGTCTGTGGGTGTTCATTAGCATACCTAGATGTTTGGTATCAGAGAGCATGCATATGACTTCATTGATAGGAATTGTAGGAGATTTGATACATATTAGCTTAAAATACCTTTCTTAAACAGTAAAAAAACATATTCCTCTAATTGGTAAATTTAATTATGATGAGGACTATTCTAATACAAATCACCAATTTGTAAGTGCTGAAATGAGAGGTGTAAAAATGCAACGGTAAGTTCTAAAACAAAATTGTTAATAACAGCTAGAAAAGAAATATAGATAGGTATTTAAGTAAATAAAAATTATATGTGTACTACTTTACAAAATTAATGATAAAATGGAATATTTTGGTTTCTAAAAAAGAGTTTTATGTACCTACCTACAATAAAACAAAACAAAACATTTGGATACAGGGTGGTCAAATGAAAACGAAACAGACCCATTTTCAGAAACTGCGTCAAGATTGCAGAAAATCGCTCAGACCCGTTGATTTTAGATTAAAGGGGGACATTCTTTAGTGGTATTTTTCCTCCACCACTTTTACCCCCAAGCAAGGGTAAGAATCACCCAAAAATATTTAAATGGCATTGAGGGTTGAGTAATATTTATTTTGAAAGCTCTTACAATTCTCTTTACAACAGACTTTAAATTTTATAATTCCGCCCAATACTTTGAAAAAAAATACATTTTAAATTATGTTTAGTTGCTTACTTACTACTTAGTTGACTAAATGTTCAAACTGATGACCGCCCGCTTCCATACGACAATAAAGACTTTATTCGAAACGTTTGCGCACATTCTGAAGCAATTCCGGAGTGATTCTACGACATTCGTCGATGATTCTTTGACGCAAATCTTGCAGCGACGCTGGCGGTGTTTTATAGATTTTACTTTTCAGGTACCCCCACAAAAAAATCAAGGGGCGATAAATCCGGTGATTGTGGAGGCCACTCAATGCTGCCTCTTCTCCCAATCCAATTCCGTGGAAAACGTTGCTCCAAATACTGACGGACATTTAACGCACAATGCGGAGGAGCACCGTTCTATTGAAAAATCAAATTATCTGCATCATACTTTGGAACATTTTCAATAATATCAGTCAAAGCAGGGTCAATAGCGTCTTCCAGTGCAAATACATTTGACAAATTACCAGGTAGAAAAATGAGGAACCACCAGCGGGTCACCGAAAATTCTCGCCCATACATTTAATATTTCTGGTTGCTGTATATGCACCTCGTGAAAAACTCTTGGGTTTGAATCTGACCAATAGCGGCAATTGTGACGATTTACCGTCCCGTTTAAGAAAAAACTGGATTCATCAGAAAAATAGCTGTTAAAAAGGAACTGCTCGTTCACTCATTGTTTCGCAAAATTGCAAACGGCGGTCATAATCATCCTTATGAAGTTCCTGGACTCAATGTATTTTGTATGGATGGAATTTATTGTTCTTCAAAATGGTTTGTATGTATAGTTCGATTGATCCCGGACGCAGATGCCAGCTGCCTCGTACTTAATGTAGGATCAAAATGAACTTGTCCCAAAACTGTAATTTCACTAGCTTCATTAACTAGAGGTTTTTCAATTTCTCGTTTTTTTATTGGCTAGGTTCCCTGTCTCTTGATTTTTTTTACTACTCTAGAACATACATCCTCCTGACATGTCGATCTTGAGGTTGTTCATTAAATAGCTTAGCTATTCTATTCGCACATTTATTGTTCATCAAGTAAAGTGAAATGATATCTACCCTTTCCGCAATGGAATAAACCATAGTGTTTAACTTTCAAAAACACAGTTAAATAAACTACCAACCAACGCTTCCAAATAATACTAGAAAATAAATTTGGAATCCACTAATTTTACGTTCGTTGTGTGTGTATAGTATTGATTTCTGTTTTGACAATTGTGTTTTTTTTTACAACAAATCGCCAAAAACCAATGTAACGCAAGAAATACTAAATTTATACCATTGGCGTACTTAACTCGAACGATTGACATTTTTACCGTTATGTACTAATTGTTTGTAGATAAGTTTCAACTTTAAAATCAAAATTCTTATTAAGTATTGGGCGGAATTATTTAAAGTCTGTTGTAAAGAGAATTGCAAGAGCTTTCAAAATAAATACTACTCAACCCCCAATGCCATTTAAATATTTTGGGGTGATACTTACCCTTGCTTGGGGGGTGAAAGTGACGGAGTCTAAAATACCAGCAAAGAATGTCCCCCTTTAATCTAAAATCGACGGGTCTGAGCGTTTTCATTTGGCCACCCTGTATATCTATTAACCAGCCTTTTTAGTTAATTTAAAGTATGGTGACTAATTATACAATTAAACAAACTTTCAAATGTATTTTTCTTGTATTTAAAATATGACACCATTATGCAGCAGATAAAATTGAAGGACGTAAATAAAACTTTAAAAAAAATTTATTTTCAATATTATGCCAACTAAAATTGGAGGAAATAACAATAGCCACGATTGTAAAAAAGTCATTCACTTGTGTTTGCTAATCTTCAGTCTTCATTTATTAATTAAGGACACCAAGATACTGTTTATTTTACTCAACTCTATAGTAACTTCTTGAGATTATGAATTTCGTCACATGTTAAATAATACCTACTCGAGATCAGAATAATAATTGAAACATATGCGCGTCCTCCGTATATTCTACGAATAAATAAACAAATCACTTTTGACACTTATTTGAAAATACACACGGAATAACATTATGTTTTTACTCAATTGATAACTCATTATAAAGTTTAAAAAAACCCTAATGATTAATTCGGAAATTAATCAATTCAATTTCCCCGATGCATTATTGTTTTTTGTAGACTAGAAGATGTAAATATACTGTTACAATGACAGCAAGGTGTAGGTACGTTAAACCTGCTCAGTATGCAATTGATATGAATGAACTTTGCATCAGATTTAACACCTAATAGATAAAAAAAGTTTACGAGGCGTGTTTACACGACAAAACACCTCATGTTTATTTACGAGAGCTATAAAAACATTTATATATATTGTTATATAATAATATATAACATACATGTCCTCTGCCATATAGCATATGTCATCTCACACGGCAAGCGCATCAGATAAAATGTTTTATGCATAGGATGTATTAGTATTTCAGCATACGATATGCATTATTATATCAGACATTTTTAATAAAATCTTTTCAATTTATGGGTATAAGAAATTGGGTTTAAACGTGAATCTCTTTTAGAATTACCACATTTTTGAAACCACAAATTTGAAGGTCAATTTGTCTATTCATAAGTAGTTTTGACGTCTCCATACCACAAGTTTTTATGTAGACACACCTTACCTAGATGTGTCCTGACTTTATTTTCAGTAGTTTTGATAGAAGATAAATGTTAACTAAAGAACGAGTTTATTTAAATATATATTTTTAAACAAGCCTAACAAATCAATGACATTCTTTACTCACAGTAGTCTTTCTGTGTACATATACCTAAATGATACATTAGTTACATTTTTAATTTGGATAGTTTGTAATTATAATATTTTAAGTTTGTTTTTTTTTTAATTCGCATATATCCTCTAAAACAGAAAACAAGATTTTAGTTTTCGCTTTGTTTAAAACAAATATATTCACCAGTTCATCACATTAGAAATCCATAATGTCTCAAACTATTGTTCCATTGTTTTGTAAGTTCAATGAGCGCTAAAATAAACTATATTTATTTTACAGCTTACCACAGTAATTGGCAGTAAAATCCTCATTAAATATATTTAATGTGTATTACTGTGGTAAGCTGTATGTATAATACAGGGTGTCCGGATATTATGCGTCAAGACTTCAGGAGGTGATTCCTCACAAGAAATTAGGGTCACGAAGTCCTATAACAATTTTTCGAAAACTCAATATTAACGGAGATACAAGGTGTTAAAGTTAAAATTTTTTTTTTTCGATATTTGTAAATAACTTCTTAAGAAATCCAAATATTTTCATAAAATTTGTAAATCGGGGGTTTTTGCGGACGAGAAATTCAAATATGTTTCTAATTTTGACGTTACTAGTAGAGGGCGCCACTTATGGCATGTCATGTTTCTTTTAAATGACAAAACTTTTTTGCTGCTTAGTGTATCTGACTATTGAAACAATCAATTCTCCTACCTGTTATATCTGAAAAAGGTATACCTTATTGAAGTCGTTAGGAGTAACAGTTTTCGAAATAATCTTATTTGAAATATTCAGTGCACCGAATAAAAACTGTTTTGGTTTCAGTTAAAGTGCCTTTTCTACTGAAAATACAGCAAAATGTTACTTGAAAAACTTGTTCGGAATAGTAAATTATGGAGATGTGCAAAATTTAAAAAAAAATCGGCCTGCTTTGATAAAATCTTTGTGCTTTATTGAAAAATGGTTTCATTAAACCCCGCCGATCTTCTTGAAATTTTGCACGTCTCCATAATTTACGATTCTGAACAACTTTTTGCTGCATTTTCAGCAGAAAAAGCACTTTAACTGAAACCAAAATAGTTTTTACTCGGTGCACTGAGCATTTCAAATGGGATTATTTCAAAAATGGTTACGTCTATCGACTTCAGCAAGGTTTACCTTTTTCAAATAAAACAGGTAGGAGAATCGATTGTTTCGATAGTCAGATGGATACATTAAGATGCAAAAAAGTTCTGTCATTTAAAAGAAACATGATGTGCCACAAGTGGCGCCCTCTACTAGTGACGTCTAAATTAGAAACATATTTGAATTTCTCATCCGCAAAAAAACCCCGATTTACAAATTTTATGTAAATATTTGGATTTCTTAAGAAGTTATTTACAAATATCGAAAATAAAATTTTAACTTTAACACCCTGTCTCTCCGTTAATATTGAGTTTTCGAAAACTTGTTTTAGGACTTTGTGACCCTAATTTTTTGTGGGGAATCACCTCCTGAAGTCTTGACGCATAATTTCCGGACACCCTGTATACATATGTTTCATTTCATCGCTCAACAAACTTAGAAAATTTGATATTTCCATGAAAATGAAATGCATTGTTATACAAATCATTTAGCGTTATAAATAATGTTAGTAATATATAAGCATATATACATTGTTTCTTTTTTTACAAACATATAGTGCGTGTTTATCGAGAAATGATATAGTGTTCGGAAACTCCGTGCAGAAAATTTAGAGGATGATACTCGCGAATTCGAGATATTCCAGAAAATAATGTCCAATTCATGTAACATTTTTTTGAAAAGTGAATATTAGCGGAGCTACGTAATTCCAAATTTATTTTTTTTAATTTGTTTTTTTGGCTATAACTTTTTTTAATACTGGAAAGATTTTTTTTGGCGGACTTGTTACTTCTATAGAGACGCAGTTTCATGTCAAATATTTTTAAAATTGCACAGCTCTAAAGACAAGAAAGGGCACGTCTAGGTGAAGAAATTATCTTTTTTTTGTCTTTAGTTATATTGAAATTTTGATTTCCATAAAGACTAATAATTTATATAAAAAGATACTCTTGCTTGAAGTCGAAAAAATTAACCGTTTGCGAGGAATTCGACATTTAAATTTTTTGGACATACTGATGAATTTCTTTTACTATTAAGCAAAGTATACTTTGAAAACAAATCGCAAATCTTCTTCAATATATTCGGTTAAAATTATTGTGTGGTTAAAGGAGTTATTCGATAGCATCAGTAACTTTCTATGAACAAAAGAGAAACACAATTAGTGAAAACAATAAAGTGAATATATTATCAATTATTGTCTGTTAAACAGTAATTATCGTCAAATACTTACTAAAGTATAATGCATTAATTTTTTATATCTTTCTAATTCTTACGAAATTAATTTCAAATCGTAGTTTTGCCTACTTGCTTAGTTTTTCAACCTGAGAAACTTTTGTTAATACCATTTTGTCGTAGTGCAAATAGAGAAGACACTACTAGTAAAACTATTTAGATTTTTTAAATTTCCATGCCTTACTTGATTTTACGAATTCAAAATCAATCACGATTAGTTCCACAAACATTTATTGTCTCTTAAAAAGGTCGTTTCACATATCCACGAACGTATATATGTAATATATATATAAATAATATAGTTATGCCACCGAAATATCTTACGGTCACCGTATTTCTCGCCGTAAAATGACCAAATTTGTGGGGCCTTTATGAATAGAAATAAAAAAAACACGTAGAACAAAAGTAATACCAAAAATAAAATTGACAACAAAGATTTCTTTGAAAATTTGTTGGTTAGACTGCTTTTTGTCATTTATTTTACTTCGGTACCTTTGAATATTCGCATATGGCATGAAATAACATTCTTGTTATTTGCTGAACTCTATTATTCAGTTCTTAAAATATACTTCAAATTGGAGGTTAAATTCCTTTTCCTATTATTTTCCAAAATTATATACAGTAATTTCAATCAATAGGTACTGGTTTAAATCTGTCAAAATAATACTTTCGATAACAGAAAGTACCTAACTTTGAGTAAAAGAAATTAATCTTGACAACTTTTATGCATCACTCACGTGCATTTTGGATCTCTTATATACAGGGCGTTTAAAAAAATATGTCAAAATTTCTAGAGCTACATAAAACAGTGAAAATTAAGTGGCCTTTGCTTAATAAACGTATATCTCACGTTTTAGATACAGGGCGTGTAAAATAATTTTAGAAAATCAAATTTTGGATGTATTTTTTTTAAAGCGCACCGTATTTTATCAAAACCTGACAGGTGCGATTTTGGTGGTGCTGAATGCGCTGGAGATATTAATTTTTCTATACAAAGTAGAGGGCGCTAGTGTTCTATCACTTCTGCTGACATTTTATTGTATGACTTTTTCAGTTAAGTTTTTCCATTCTAAATTACGTGATATTATGTCAAATTTCATTATATACAAAAGGGTGCTCTTGATAAACTTGTTAATAATGCACCGTTTTGAGTCATCAGGAGATTTTTATAATAATACTTATTTATCAAGTGTCAACTATTTCACTAATATGTAACAAATTCCAGTAGTTCTTTTTTAACATGTTTAAATTAAGCTGTAACTTATATTTAAGGAAGGGTGAATTATTTAAAAAAAAATTAACAAACTAAAAATGAAGAATGCATACGAATACCTATCTCTAACATCATCTAGGCGGTGTTACCAAAAAAATATTTTACTTACATATTGGGATTACTTCAATATTTAATAATTTATTACATTATTTCATGGAACACCTTTTCGGAGACTAGAGACACACTTATTTTCAGAAACACCCTGTATTTATCTCAACTTAATTAAAAAGTATAAACAATTTGCAATTTTCTTTCACCACCAATGACTTGTTTTCACATTTTGTAGTCTGTTGCGCCAAGATTGACTAATAAAAGTATATTTAGTTTCTCATTTAATTATGACTTGAAGAAGTTTTCCTTGATAAAAAAAATCTAGTCGTGCTGTGAAAACGACTGTATAATGAGATAACTACGTAAATATGCATAGAAGTGAAAGCAAAATTTGAGACGTCAATCGGTATATGTTAAAGGGAAATTGTAAATGATGCAAATTTCCTTATATCTATTATAAAGGGTGTTCTTTTTAAGAATGTATTTTATTTTTAACATATTAGCTTATAACGTCCTTGCCAGACAAATACTGAATGATATACTCTGTGTATACAGAGTGATTCAGTCACGTCATTCATTTTAAGAAGAGATTAGGGAAAAATGAGTATAAAAACATTTTTAAATGCATATTTACGAAGAAAAAATATTTTCAAATTATTATTTAAATCCCTTTTCAAACTGTCATTGACTCAGCTTCCAGTTCAATTCGGTGTCGGCATGACGCTACGTTGCCAAATTTAAATATTATTTTCCCAGTACCTTATAATGTTAAAATATGTAATAAATGATCAAAATAATTTTTTAAACGTATACAATGTATATATTATATTTCAGTTTAAAAATATTTAATATTAAAGTTACAAATCTCCAAGTGATCAATACCTACTGGGTAAATTATTAAAAAGGCAGAAAAGTTGTTCGTATTTAAATACTGATAAAACCCTCGTGTTGTCATTAAAAAACATTACAAGACATACTCAGTGATAAACAAACCGGCAATCCGAATCTTAACCTACAGTGTTTAGGTCAATAATTTTCTTTTAACGCCTACTCAATGGCAAGCGTTGCAGAACCACCAAATAATAATACAAATAAACAATTAAATTCACATTTATATAAACATCCGGTGTAATAATTATGAAATCATGAGTATTTGCTATTT
The DNA here is from genome assembly GCA_025584915.1 of Monochamus saltuarius. Taxonomy (NCBI): domain Eukaryota; kingdom Metazoa; phylum Arthropoda; class Insecta; order Coleoptera; family Cerambycidae; genus Monochamus; species Monochamus saltuarius. The sequence goes on along the minus strand of CM046721.1, from coordinate 110,891,720 downwards.
TAGATTAGTCATAGTGTTTTAGTTTAGATTAGTAATAATAACTGCTCATCCGTCGTAATCACGCGCTGAGGTCTGGCCAGCTGTAATCGGTATACTTGGCACAGCAATGCAGCTAAAAGTTGGCAGTTCAAATTCAATTTTAATACTTTCACGGCGGAATACGCCGAACTTGTTCGATCCTTTTTTCTGTGCCAGTTGTCGAACTGCATCTCAAGCTCAAGCAGCGTGGCGTGGCCTCTCTCTTCAGTCCCTTATACCATCAGTTACCATGTTCGCGTAGGATGGCGCTTTTCGTGCTTGTTGTTTGTTTCACCAGCGTAGTTTATAGTTTTTAATTAAATTTATATATATTTATCTAAATAAAAATACAATTCAAATTGAGTGAAACTAAATTTCACAAATTTTCCTACCAGTAACAATAATTAATAGTGAAAGAGTACGGTCGTGCACATAGACATGTTTCCGTGTGTGTTATTCGGTACAGATGAAGACGCCAAAGCCTGATTGGAAACGGAATAAGAGATTTGATTCTGATGCATTTAAGTGAAGACATAAAAATAATAGTAAAACTCATATTCATAATCAAATGCGATTTGCATTATTTGGAAATATCAACGTACCTACAAGCTCAACTTGATTCCACTTTCAAAAACAATAATTTGAAGAGACAAAAATAGGCATGTTTTATCCAAACTCATTAATATACTGTATAAAACTTTGCGGAGCTTTTGAACTTGCACTACGAGGGCAACATGAATACCTTAAAAATGCAACAATTTTTAAGACATCTCAAAAATATACAAAGACATTTTACATTGCATGCTAAAATAGAATAAAATATATATTATTTCAGTACTGAACTTTAATGAACATGACGTTCGCGGTGTAGAACTAACTACATCTATCGGCCGTTCGCTACTTCATGCCGGACTGAACATGTCACAGGCACGAAGCGTTCTACATGCAGTAGACACCATTGAAAGCTGTCGACCTTTATCGCGATCGGCGAGAAACGATATTTTGCAAACACGAAATTCCAGGAAACAACTACTCTGCGGGCTAATGCCCCGACCAGTTGGACATTTTCAGTCCGGCATGAAGTAGCGAACGGCCGATAGATGTAGTTAGTTCTACACCGCGTACTCATGGTCCCTTCTGTCGGGTTAGACAGACGAAAGCAGCTAGGATTATTCGTCGGATACCTCACCTATGGCATACTGATGAGAGCTAACAAGCTCGAAACCGGTATATGTCTGGTGGGCGTCTGACGAATGACTCTAGTGAGTCTAGCTGTTGCTATAGGTTTTCCAGGTGTAATTCAATGCTGGTCGGGGCATTAGCCCGCAGAGTAGTTGTTTCCTGGAATTCCGTGTTTGCAGAACATGACGTTGTTATGTATGTGGTTCTGACGACATGCCTACGTAGTTTCGCTTCACAAACGCGATTGTTATGGGTATGCTTATCTTTTGAAATGCCGAGTAAAATTTTTTTCGATTTTCTGTCTCTATTAGATCTTCCGAACTTTTTTAAATGAATGACAGTATAACTGAATCATCCCTTATAATACAGTTGACTATAAAAATATAAACTATTTAAATCTTATATTGTACCGTTAGTTTTGCTTCAAATCCTGAATTAGAAGTGGAATTCTTAGAAATATGACACAACCACAAACTATTCTGCACAGATAACACCTAGAAATGTTTCATATCAAATTTAAGGCCGGCTACAGACTATGCGTGAATTCGGGATTCGCAATGCGTGGTTTGTAAAAAATTCGTTCACTTTATGAATGGACTTTTTACGAACAAGACCCTACACACTATTCGCAAATTCATCGCATATCACGAATCGCGAATACACGCATAGTCTGTAGCGAACCTAAAGAGACATGACATTGTAAAATGTATATGTATATTAAACACAAATGTTTCTTTAGGGAACCATTAGTTCATACATGTCTTTGCATGCATTATAATTAATTTAAATGATTTCATTCACAGAATGATACTACAAGTACGTAAATTCAATTCAAAGGCTTGCGTAATATAATGTATTGAATTAAACTACCCAAGGAATGTTACATCATACTCTCATTCGCAATTTATATACAATTTCTAATCTAAGGTAATCTCAAAACAAAAGACAATATAAAATTTACATTAATTAATTCAGTTCTAGACAATTAATAATAACTGCATCCTTTTTGTAGATCGCATACAATCCTTGCAATAATGAGAATTATACAAGATAATTCACAACTTATCCGAAAAAAATTGGGAACAGATGCGTCATGAAAAATGCCAATATAATACAAAATTTAAAAAAATCCTTACAGTCTCAAAGAAAAAAAATACTGAAGTTGTAGTATTTTCAACCTTTACATAGCTGGGCTACTGTATTCTCTAGCGCCATCGGAATACTGAAATCCGATTAACGTTTTTACGACAGTGTTTACATTAGTATTTCAAGTATCAAAAAAGGCTTACGTGTATAGCAACTCGGAGTTGATGGATACGGTACTAATGTATGATGAAGTAAGACAAGTCTGTACGCAGAACGATTTCCCGACAGACATGTGCCAAATGCAGCTACTTTTACCGCGGTAATGCACGCGGGCGTGACGTGGAAAATTTGCAACCGAATCGTGGAGGTCCAGGGCGTTCACGCCGTATTGCGGCAGCTGAGGAACGCGCGATTGTTGAAGAGAATTCCCGACTAAGTGCCAGACAAATCACTCAACATGTGCATATCAACAGTGTGGCGTATTATGCACGAGGCTCAATTATGCCAATTACGTACGAGTTCAAAACGGACAAGAAACATTTGTGTTAGTTGGTAGAAACTGGGTAAAACGGGCCCAAATGTGTTTACACGTCGGTGGACAAAATTTTGCACAGTTGTAGCATAAGATGTCTCAAATTATTTTATTTATTAAAACCACAAATTAATATCAATAATTAATAATAAGAACAGTGGCAAAACAGTTGAATTTAATGATATAAAATAGGTGTCTTTCTCAACTTTACATTAAAAAAATAACTGGAAAATGGCTTGTTTTTCGAGTAAAATATAAAAGAAGTAATTTTACAGAGAAATATACAGGGAATATTAATGCTATCAAAACATTAAACGTAAAGGAAAAACAAATTGCGGAAAGAGTTTTTTCTTTTTCAGTTTTACCACATTTTTAATGGATTTCAAGTTTCAATTAATTCCTAATTAAGACATTTTTATGTGGAAGAAATTTTTTATTAAATCACATAAATTAAGTAAGCATAAACCAAAGTTCATAATATATGAACTTTGTAAGGCACTTTTTGACATACGACCCACATTTGTGACGTCATCGTTGTTCGAGATATGACGTCATCGATTTTTTTTTAATAGCAACCCCCAATTTAGACCATGCCATTTGAAAGAGTGTGCCATTATATATACTTACATTACGAAAAGCTATGGTGTTACATAACAAAATTCCAAGAAAATAATGTTTGAAGATTTTAAAATTTAATTTTCACAATACTGAAAATAATAATGATTATGTAAAAATCGACTAAATTAAATGTTCAAATTGTGCACCCTTGGCTGCCTGACAAGAGCCAAGACGATTAATAAATTCTTTTGGACATTATCAATAACTTCAGGAGGTATACGATATATCTTGTGACGAATTCTTGCTATTAAATCTTCTAAATTAACCGGTCAAGTAACGTATACTCTGCTTTTAAGTATCCCCCAAGAAATAATCTAGGGGTGTCAAATCAGGCGAAATTGATGGCCACTCAATCGGCCCCCTTCTCCTATCCAACGATTCGGGAACAGCTCATCTAAATAAGCACGGACAGGTGTTGCATAATGGGGAGGTAGACAGTATTATGAATATTAAATTTTAAAATCTTATAATCTTATAATCTTCAAACATTATTTTCTTGAAATTTTTGTTATGTAACACCATAATTTTTCGTAATGTATGTGTAGAATGACACGCTCTTTCAAATGGCATGGTCAAAATTGGGGTTGCTATTTAAAAAGTTGTCGATGGTATCATATCTCGAACAACGATGACGTCACAAATATGGGTCGTATGTCAAAAGTGCCTTTTAAAAACAAAATCGACATGCCAGAAGATTTTTCGATAACTTCTCAATTTCAAAACTAATGAATTTATTCGTTACTTTTCGAAAGCAGTATACCTATTTTGAAAACATTACCACATAGATACAAATATTAATTCATCTTTTGTGTGTGTGTAATTTGTAACAGGATATATTTTAATTAATTTATTAACAGTTCTTACTAGGAGCCAAATATATTTAAATTATTTACGTAATAGTTTATAAATATCTCTTTCAGATGGTACCTGATCAAGAGGAATTTGCGTAAAACAATAAAAAAACAATCACTATTTTTTTTTAATGAGTTATAGAAAATGTCGTGTATCTATTCCCAACGATTGAAATACTTATAAACTAGCTCTTAGACACAACAATGTGGGTGTGACTACATGATTATAGCATACAGCATTCGTCAGTACAATTTTTAAAAAATGAAAGATGGGAAGAGCTACAAGAAATGACGACTTGCTAATCATAGAATATAATCGCCCCAGCGAAACTGGCACACACTGTAAAATATACATATTTCGTGTAATAGTGCTTATAAATGCTTAACTTCTGTCAAATAATCTACACATACCAACATGTATTAATTTCACGGTTAATTACAGCCTGATTACAAACATGTCCACTGTTTTAGTAGGTGTGACAGTACATAGTTTAAGAAATCGTGATTTTTCACGCACCTATCAAATTTACAAGCGGTGAAAGCACAATTGTGCAACATTTGTCGCTTCCTAGGTATGCACACAATGAAGATTTTAAGAAACATTTTACGACAGTGTTTTAGTAATATATTATGATTAATGTCGTGACGAAAGGGTTGAGTAGACTTAAGTAATATTAAAATGTTTCTTAACTCCTACTTTTGGTCCACAAATATTTATCAGTTTTCAAGGTTCTGGTGCTATTAGTGTTAATAAAATTTCAGAACAAACAACCAAATTATCGAAATTTGCAAATGGGGAATTTCACACTCATGATACAGTTATGTCAAAGTCACATTAATATTATTTTGTTATATATGTATACAAGACGGGAGTTTTTTTTATGAAGGTCAGATTTCTACCAAAACAACCTCTTGTGACATTTAAAAAACATACTATTTCATAAGTAGTGTGTATAGGGTGATCATGTGGAAAAAAATTACAAAAGATATAGTTAACCATCTACACTTTCTTAATTTCTACAATGATTGTCCGACTAAATCATCCTTTTTCTAAATGGTTTGGTATTAAAAAATGTTTTAACCTAATAACTTCAATTCGTTAACAATACAAATGGTTGCAACCAACTTACACAACTAAGCAAATATAAGAAATATGAAAGTGAATTATTATTTTATATACAGGGTATCTCACCGAGAACTCTCGCAAAAATTTGGTTCCTAGGACAAATACCACTAAAATATCTAAAACTCTCCAGCACTTAAGGTTATACCGAAATTAGAGACCAACTTCGTTATTTTAAATGGAACACTGTATATTATTGCATGCTAGGAGTTACAGATTTTGAAATTAATTTATTAAGAACAAAATTTACGTATGCTATATAAATTTGAATGCGATCACATATAAAAAATTAACAAAAATGACAAAAATAATTGCATTACATAACATCCATTATTTTTAGAGCAGAAACAGTGACATAACAGTTTTTATCAATTTCGAGGCGTTAGATAATAAAAATAATAAGAATATTTCAAAATTTAAAGTTTTTATCTTGTATTATCAATTACCCAAGGTTGAAAATAATAGAGAATGAGTAATTCACAACACTGAGATGAGTACGGAAGATACGTGTGGTAGGATTACCCTAAGCGTGCCACTTGAGAAGAGTTAAAGCACACAAAATTATCAAAAATAAGTTGACGTCGGCTGAATCTAGCAAATTAACAATTTACTTTAAATGTGCCACCTGTGTCGTTCTCTCTACAAATTAGAATGCCATCCTTTTGTTTTGAGCTTCTGATAATCTACCATGGCAGTTTCATGATGAAAATGATGGGAAATGTTATAGTTGACAAAATTTGTTATATCATATTGTACCGCTTTCCGTATGACCTTCATACGTCCATGTTTCGTCAAAATTTAATATATTCCTCGATCCAGATTCTTATTATTTAATATGTATTATAAATAGTTTCTTTGCCATATCACTAGTTCGTCCTTTCTATCATTACTCTTTTAGATTTTATTTATACGGACTAAGTTTCATCTTGTAAGAAATAGCAATCTATTTTTTTTTGTCAAAAACTCATTTTAAAAATACAATTTTCCTTTGCTATTCATGTACAATTTTGTTAATGAAATACATATTTTAACAACACTTACACTCATATTTTGACCTCGCGTTACTCTTCATACATGTCACCTTCCGACATTTCTCACTTGTAAATTAGGACGATTTTGAGAATACATTGTAGAGCTTGAATTATTCTCCATTCTTAAGAACACAAAATTACTAATAAAATAAATTACATTCATATTTAAATTAGCGAAAAGATATACCCGCCCATGATAGCGCTGGAAATGAAGCAGTTGGATCCGACAATTCGTCGTAGCCAATCAAAAGCGTCTGCGTACCTACTGCATCAGAAGCTGTGTAATCGGGTATGCTCTCAGAGATATGCGGCACACGACTTTGTAAGAAAAATAGCTGGGCTGCATTTTCGCCGTCAACATATGGTGTATTGATTTTTGGTATGGATTTAGGACTTGGGCGACGCTAAATTATGGCACAGTGGCGGATATTGAAAAGTGAACGTTTTTTTTGTTTGGTTTAATATTGGCATTAAATCATTAGCGCCGAAATTTGTCACTTTTCACAATTGTTGCAAAACAAATTGTTAAAAATATTGGAGTATTCAGTAACTTGTTGTTCAGTCGGAAAAGTTTATAATAATGCCGAGACATTAAACAAAAGCCGAAACAATGTGGGCAATTGAAATGTTAGTAAAATTTGTAATTTCGCGATAAAAAGAGGCTGGCAGGACGGAATAGATATGTAAAGACCGATCCGATTAGGCGTAGGAAGTTTCAAATGAAAGTGAAGATAACGCTCTCAATAGGTCACGCCACTGGATAAACTCCAATGCGCACTACTCAAAAATAGCCAAATCTGTTAAGAGTCGATCACATTTCGGTTATAACAGCGCTTTATTTTATTTCAAATGGAACACTAGATATGTATTTTTTCGTTCTGCCTTGTGCATATTGAAATCGTCGTTTAGTTGTATTCGGGACTTTGCCAAGTTGTTAAATTTTCAAATATTCGGATCCAAGCCTCTGTATAGTATGTAACAAAATATGGCTTACTTTATCGGTTTTTTTGTATCACTATTTATTATTTATTAATTGCAATTTCTAAAATTAAAACAATGTTCTAATTTGTCAATAACTTCGTAAATTTATTTGACACACTTGGTTCATTACCTTGTCTAACATATTTATGAGGCGACTTCATGCAAACTACGAGTTCATTAAAAAAGCGAATTTAAAACAGTTATCTTATAACTGTAGGCAACCCATAATACACAGAAGTTTTATATGATATACCTTATGCATTCATTAGACAATATATTTTGAACAGAACCGGGTTAAATATTTTTTTAGTATTATCGTCGTGCTTCTAGTTACTATAAACGTAAAAAGTAAATTTTTAGTTATGCTCGCTACAGACTATGCGTGAATTCGCGATTAGTGATTTGTATGGAATTCGTGCATAATGTGTAGGGTTTTAATGAATGGATTTTTAACGAACAAGATCCTACATTATTCGTAAATTCCTCACATATCACGAATTGTGCATAAAGAATCGCGAATACAGGCATAGTCTGTAGCAAGCCTTAGAAATTATATTGCATAATATTGCAAAATATATTTTATTTAACATATTTCGCTATTTAATTTTCGATTTTGTGTAAATGAAACACATACAAAATAGTTCATTTCGATTTACAGAGTCGGATGACGTAGTGTATGGGAATTGGAGCACTAGAACTATTTTTTTTATTAACAGTGAAATTGGTTTTATCTCAATTACATTCACGCTATTGTATTTAGCCGTCATTAGTAACCATTGCGGATCGGTCAGTGGTCGCGCGGTTTAAGGCGTCAGTACTTGAATCGAGGTGACTGGATCGCTGTGGGTTCGACCCCCGCAGCCGGTAGACCGTATATAAGCAATATAAGTGTGGTAGGGTGGAAGAATGTTGGCTTGGGTCAATGTGAGAGATTGATACCGGTTGACATTTGACTACCCCCCTAATTAATGAGTTTTTCCAGGTTTCTCTCATTCCTGCACTGAATGGTGGTTAGGGCCTACCAACGTAAGTCGTTCCTGGACGCAAATGCGGCCTGCTTAATAATATGCCGCCCCCTCTCTCGCACAAGTCTTCGACTTCTGGGCTAATCGTCGTGATTAGAATGAGGGGAAGAGATATTATTATTATTATATTATTATATTTGTTACAAAAATAACAAAAATAAAATTAGAACTTAGTTGCAGGTGAACCCTAACGTAAGGTTGCCGTAGGAGATCTAGTTCACTGACCGCGTTGCTAAATCTTGGCGAATAGAGTGATTGCAGGTTTTTAGTGAGACATTACCTATATGACCCAACCAACCCAACCCATGGGGGGGGGGTTCTGACCCCCAAACCCCCACCCCCCGTGGCTACGCCACTGCACACAATGATGTTGCGTTTTCGGCCACGTGCTTTGATTACATTCTATTGCAATTTATTAATATTAATATTTTAATTATTATGTGACTATTGCCGCCAGACACATATCATGACCTTTCAATATGTTTGAAAGATTACCCTATAATACTTTACAAACCAATATAAAATTCATACAACTTCCTTATTCATCAAAACTGTTTACGTTCATCCTGTAATATCTAATAAAATTAAGTGGATGTTCCCTTAAATTACTATAAAATTGGTAGAATTTCTCTTTTAGCAATTTTTGATTAGTAACTGGATGCCCAATATTGCTTATCATGCCATTTTCTCGGTTTAGTAGTAAGTCCATGTTGCCTTTAATAACATGAAAGGTGAGATATAAGTGGTCTGCTTACTTCCTGCTCGGCCTAAGCGGCTCGACTTACAGGAAGAGACCTACATTGCAGCAGGTACTTATTATATCTCACCTGCACTCAATTTATATGTGAACATACATATGAAGGGACAGCCAGTTCAATTGTCGGTCATCTCACCTATGATGGCATACTGATGAGGGCTAACAAGCCCGAAACCGGTCTATGTCTGGTGGTGTGGCCGACAAAGGTTTTTGCCTGTTTTCACAGATACTGCAGGAGTAATTCAATGCCGGTCGGGGCATTAGTCCGCGGAGTAGTTGTTTCCTGCAGTATCATTTACATGATAACATGAGTTCATGCTACCTATTAATTTAAATGTATATGCATTTTTATAAAAAAAATATATAAGGGGTATATCTAAGATGTAACGCCAAAGGTTCCATATATCCTGTACATAGAAGGTTATATTAAACAAGACGTTTATTTATGTAGGTCGGAAAACCTTTAATACAGACATTAGAAGCTGGGGTGAATATGTAGAAGGTAATGAAGGATTTCCTTTGTCTTAGTAGCATATTTGATAAAATAGCATCTTATGAAATATGCAAGGTAGGTAATGTTTTAGTGCATAATTATTTATGGAAATTACCATATTAGTCATAGGTATCGAGAACAGAATATATCGAAGCTGACCTATTTTCTATTTCAATTATAACCGATTTTATTTATAATTCAAAACTAAATTAACAACACCTGGACTTACAACATAAAAACAACAGCTTTACATTTTTCTGCAACGTCATACGTTATACTTTCATTTTTGTTATTTATGAACGGTATATCGCTTAGTTTCCATTAACAAACACTTTGTTTTTTAAAAAATATAATTTAGTGTTATCTTTATGCATTAATTTAATTACCTTAACAAATTCAGTGTCAACAACTTTCGTGCATTATAGTTATTTATATATTCCGATTTCAAATTTCTCGATGCGATCTACTAAATGTCGCATTTACAATGGTGTACGGTTGATATTCACTTGGTGTCAGGAATTAATTAATAAATTATAATTTATAAAAAAATAGATACCACTATTGAGCTTGCGTGAAAGTTGCTAAAGTATATATGGGTTAATGGATCAATACTTTTTATGTAGTTTAATTTTTTTTGTTATCTTTCTTATTTCTACATAAATTAATGTACATTCGTCATATGTGGATGCTATAAAAAAGCTACTTCATAGCCCATCTTCACATATCGCATCACAACTGTTGAAAAATATATTAAATATTAATTCATTTGGTTAATTCCAACTTTCAACAGATGATTGTAATCATGCTAAAATCTTAACAGTAATAAATATACATGAAACTCTTCTTATAACATTTCTTTGTTGAAAATAATAAAACACCATTTCTACAAAAATACATTTATTGTCACCGTATTTGCTAGAAAAATAAAATAAAAATATATAACCTTAAAACTATAATGGACTATGTACAATGAAATCTGGGGGTGCCAAATCCCGCAAGTCTATAACGCAACCAGAACAGCTTTACAGATGAGCCGTCTAGATCTACCCGTATGATTTTTGAGCACAGGTTTTAATACGGACCGCCGCTGACATGACCTGGGGGGCCGTAACTCGTCGAAAGACTTGCACCGCCAGAGCTGACGCTGGATATAGAGCTACTGTGACTAGAACCACCCGAAATAGCCAAACCTCCATCCAGGGAGCCACTGCTACTGAAGGAACCGCCGGATATGCCAGAAGCACCAGAAAGGACAGCTCCGCCATCAAGAGAAACCGTTCCGTGTGATCCTCCTCCAAGAGAGACTCCTGCACCAAGTCCAGCACCCGAGATACCTCCACCGCCGATTGCTGCTCCAGAGAATCCTCCGCCACCAATTGCCGCTCCAGAGAATCCTCCAGCAGAGGCTTCTTTCTGGGTCTTGTAGCGAATAAAGTAAACTTCGGGCTTGGAAGGTTGGGTGGGAGCGGCTGTTGGGATTTGGATTTCCGGTTGTTCGTCGGGCTTCTTGACCAACACGTAGACCAGAGTCTTCTCCTCGTTCTGAGGCTGTATTGGGATAGTAGGAACCGTGGGAGTTGCAGGAGTTGGTGCCTTAATGAAGATGATTTTGTAATGTTTTTGTGGAGGAGCCACGTGTATAGGCCTTGGTGCGCGGAATTCCTCTGGTTCTGGTGGAGGAACATGCACGTAGATGTGCTTCTGGACGAGCGTGCCCCCTCCGGAGACACCACCTCCAAAGCCTCCGCCAGAAGCGAATCCACCGGAGGAAGCGAAACCTCCCGCAGAACTAAAACCAGACGAGAATGCCGAGGAGCTGGAGGAACCAGAAGAGAAACCACTTCCTACACTACCACCTCCAAGGGAGATACCATGTCCACCTCCTAAACCGGTACCTCCTAGAGAGATACCTTGTCCTCCTAAACCGGCACCTCCTAGGGAAACGCCACCACCGACCAGGCTTAATGCTCCTCCAAGACTAGAACCATGTCCTCCAATGCTGACAGTACCGAGGCTGCCACCAGATGGAGCCCCATAGCTTGGCGAGGGTGCGGGGTAACTGTAACCAACTGGGGGTTCGGGTCTGGCTTGGGTCAATGCCGCCAAGGTGGCAACTAACTGTAATAAGAGATACCAAACAATTGTTTTAGAGACAATATTTAGACTAAACAAATTTAAATTAAAATAACAATTTTTTTTGTTCAGCGTTCAACTATTCTCAAGCAATAGGCTCGTTTAAAGGCAAGGTTTTTCTCAGAGTTTTGGAGCATTATCATTTACAAGTTTACTATTATATTTCCCTTTATTAGTTTTTACTAAAATATACAAAATAATGTCCTGGTCGAAGGAGAAAGATTTGCAGAAACTCTTCTTGATTGTGGACAATTAAAATCGACTACAAAAATAAAGATCTAAAAAATCGAGCATGTGAAATATTAATAGATGTTAGATATTAGACTCGTTTACACATAAGTAAGTATCAAGAACCATAAAGTTGCTATTTTGACATATACTCGTATGTTCAAACTAAATTTAAAATGAAAATGTTGGCAAGTCGTCAGTAATTTTTGAAAGGTTTAGGATTATTTCTCGAAGTTCAAAAGTGGCATATGGCTATGACGATCTCTATTTTCCTGCCATTTTTTAACCCAATTTTCTTTCCAAGTTTCATTATTATTAATTTATAAAAACATATAAGCCAGCACATGCGCGACTTTTCTACATCTTTTTCGAAATTTTTGAAATAGCAGAAACATAATACGATATGGACATGTAATTTGACTATGGATAACTAAAGAAGGGTTTGCGCGTCATGTGGAACTTCCACCTTGGCCGAAATTCCACACCCTACTCCAATCCTTTCAACTTTTGCGTTTACAAAAACATTTTTGGACTGGATTATTATAATTTAATTAGTTTAAATAATTTAAACCAATAACTCAAAGAAATATTACTATTACGAGTATTGTATACACATGAAACTCATATCGCGAACAAAAAAGAATTTTTTGGATTTGGAATAATTAAAAATACATGAACGTTATATGTATTAAATTTTGCAAAAAATAATTTAAACAATATTTTGTTTAAAGTACCTATTTTGAAATATTTTAAAAAGAAGCGAAGTTATCTTTGAAAATATGTACAATTTTTTTGTAAGCTTGGAAGTTTTTAAAGAAACAAATTGATCTAAATCGTATTCATTTTCGGACACGGCATTTTTTGGTACAACGCGTCACGTAAAAGTTTGAGAACCGCTGGGCTAGATTAGCGGTGCTGGTATATTTGCGGTGTCATATTTTATCTAATCAGAATTCCGGGACACTGAGTAAAACAATTCGTAAAGTCCAGATTCACGTTTTCCGGAATTTCGAAATTGAACACTAGGCACTTTTCAGCACTGGGGCACACAGGTCACTACCGGATACTTACCACGAAGGTTTTCATGGTGTCTTCTCGAGTAACGGTCGTTACCCAAGGGAGTCGAACAAATTAATCGATACACTTCCGAAATCCGCCTATGGTTTTATAGCACATCTTTTTTCCCCACTTGCGTGGCAAGCGGGTGAACACACCGCCGTATTCTTGTAAAATTTGGTGGTGAAAAACCGGGTCACATCCTCTCACCGAGGCCCGCCGGCGTTGACCGCGGATCTGTATCATTCAGAAGGATGGTCCGAAGAAAGTGACTCTTCGCGCGACCAACGACGGCAACTTGTCGATAGTACGGTCGATACGCCCGAAAAGACACCCTGATAAAATCGATTTTAATAATATTAATAATGAATGTCTCTATTAAGGTAGCTTTGCTACTGCGCATTACTCATGGTCTATGCTGTCGGAATAGACAGCCTCAAAAAAGCTGAAGTTGTTCGTCGGTCACCTCATACTGATGATAGCTAATAATAATACAAACAAAAAGAATTTTCTATATGGAGAACTTTGAAAAAAAAACGCTACGATCAGCTCCTAAGAGGTTGGCTGGCTTAGATATGTCGACGACACTTTCATCGTTTAGCACCATGGCATAGACTCACTACAAGAATCTTTGAAGCATATTAACCATCAACACAACAAGATTAACTTTACCATGGAAGTGGAGCAAGACAAAGCCTTACCGTTTCTAGACATTTTGGTAAAAAGGAAGTCTTTTGGCGTCTTGAGACGCGGTATCTACAGGAAGAAGATACATACTAATAGATGTCTCCATGGAAAGTCTAATCATCATCCGGCACAGAAACGCTCGATCATGAAGAATCTAGTTCACCGTGCATTAATGTTGGCTGATGAGTACCATCAACAGAAAGAAATAGATTCGCTCCGATCTGTGTTCCTTGCAGATGGATACTCTAAGAAGGACATCGATAGCGCCATTAGACCTCGGAGTGAGCAAATAGCAAAGCCCAATTAGGAAGTCACTATAACCACCACTTTACCATACATCCCAATATGAGTGATACAATTGCGAAAATACTACAAAAGAGGCGTGCGGACTACTCACGCCAACGTGTAGAAACTCCGTCACCAACCCCAAAGATAAATTGAGTCCGTTACAAACTCCGGGAGTGTATTTGGTGCCATGCAGCGATTGTGACATCCACATAAATGTTAATAACTTAAAAGGAGGTTATTTCGAAAATAAAAATGTTTTTGCCAAAGACATCCTACCAACCGTTTACCAGTTTAAAGAGGGTGGCAAGATTTTATCGCCTCACCATATACTGGTTTCAAAGTTCGAACTGAAAAATAAACTTGATTATTAAATTCTTTGAATGATAATAATACTGGTTAATATACTATATCAGATTATGATAAATGTGGAAAAACAAAGAAGCATATAATTTACTTGGAAGAAATTCACCTAACTTGTCTTTACTTACGGGTTATTCCATTTGAAATCGTCTGAAAATAATAAAAATTGTTGCCGCCCATTTTAGATTTTGGTGTAACTTTGAAAAACTCTACTCTAGGGTCCAAACAACAAAATTTACACGAGTTTGATTTTTACCAGCGCTTGTTTCGGCCTATTTAAATAAAGACTCTTAAAAATTGCTATTTTTAAGCTTTATTAATTTTGGCTGTCAACTTTTTCTGTTTGAAGATATTTGAATGATCAAGACGGAATTCAGAGTGGAAAAGATAGTAGTTTCAGTGTAAATGAAGATAATTGGCTTGGACAATCCTTTGGAATAATAGCAGTGTGCTGAAAATGAATGTTTTTTAGTCATTTTTCGTGAATTTCAATCGACTCTAGCGTCTTAACTGTGGAGAGTTAAACATTCATGCTCCGCGGGAATTAAGTATACATATCATCAAACATGAAAATAACAAAACAAGTGATATAGTCATTTAAAGTTGAAGGTAAGAACAGTAGATTCTGTATCAGATTTTTATCTCGCAGTCAACACGCTCGTTTCATAGCCTGAATATTGGGATTTTTAAAAATTTCAAAACTTCAAGCAAAGTTTTCTTCTATAAAGAGTGGACTACTCAGGTCAACTTGTGGCTGAATTTTGTCTATTATATGTATACTTAATTCCCGCGGAGCATGAATTTTTAACTCTCAACAGTTAACGCGCTAGAGTCAATTGAAATCCACGAAAAATGACTAAAAAAACAGTCATTTTCAGCACGCTGCTATTATTCAAAAGGATCGTCCGAGCCAATTATCTTCATTTACACTGAAACTACTATCTTTCCCACTCTGAATTCCGTCTTGATCATTCAAATATCTTCAAACAGAAAAAATTGACAGCCAAAATTAATAAAGCTTAAAAATAGCAATTTTTAAGAGTCTTTATTTAAATAGTCGGAAACAAGCGCTTGTAAAAATCAAACTCGTGTAAATTTTGTTCTTTGGGACCCTAGAGAAGAGATTTTCAGTTACACCAAAATCTAAAATGTGTCGGCTTTGCCAATTAGACGATTTCAAATGGAATGACCCTTATATTAAGTATTCTTAGGATACAACATGATTTTTTTGACGAATATATAAGTAATTTGATCTTTAAGCTGCAGAATATCTTCAATTTTCAAACATAATTAAACATTTCAGTTGTATTTTCATTTAAATGTTCTAAAGCTTAAAGTTTATTAGAATACTGAGAACAATAATACAATTCGATAATACCGTGTCTTACAATATTTCACGTAAATAACAAAATCTGCAGTAGGATATAATATAATTCTTACTACTATATTTCGCCATTTACCTATAAAGACAATTTTATTTGTCCATGCATTAAATAAAATTGCGAAAGTCACTAAAAACAAAAATACAGACAATTATATTCTCACAATGCTAATGAGTTAATTATGCACTTAGTTACATAAAATTACGGAGATTAGATCATTAATCTCTTCAAATTAATCGCCTGGGAAATTTAACTAAATATTTCCAAATTTCTGTTACTACAATCTTCGAAAAAGATTTTAACACAAACTATTATATTAATATAAACTCGATCATTTGGGTTTTAGTAGCAGCATACTTCCGTCGTCTTTTCCGACTGTATATTATTCAAACTTTCTTAACTACTTCTGGTGTACCCTAAGGATTCAACCTTGGGTCACTTCATTAATTTGCTTATTAATGTTTTATCTCTAACATTAAAACCTAAACTTTTAAAAGTAGGTATACATTTCATCAGTATTTGTTTATATTTACAAAAATGTGTAGACTCTGTTGAAGACCTTGGAGTTATTATGGATGAAACATTTTCTATATGTATACAGGATGATCCATAAGTAATGACCCATGGACCAACGCTAAATTTTTCACTTCAAAATATTATGATATAAGCCAACTCGCCTTAGTAAAATGTTGATAATAAAAATCATACGTATAGGGTGTCAAAGTTGGAATTTGAAGTGATTTTTTGTAACAATAATTACATTGTCTTTGAATGTATCAACTTAAAAATTTGGGAATAGATGTTTTTGGGTATGGGATATATCTGTTGTCGTCGTGATTTCGACGTATATCCTACAGGGCGCCACAGCCTGCTATATCTGTGACTAACGTTATCGCAATGTTTATTAAAAAATTCTAAACCTACATGGTTTTTGAGAAAAAAAGGTATACTTGTCATTAGCGTCAGAAATTAGCCATTTTCGAGAAAGCTTTTCAGCAATCCGCTGCACTGTACAATATTTTAATGTAGTAAGCGCCAAAATTTCCTTGCAAATTGGATATCATGAAGGTAGATCGACAAGCAATAAAATTTGCACTCATGTAAAATGGTACGGATAGTATTTTTCAACATGCACCATTTTTAAAATGGAAATCATACTGCTTCTTGCAGCTCGATAGGCGTCCTGAATCAGTTTGTGGATAATGCACAAACAAATTTTTTGTCTGTTTCTCTCTGAATTCCTAAATAGATTTTTTAAATTGCCAACGAATAACAGGCACATCTCTCATATCTTAATCTGGAAATTGTGTCTCAGAATTTTGTAAAGTAATTGATTCTAACCAAAACTGGATAAATACCTTACATTTAACTTACTATTGGTGTCTACTGCGTTAAAATATTGTACAAGCAAGTATGCAGCTGATTGTTGAAAAGCTATTATCTCGAAAATGGTCAATTTGTAAGACTAATGACAAGTATACTTTTTTCCTCAAAAACAATGTAATTTTAAGATTTTTTTAAAAAAAATGTGATAACCTCAGGTTCGAAATAGTTACGCTCACATTAACGTCACAAATATGGCGCCCTCTAGGGAATACGTCAAAATAGACAGACAGATCCAAGAGATTATGACTTCTCATATCAAAAAACATATATTTCCAAATTTTTAAGTCGATACACTGAAACACAGTATAATTATTACAAAAAATCATTTTTAAATTCCAACTTTGACACCCTGTATGTTTTTTATTATCAATATTTTATTCAGGCAAATTGGCTTAAATCGTAACATTTTAAAGTGACCCCACCCTGAATTTTATGTCCAACAATGTTAATTAAACCAACTTTTACGTATATGTTCTCTTAATGAAAAAAACCTAAACCTGGTATATCTAATTGACCCTTATTTTTCTTTCCATATATTTAATCACTTTACTAAATTATGATGTGAGCTAACTAGATATTCATATTAGTTCAGTAGTTTTACCTATATACCCATATATTGCAAAAAGCATAAAAAACAAGGAACATATTTGAGAATGATGAAAAATGTAATTTACATTTGAGGCTGATCGTAAATATGATAATTTCTAAGTGTTCAAATTTCATATTCTACCTTCGGAGAACATCTGGCATATGTAGCTTATTATGTAAGATTATTATTTTGTGATATCTACTAAAATATATATATAAAAAATAAGGAACAAATAAGCATTATTTATGCTTTCTGAAATAGTGACCCAAATGCAAATTTGGCGTAAAACACTACCACCACAGATTTGAAAAAAAATGCTAGAGTATAAAGCAGTTGTAAAGAAGTGTCTAAGACGATATGATAGTTATACGGAAAGAAATCTAATCTGTAAGTAAGTAACTATATCAATGTACTTCAAATTTTAACTATATATTCAATTCAACATTTTTTCTTTTTTTGTTAAAATATGAATAAAATATTATTAAATATAAAATAGGTTATTCTTCCTTAAATAATTATAGGTTTACCGATTTTGAAATAAATGTCATATTGTACAATTCAACATGCGGCTATAGTGCAAAATAATATGGTAAATACAACATTTGTGGTGATCATTATCAAAACTATACATTGACACAATTGTAGTATTCACTACAAATTCTATTAAAGTAGTGTGAGCAAGTAGTCGTGTGCA
The DNA here is from genome assembly GCA_025584915.1 of Monochamus saltuarius. NCBI lineage: Eukaryota > Metazoa > Arthropoda > Insecta > Coleoptera > Cerambycidae > Monochamus > Monochamus saltuarius. The sequence goes on along the minus strand of CM046721.1, from coordinate 110,873,220 downwards.
AAAATAAAATAACGTGTTTTTTGTGGGACCGTCAGGTTCAGCATGTGGCGGCAAGACGTAGTTCCATGCTGCATCACGTCTAGGTACACAGGTTTCCTTGGTCAGAAAAGTCATTGGATGCCTAACCTATGGCATACTGAGAAGAGTTAACAAGCCGAAAGCGGTATATGTCTGGTGTGTCGCTAATGATGACTTTGGCTGTTTGCTATAAGTCTTTCAGGTCTTTCAATTAGTTTCATATAAGATGGGTCAGGTTTTCTGTGGCCCACTTTATATAAATAATTAAATATTAGCAAAAATACTAATTATTATGTACTCCAGATTTATTTTTTCTTAAGGGGGTCGTTTTTATACGCAAATTTCCAACGAATTTCATAGCTGTTTGTTGGGACAGTAAAAAAAGTCTGAGTAAGTTAGAAAGAATATCTCTTCACTATGTCAATTAAACAAAGTTTTCTCCAGGTTGTATAATATAGTTTCCACGCTGACAAGTCATTTAAAATAAGAAAAAGGCATCATTTTCAACTGTTATGTTTTATCATAAAATATTCTGAATTTTACAGGTCAACTGCACATTGAAAATTGGTTTCAATGTAAATTATGAAGTATTTTTGACGGTGTCTGGAACATAGTGATAAGATACATGCTTTTGCAATAATAATGACACTCCCTCAAAACAGTTTTTGAACTTCTGGAAGTTCTGAGTAGACATTTCCTTAAATCTCTATTGGTAAGTGAAGCAACTAAGAACTAATGTTAACATTTGAAAATAGATTTCATTACAAATACGTCAGCAGTTCAAAAGAAATAGCAAAATTCATTATAAAGAATTGCAATGCCATTATTATTGCAAACGATTGTACATCTCATGGTTTTTTATGTTCTCTATAAGGCATTTTCCCCCCAAAAATGAAAGGAAATGCTTCAATTTCAGCATTATATTTTAGTACTACGCTAATAAGAACCTCCACCTAAATGGGTGAATTTTATTTATGCATCTGTAAATACGATTCATTGTCCTTGAAACGCCAGTCTTAATGCGATGTTATTATTTACTTCAAATTCAAAATTTTTTAATATTATTTCAAATATTTGCAGTAATTTTTTTAAATCACTTATAATTTCAAATAAAGAAAACATAATTTTACTTTGTGAATAATAATTGTTGCCTTAAGTAATTATTATCTTCTAAATTAAAAAAACACAGTTCTTTGTACAAACGGAACTTCATCTCATATGACGTATGTTAGTTTTTTTAATTTCAAAAATGTCTTATTCTTAAAAAAAGAATATTATGTTCTTATTATACAAGAATAAGTCAATATTTCAATAAAGTATTACTGTATTTCAGGAGTAGTAAAACTTTAAGTTAGTGTTGGAATAAATGTATACCTACGTTTTTCTGTGTAGTTCATACAAACTTGTGCAAACTTAGTATCAACATATAAATATTATTATTCGCATTTTGGGCTTTAATACACTGTCTTGTTCACAGAAAAGATTTATTTTATTTATTTGAAATTGACTGGAACTGCAAGTTACTAAATATGTAAAAAATGGATACTAAATTTTCAAATTTTAAGCCTTACGAAATAATACAAAAAGCATGTCTCATGGAAAACAATATAATAAGTACAAATGTGTTTTATACATTACATAGTCATTAATTAATGTTATTTATGGATCAATTACATCCAATATACGATTTAGAAATAAATTGTCCTCATATAGGGACCTTCGTACGTCACAATATTGAAAAATATACATTCAGCTTTAAATTCTATTATGTTGAAGGTAAGTTTATGGTATGTCAGAAAAAAGTATTTGCAATTTATCCCGGAAATTATTCAAATTGTAAAGCCTAGTCTACACCATGCGATTCTGTCGCGGTGACACAACGGCAACAGTTACAATCCTGTATTATCTACAACAAATAATTATTACCATCAACTTTACTCTGCAGTTAATAAAGCTTAAACAAACAAATTTAGTCAGAGATAAAAATGGTATTATTCGCTTTCCCCGGACCATGAAAGTTCTGTTGGAAGAAGTGACTGTTAACGATTTCAACAGCTCTACCGGATAAAAATAATGCAATCTAAACACGCCGCCCGCATTAAAATTAAAATACAGAGATGTCCAAACTCACGCACCAGCAGTTAGCTGCGTTATTGTCATTATAAATAACTAAGACTGTTACGAAACTGTAAGTGTCAAAATCCCGCTAATTGTTCGCGTTTGTCGCGACGGTAAAGCAACCACTTTCTTTCAAGGTCAACAAAATTCCGTGCCGGCCTGCCTGCCGACTATCGCCAGCCGCTGGACGATTTTATAAATAGCGGTGACTTCAACGCGTAACGGATTTACCCGGCAAAAGGAAGAAATGTGTCTTGAATATGTGGACGGGCTCGGTGGATTAAAAGAGGTCATCTCGTTACTCTCGATGCAAATGGCCCGCTAATGCTAAAATACAATATTATTGACACTGTTTCCACTAGGGGAAAGTGTAAGCCGTCAAAAGGCGTAGGAATATTAAACGGGCACGGGATGGATCTCGTATCTCCACACAATTTAGATGAAATTAAACAAACAATAATAAACGCAACATGGCACATTAAATATAATTTATGTGGCTTGGTCCAAAAAGGGCCTAAGTGAAAATTTTTAAAAAATGGGATAATGGGTATCTTGTACTAAATAAAACGCGCTCTATTCAATGAAAAGGGTCTTGAGTACATAAGCCTATATCTACAAAATGAATTCTAAAAAAGATCTATGTGCTCCAGTGCTAAGTACTTAAATGCAATGAAATGCTTTGAGCCTATGTTACATTTGGCCCTTTTTGTTCGTTGTCGAAAAATTAGTATACTCTTAGAATAACAATATCTGTTACTAGACCCGGGCCGAATTTGGCTTAATTTGAATCTAGCACATTGTGATTATAGGGATTTTAAATTTAGTCACACATTTTCGATTATTTCAAAACCCAGTTTTTGTAGATATACCCTTTTTCAACCAAGCCACAGATTTACTCCACATTGTTGTTATAAGCCGCACCTTCTGAACGCAAATATGGTTCCATGCATAGTTTTTGCATATCCGATCAGAAAGATCTAGTCTTCGTCTTATGTTTAAAAAATTACAATTAACTTTAAAGATGCTTGACACCTTGACACCAAATTTCTCTATTCTATAGGAGATAGAAAAAATCGGACATTATTAAAAATATTAAGCTTAAGTCATATTACCATAATACATTAAAAAAACCTCATGGAGCCTATTTTTACAATAAATGTAAACGTCTGAGGAATGTTATCAAAGCACTTACATCAAATGCTTACCGAAATTACCATACTTCTATTCAAGCTAGTTTCATAACTGATCCAACAAGATTTTGGTCATACCTATATCCAGAGTAAAAAACGTTCAACACGTATACCATCTAACTGCTTTAAGAATGACGTTCACTATGATTCTTCCTAATTTTCAGTCTCATCTAAATTTAAATAGTTTTCAGACTTCTTTTCTGTGAAATAATTGCCTCTTATCTTTGACATTTTCGTTTCGGTTGTTACATATCAGCAACGCTATCTAGCATTTTCCGTATATTAATTTAATTACGTTGGAAACATTCTTAGAATGATTGTTATTGCCAATATATCATTTTAATAGTACTATTATTTTGTTTAGTATCGCATTCTGTCATGATTTATTCTAAATGTCTTGTTAAAAATTAATATATTATAAAAAAATAGGCACACCACTAGACACCGCTCAACTTTTTAAACTGCCGAGTTACAGACATGTAGTTATGTATCGAAAAGTGGAAAATTTGAAATTTTGTTTATTACTGGAAAACAAAAGACGATAGGTCATTTTAGTTTTGACCATTAATTTTCTCTTAAAAAAAGAGATGGAGAATGGGGCGGTTTATTTTTTTCTATATCCGAGATAGCCTATAGAAACATCGAAATTTGACCATCCTGTACAAAATGCTTCTAAACCAAATACGTTCATATACAAAGGGATAAACAGAGCCTGAAAATAAACAATTTTCAAGCAATCGGTCAATTGTCAAGTGTTATATGTTCTAGAAAATTAATCAAGAATTATTATGTAACTTAAACCAACTCTGGATCGCTTCACCATTTACAATGGTATTAATTTGATCAAGTTCCCAAGTCCATACTTAACGGCGCAGGCGTGGACGTGTCTAGTCGCCTCTAGATTGATTTGTTTTATAAATTGCCTTATTCAAATAACAAATTTGAAATGAAATGCAATTGAAAATATTCATCACGTAAACCTAATACTATATTTCAACAAATAATGCATACTAAGTAATTTGTTTACAACGCATAAAAATTCATAATATCCTTGATACAAACTAAACGTGTTTTGTATAATTTAAGGAGAAAGCTAATGGTAAATATGAGATAAGTATTTTCCATTTGTGAAATTACTAAAATACGTAGATACTGTAAGACATTACGTATTTCAGTTAAATAATTTATGTTTAAGAGGATCTTTCTTTGTCTGTATATTACAAGACTTTGGTGGTGTACAAAAAGTCAGTTAAACTTTTGGCATTTGTCTCTTACGTCACGGCTGATGTTACGCAACTGTTTTTATTTTCAACGCAATTTTTCATAGTTTGTCGCGTTAAAAATAATATTTTTCTGTAATTTTGTGTATATATTTTAAAAAAAATTTGTATGACCAATAGTTTACCTGATAAATGCTAAAAACAATTTAACCCCCTTTTCCAAGATGGCGGCCGAAGTTGGAGGGTTGTGACCCCACAAACTTCAAGTTAAGCTTTTTTGACCCCCCCTCACATCTAAACAATAAAATTGCGTCCTCTAAATAATGCAACCCCAAATGTAACTTTTCAATGAACTACTAATCAGAATTGACATCTGCCAACTGCAGCGTTTATTGGATCGGTTATTTTTTTCTCGGAAAGTTGAAGGAATAAAGTGTTGAAATTATATATTTTTGAATCCAGAAAGTTAAGCTCTACAAGAATCTGATGAACAAATATAGGAGTTCTATTTAAAAAAATATCCAATGACGTCATCACGCGAAAACAAATGAATGTCGGAAATGCGTTGGTATAGAAAAAAGAGTCATTTTAAAAAGCAAAATCGACGGGTCCGAGAAAATTTCATGAAACATTGTGGTTTTAGAAATAATGAATTTATTCCATACTTTTCTTCCACAGTGTAGGTATAACTTTAACTGAGATTCGAACGTATAGTTTGACAGTTGATTACGGTTGCTATGGAAACTAAGGACAATTGTTTTCTCATGGCATACCAAGCTATTTAATAGAAACTGCTTTTCGTTTTTACGCCGTAACTTTAAATTAGCTGTTAAGATTTGAATCGAAATAAATATTTAGCTTTTTGAATCCTCCGGTATTTTAACTTCAATATTTGCTAAAGGTTGCGTTCTAGTTAGCAAATGTCTTCATTTCTTAAACTATTTTTATTACATACTAAACGGCTGTCCTCTGTTTTGGCGAATGCGTTCCCTGCATACTTAAAAGTGTTAAGATTAATTTACCTAATTTTTAGAATGTTTATCAAGAAACTTTTCCTAAGAACTGAAAGAGCATTGCTTAGGTAAGTTTTTAATAATATCTGAATAAACCTACACGGAAAGGTTTAAATAAAATCCGTGTTTAAATTTGACTTTTCGCTTTTACAAAGTAGAAAAACCATGTTTATGACGTTCTAGGTAAGTAACGAAGCCACTTTGGATTTTATTGGTAAAATAATTTAAATAATCAATTCATTCCTAATAAAAACATATAAAAATATTTGTTATAAAAAGGTTTGTTTTTCTTGTAGACTGCAATAATTGTAGAAAAGCACGGTTAAATTAAAAAATAATTATCACAAATATTGTAACACTTGGCATATAGGTATTTTTGTTTGAATCGACTCAAAATCAAGTATTCTATCACCTCCTAAAATTATTGTAACGACTTGCAAGACACCCTGTACAGTGCAAACATTTAGTGTAGTAGATAGTCATATTATTCTCAGTTGCAGTTTCTGAAATATTTTGATGAAAATATAATGAATTATTCATTTGTTCGTAAGTCCCCTGAATTCTTAGAGCAAGTATATTATAAACTGCTTGTGATTTTTTCTAATGTTTTTTCTTTGAACTTCTTAAACGTTTTAGAAAAAAAACTACTTATTTACTAGTTTTTTCATCATTTGTAGATATACATGGTGTACAAAAAGTACGCCAAGCCGTTTGTTGGAGCATTTGCATGCGATTATCAGTGAGTGCCCTATCACGTGACTTTGGGCGTTAGTTTTTAAGGACAAGAGGGTCTCACAAGTACCCCTACAAATGACAAGACAGTACAATACAGACACGAGTGCAGTTAAGATCTTAGATGCGTACAGCACGCATTATTGTATTGTAATTGCCATTGTACTCATTCATTCGTTCATGTACATATTGTAAATAAATTTATTTTATTTCAACATCAAAAAGAAAAGGGAACCAGCCAATAAAACCAAATACAGTCCACTCATCAACAAGTATCGTTGGGTCCCTCATTTCGCCGACCCAATCAAGGTGGTTGGCGTACAACAGTTGTTCAGTCAAACATCGTTAGACACAGATTATTTGCTTTTTTCAATATAGAGGGTACTAAACTAAAATGTAAACAAAAATACAAAACAATTAACATACTATGTGTGTGTAAATTTATTGTCACAGTTGTAGGACCTTATTAGAAACTATGTTTCTATCCACGATTGAAAATCGTTTCAAGAATTGAATTTATGGCGTGACCTAAATAAAAAACACTTTTACTGCAACGGATTGAAGCAGCGAAGTACCAGTTATTCGATATAACGTGTGGGTAGGAATGTATCGTAAAATTGTCAAGTGCAAGTCGAAAGTTTCAGCTGGAAATTTCAGATTCCAGACACCCAGTACCAACTTTCGTTTTCACGTGGGCGGGGTAAAATTTTCATTTTATGTATTATTCTACGAAATATGCTAGACATAATCATATACATATATAGGCAGTGATGAAATGATTACTTGACAAATTTAGAATGCAGTTTTTGAATATTAATAACATAACTGTCTAAATATGTAAATTATTTCCTTAATGTAGCAGGTACCTATCTAGTACCTAGCGATCTACATGGAAAAAATAATTTTTCAGCAAACAATTCAATTTATTTAAACATAATTTATTCTGAGAAAACAAACCTTTTTAGATATAAAGAGCACTTTTTCGTCAAAAAATTGATTTATTTGGTAATGAAATTTCGTTTTTTTTTAAGAAAATGTGTTTAAATGAAACAAATTATTCCATTTGAATATATTATGAAAACTTAATTTTAAAAAATGATTTTCTAATAAATATATTTGTTTCCATTTCAATAAACAATATGTTCAAATTTATATAAAAATAACGATTTAAAATAAAGAAATGTTTCTCGATTGAAATGAATGTGCATTTCTAATTAAATAATGCGTTTATTTAATTCAAATATGCATGTTTTTAATTGAGGGATGTGAAGAAGGCAAATATATATTTTAATGTTTTTTTGTAAATAGTGTTTTTTAGGCTTTCACGGCTAGTACTGTAATTCGATCCATGATTTTCCAGGTTGTTGTGCCGTGATCTCGGTAACTGGTAGTTGCCAGAAACAGAGTTAAAAGCATGGGAAGCATGGGATGCGACCAGTTACAGCGGCGGCTACGGAACGCCTCGGAGGACCACCATTATCCGAGGAACGGTTCCAACCGTAGCAGTCGTAATACCAACAATAGGAACCGAAATCAATATATGGACGGGCCCAGAGACACCGATAGTGGGTCTGTCCCCACAGAGCCTAGCCCGAGAACAACCAAGGTAGGTAAAAGAAACCCGGCTAATGCTAGGGATGTGCATTTTAACTCTGTTTCTGGCAGCTACCAGTTACCGAGGTCACGGCACAACAACCCGGAAAATCACCATGTATCGAGCTTTTTGTAAAGGAAATAGGTATAATATAAATATTAAAATCCAATACCTACACAAAATTGCCCATATTAGGACACTTATATGAAAGCTAATAATTTTTGTAGAATCTGTAAATCCGTTTTGGAAAAAAAATGTTTTTTAATTTTGTGAGCTTATAGAAAATTTATTTGCAAAAATGTTATGTAAATATTAAAAGAATTTTAGTAAAATTATGCTCAAATTTATTTATGTTTAGTTTAGTATTGCTAACACCATTTTATATTGTTTTACTCGAAGAAGAAATTACAACTTCTCGAAACGTTGATAGCTAATTAAAAAATACAATTTTCATAATTGTGGAATTGTTCATTAGCATACCTAGATGTTTGGTATCTGAGAACATACATATGACTTCATTTATAGGAATTGTAGGAGATATGATTTATATTAGCTTAAAATACCTTTCTAATACAGTAAAAAATGTTACAAAAGCTAATAATAAGGAATATATGGGTAGACATTGTGGGTGTAATTCAACGCTGATTGGGGCTTTTGTCCACAGAGTAGTTAGTTTCACACAATATTATTAATACCCAAAAATATATAAAAACTTTTACACAAAGGGTAAACATTATTCAAGTAGATATGTCATATTTAATTCATTGACAGACAAATGTCACTTTTGTCGTTGTCAATATTTAATTTCAAATAATTTTAATTTATATAATAATTTTTATAGTTAGATATTTGACTCAACTTAAAGGAGGCCACCTGAAGAAGCAATCCTAAAAATGCAAAAATAGGTCAGATCTCATCTATTGTGGTTGAATTATCGTGTTCCCACTGCCAAAAGTGAAGTTAGATATTTATAGAGTGTTTTCATTAAAGCAGGTTAGTAAATTTAGATAGATTAATTTCTTTAGATAATTATTGAATAGAGCTTTGTTTTGTGCAATTGTTCATTAGCATACCTAGATGTTTGGTATCAGAGAACATACATATGACTTCATTTATAGGAATTGTAGGAGATTTGATTTATATTAGCTTAAAATACCTTTCTAATCCAGTAAAAAATAAAAAAAAATGTTTGCTACGAACTTGCATATCGTAGGTTAAAGTTAAAGGAAGTTGTTACACACTCTCTTAGCATCTAAAAACCTAGAAAAAAATAAAAAATACTGAAAATAAATGTTCTTTACGTAATACATAGGTATATGAAATATTTTAATAAATTCTATAGAATGGCGAAGGATCCGGTTCTAACAATATTCATCACTCGACCTGGGACTTATAACAATAATTTCAGTTTTTTCACTTTTTTTCATGTTACACAAATGTTAAAAAAGTTAATAAAAATGTATCGTTTGTTATTTTTTTTACTTTTTATGTAATCCCTGAAATCTTCTGAACTTAATATTAGGTCCATTTGCATTAAAATTTATTGGTGCTACCAATACTATCAAAGAAAATTGTTGAATGCTAACATAAAGATAATTTTTATTAAACAGAAATACCAATAAATACCCCCGAACAAACAAAAACAAATATCCTGAAATACTAGACTGAATAACTGCAATAGAAAGTTAAAATTGATTTTTGTTAGGAAATATATGCATTTTAGTAATTAATATGCAACTAATAACTTACCTACTTTTTAATAGTAAATAAACTAATGTTTGAAAATACCATCTAAAACTTTCTTATACTAAATTTCACAGAAATATTGTATATTGAAAGTAATATCATTTTTGAAAATTCTTTGAAGAACCAAGATCTTTTAAAGGAAACATTTTGATACAAAAAAGGTTTTGGTAAAAAAGCTTAGCGGAATAAGTATATGTATGACATATCGGTCAGTGGTCGCGCGGATTAAAGCGTCAGTAGGTACTTGAATCGAGGTGACTAGATTGGTGAGTTCGCGTCCCGCTGCCGGTAGACCGTATATAAGCTATATTCGTGGAGAGGATTGGCACCCTTTCTGCGGGTATGGTAGAGTGGAAGAATATTAGCTTGCGTCAATGTGAGAGATTGATACCGGTTGATATTTGACTACCCTCCTAATTAATGAGGTTTTCCAGGATTCCCTCACTCCTGCACTGAATAGTGGTTAGGGCCTACCAACGTAAGTCGTTCGTGGGCGCAAATGCGTCCTGGTTAACAATAATATGCCGCCCCCTCTCCTACACAAGTCTCCGACTTCTGGGCTAATCCCTGCGATTAGAATGAGGGGTAGAGATATTATTATTATTATTATGAGAGTACTAAAAGTGACTGAAAATTTGTTTGTAAAGTTATAAATGTAAGCTTAAATTTCCCAGGTTGTCTAACAATTTTTTTTTCTAGAACTGGTGTTGCAATTTAAATGGCTAAAAAATATATCATAGAATTTGATAGAGCAACACCGTCAAAATTTGAACTTTCTTTCAAAAACGAAGCTGGAAAAAAAATTTCAAAAAATTTTTGGAATGTTTTTTATAGGATATACTGCTACTACCATGTTCTACCACAAAAATCTTTGAGTTATCTAGTATGATGTCTAATTGTCAAACTGATTGAAAGGGGTACCTATTTCAATCAGTTTGACACAAGTTGGAGTGCAAATATAGGGTGTTCTCGGTTTTTCGTTCATAACTTTGGGAATAGATAAAATATGAAAAAATAATGTCTTTCCTATAACATTTTTCTCTATGACACTCCATTTTTCTGATAGGCCGTTAAAATATATTTTATTTTTTATCTACTAAACAAATAATTATGTTTTCTTCAAACTTGGTATGACGTACTCATAATTAAAGATTAATATTTTGACGCGAATAACTAAAGCCAATAGCGTAGGTATGGGTCTTTTTCACCCTTCAACCTTCTAAACTTCTACACCGGTGATGAAAAGTATTTTTCAGTAGTATAAATATTAAAATTTTATTCTATTTTTTGAAAAAAGTCAAAATCAAATTCTTAATACCGAACACTTTAATTTTTGTGAATGTATCCTTCTCCAAATCCTCTACATTTAGATTCCAATGAACTACGAACAAATGTTATAGGTACACAAAAATGCACTTCATTCAACCTTACAAAATAAAAGATTACACAAACGATCTGACTAGCATGTTAATAAAGGAGTCCGCCTGCGTGTGTAAAACCCATTAGAACCTAATGTTCAACAAATAGAAACAAAATCTTAAAATGTGATCCATTAAGAGAAACAACTAAAAAACCTCTACAATACTTTGTTGCAATTATTATGCAACGTCTTACTATTCTAGTGACACATAAAAAATCGTGTATTAGTCGCACGATTCTATGTCTACAGTCATAATGGAAACCATGCTAATAAAACCAATTTTTCGTCTTTGATGGAGTTGGTCATATTGAAATCATGGGAATAGTTAAAGATGCCGAACTGTTTGGTTTATCTTTTTCGTATCTTAAATTATATGTTACATTCTGTCACATGTAATGGAAAGCTGAGGAGAATTTAGAAGTATAATAATAATAATAATAATACACATTTATTTAACAAAAAATTGTGAAATTATGCAGTACATACATGTAATAATGAAAGTATTTAGAATACTTGGTAAACAGGAACCATTTCACCTAATGGAGTTCTTCCTATGGACCCTACTAAACTAAGTAAAACTCAAAAAAAAAGACTGGAAAGTGGAATTGATATTATAACTTCTTAAGTCCGCAAATAACGACACGTAGATACGATGGAGAGGGCAATGAGAAAGAATAGCTGGCAGTTATGGACTAACCAACTAAATTTGTGGATTATTTTGACCACAGAGTTAAAATAACTTATTTCTGGTGTACACCATATACGGTTGAGGGTAAAAATATCCTGTAAGTTAGAATTCCAGGATCGTATTACCAAAAATTCTGTTCTTTTCTATTTCATATACTGGGTGTTTCGAAAATAGTTGAAGAAAATGACACAGTGGATTTTAGAAGGGGGTGTTTCATGTAAGAAAACACTTTTAACATCCGCTAAAAAATTACACCCTTTAAAAATGGGTATTGGAATCAAGTTTTCATATGCTGTTTTAAAACCGGCTCAAATTAAACACTCCAATTTTTTCATGAATGCAGTTGTGTTAAAATGTCACTCTCCTGGCCTAATTCACTCGTTGTCACCTCACACAGTAAGGGGATGAAATAATATATCCCTTGTACATTTATTATCAGAATTTTTTCATACTTAAATTTTTAAGAAAAATACATTTCTTTGAATAGCCAGAATAATAGAACAGTATATAGCAAAAATAAAATAAATAAAAGCCAACATCTCAACCATATGATTTTCCGAACGATACTTTCTGTAGCAGATTCCTGTCATTTTAGTTGTCAGTCGTTATTTAATTGCTTTTAATCATTCTTATGATAAGTTTAGCTGGTATTTTAACACTTAAAAAAACATGAAAACTTGATTTCAGCACTTACTTTTGAAGGGTTGTAACTTCTTAAGCAATGATAAAATTTTTTTTTTTCATGAAACACAACATCTAAAATCGGCTAAACAATTGAGTCCCATTTTCCACAAATATTTTTGAAACACCCTGTATAACATGTTCAAAGATGAGAGAGATGAACCAGTAATAAAATTGCATGTTATTTTTTGCTAGGATTTTTCAAATATTGAATTGGCTGGCTGGTCAAATTTTGGCTACATGTATTTTTCCATGTGCTGCACATGATTTATTGCTAATATTATTGATAAATAAGACACGCAAGAGTGGTTTAAGAACCTGTCCTTGCGGAACCACCAATGTCGTAAAAATATCAACAATCTGAATGAATTGTATAATATTGAATATTAAAAACGTAAATTATTAAAGACCCAAATTTAAAAAATCTTATCTTAAACCAAAACAAGATACTTTCCATAGTCCAGCCTACAAATACTTTCGACAGATTTGTATAGATTACGTCTACTTGACCACTCTACTTGCTAAATTTGTTGTGAATCCTCCTGAAATAGCAAGCACAACCTTAAACAATTTAAAGAAATTACAAGAATTTTATAAATAACCTCACTAGAAAACCTATTATAGTCAATTTGATTTTTAAGTTTTAAGTAATCGATATTTATATGCTTGAAATTTGTTATTTATTTACCTATTACTTACGCTCAACATCACCCGAAAGCCATGTATTCCTTTAAACATTTGAAAAAGTTATTAGTTACAATAACTTCATGGTGTGTGCCAGTGGCGGCTCGTAATTTTTTGGTCAAGGCGCGCAGGTGCAAAAAATATATTAAAATCTTACCTTGATTGATGGTGACATTTGCAGGTCTGATTCACTATTACAGTAAACATACAGGATGTTCCTAAAAGTTTATTACAAACTTTGGGTGGTGATAGTACTAAAAAATATGGCTAATAATTTGATGTTATGACTACTCTTTTTTGGGAAAAGAAAACATAACGAAATTTTCAAAGACTAGTCTGCTTTAGGAAGCCACTAAATAATGTGGATATGAATAAAACCGAGAGGGCGGAAAGATGTTTTTTAACACTATATTATTTTCCGCCAAAAAAAACTTTTCCAGTAATTTATCATAATTATCAGTCAGTCTTTTTTTATTTAAACGGAAACAGTGTCATTCATTTCACGAGGAGGGCGGTCTAACGGCCTTTAGAACAAGCCGCCACTGGTGTGAGCTAGTTTTAAGATGCTAGTAAATAGTAGTTCTGAACAGCGACCACGTCTACAAATTACTTAGCGTGCACTTGTTTCTTGCGGAAACTACAAGATAAACGTATAAATAACTATACTATAAATCTACCACTTGAGTTATCCATAGAAAGAAACTTAAGGCACCGTGACACAATTCCTTTTAACTCTAAACGTAATGCACCTTATTGTATTTATAGCTTTTTACACCAGGCACCTCTAAATTGACGCTAATGACACACACTTTATTTTTTTAAAAGCCTTTTAATAAAAATTTCACTTTCTTCAAATTCAATGATTTACTTACACAATTGCGAGAGATGTGTTACTGCAGCAATTAACACTACTGTGAGATTCACGAGTTAACAAAAAAGATGGACAGTCCAGTAAATGAATATTAATACATTAATAGAAAAACATGCAAATATAATGATAAGATTGTTTTAATACGCTGAAAATTCACTATCAACAATTTGTTGTAGTAACTAACTAATTAACTTATTTTATAATTTCCATTCAAAAATGTATCACCAGGCAGATGTCAAGAAGATTCTTAACTACATAAATCCTTAGAAGAATATAGTTTAAATCTAAGTATGTTTAAAGAACTTTGCTTTTTTCTTTACATTCAATAAACCTTGACTTTTGCCTATTATGCCATGAAAACATTGCTAACTGCTTTTAATTATAATAAATACTTGTAATACAGGTATATATGTTTGGTACACTCTATAATCGTAAACTCCCACTCATATGCGTTACCAAATCGCCATAGGTGTCAAATTTGGTAAATAGTATTATAATTATATTATTGCGGTTGGATTGCGATTATTCAAAATTTACTAATTGCATTAAAAGTGCGACTTTGCCTTTACCATCACCAATTACACAAATTTCGGCAATACCTTTTAGCAGGGACACCTTTTCCTATAAAACCTTCGTCAAGTCTGATCAAAATCATTGTCATCTCACCACCAGACAATAAGCATCAAAAATGAAGCCTATTCTGGTAAGTATTATATACCATTTAGTTATATTAAATTAATTTTTTGTTTTCCCCCAGGTTCTATCTGTTTTTGTGGCACTAGCATATGGACGACCAGAACCACCCTCTGGTTACAACTACCCATCTCCACCATCAGAGCGGTACGGAGCTCCTTCAGGAGGCCAAGACCAAGGAAGATCCAGTGGACAATCTGGCTCTGGATTTGGTGGTGGTTCAGGATTTGGGGGTGGGTTCGGAAGTGGATCAGCAGGCTCATTCGCAGGTTCCTTCGCCAGTGGAGGTAGTTCCGGATTTTCTTCCAGATCTGGACAATCCAGTTCAAGTGCAGCATCCGCTCAGTCCGGACGATCATCCTCTGGAGATGCATCTTCGGGCACCATAACCATCAACAAACACATATATGTCCACGTTCCACCTCCAGAACTGGAAGACGAATCACAACAGAAAGCACGAGTCCACGTGCCACCTCCACAGAAAAACTATAAGATCATCTTCATCAAAGCTCCAACCCCTGCTGCATCTAATTTACCTAAAATTCCTCCGATCCCACAAAACGAGGAAAAGACTCTCGTTTACGTTTTGGTTAAGAAACCGGAGGACCAAACGGAAATAGAAATTCCAACCGCAGCACCCACAGAACCATCCAGACCAGAAGTTTACTTCATTAAGTACAAAACCCAGAAAGAAACTAGTGGGCAACAAGGTGCTGCTGAAGCTGATAATGACACTGTAGAAGTTGGAGCTCGTGAAGGTGCAGGAGCAGGAACAGGTACAGGTGCAGGTGCCAGTACCGGACAAGCTGGATCCCAGAGTAGAGCGTCAGCTGAAGGATATTCTTACAGTTCATCTAGATCTGCCTCTAATGCAGTATCCAGACAGTACGGTGCTCCCAACTCAAGTGGACCTTATTAAGCAAACCAAATCGGTGTAGCATATCATCATGACCTGTGATGTTGTTTACTTTAAGTCAATGTAAATGTATTTTTATAATTTTTTATATGTACAACTTGTAGATTTGATAAAGGAGGTTACAAGCAGTATTTTATAGATTATCTATTTAATTTTTTATATTTATAAATCAGCATAAATACGGTGACAAATAAAGTATTTTTTAAGGATTTCCCTTGAGTTATTTTAAATGAAACCACAACCCCGATATTTTTAGAAAACGCGTTCAACTATTTTCAGGTGTCAACAATATTGTGTGAAACTAACTACTCAGTGGACAAAAGCCCCAACCTGCGTTGAATTACACCCACAATATCTACCCATATATTCCTTATTATTAGCTTTCGTAACATTTTTTTACTGTTTAAGTAAGGTATTTTAAGCTAATATGTATCAAATCTCCTACAATTCCTATCAATGAAGTCATATGTATGTTCTCTGATACCAAACATCTAGGTATGCTAATGAACATCCACAGACAAAACTATTCTTTAGATAATTATTGAATAGAGTTTTGTCTGTAGATGTTCATTAGCATACTTAGATGTTTGATATCAGAGAACATACATATGACTTCATTGATAGGAATTGTAGGAGATTTGATACATATTAGCTTAAAATACCTTTCTTAAACAGTAAAAAAACACATTCAACTAATTAATGAAATACTAAATGAAAGTGTTGTTGACTCTTGTATATTCTAAATTATATGTACTTTTCTTTTTATTTTTTCAAGTAATCTATTATATAAAATAAAATTGTAATAACAAAAAATATTGGCGCTAGTAATAACAGAAAATATTTACTATTTAAATAATAAAAATATATTCATTTCATTAATTTTTAACTATCTTATTAATTTTCTTAACATAAAACAGCTAGCACTTTTTAGTCGTTAATAGATTTTAGTACATTTTTATTTTTTGTATCTACAAAAGCTCCTTCACATATCTGCAACCAATATTTCTTTGTCAATGTATGAGTATGTTTTTATTAATTTTGTGACATTGTATTCTGATATAAAAAACAAGATAGATACAAGTTCGAAAAACACTCTTGTTTTCTTTCTCAAAAATTGCAAATGTATTAAACGTAAGTCAAGTTTGACAGTTTAAAATATGTTTATTTGCTTCCATAGAAATGTTAAATGATTTTTATTTTATTGTTATTTCCTTCTTCTTGATGGAACTGTATCGAACGATGATCGATGTTTATTGAACAGTTGATACACACTTATCTCTGTTCAACAAAATAATCGCGGTCTCTTTTAATTTTCTTTTTGTTGCATGTCCTTCTTCTCTAAAATTCTAGATCTAACCATCACATTGATATTAAGAAAGGTGTTGTTAAATGTTTATATGATAGAGCAAAATTCATTACACCAACAAAATTTTTAAAATTGAACTAAAATTCTAAAATTTATTAAAAATGTTAATAAATAATGAATACTCTTCAAATTTTGTTGATAAAAAATTAAAAATGTTACATATAAAACAAAATACAAATAAGACAAAATAATCACACAATAAAAATTCCACACATTCCTATATTATCAGAAAGATTAAGAAGAATTGGTAACCAAATTTCATATTAGAACAATTTTTGAGGCAACTAATATTTAAGTAATATTAAAAAAAAATCCACACTTTCCTGTATTTAATATTTTGGGGAATCGAAATATTTTATAGGTAGCCATTATTTTGCCATTATCTACTATTACTACTAACTTTAAATCATTTAGTTATTTTAAACAGCCACAAACTATCTACTTCTTAAATGATTCTGGTTTAGATTTCTAGATGTTTCGATTCTATTTCATCAGAAGAAGTTTTGAAATTATTTATTCTGAAGAAGGAGCGATATGTTTCTCAAAACGTGCCAATCGGCCTACAAAAGTATTTAAGATCCGTAAAGTGACAATTTTGACAAGTCGTTATATCGCTGTCTTTTTATTGAGTGTTGAAAAGTCAAATACAAAGTCAAAATTACAATTCCAAACATACTATGTTTACTTAATCAACATTATCTCAAGACATGTAGAACCCAGTTGGAGTGAATCACCAATACGCTACAGTCAATGCGACATGACCTGAAATTGAGCATCTAATTTTAACGTAAAACTTTAATACCCTTACATAACAAACTGTTGTTTATACTTTATATTTTCTAAACTGAAATCGGTTAAAGAGTCTACTTAATTTAATTATCATTGTTAGTTTTTTTCGTTAACGTCAAATTTATTGTAAATGTATTTACTGTACTTTCTATCGGGGCTGATTTTTCCTATATAACCCCAGACACATCTTGCAATTATCATTGTCTTCTAACCATCAGACAACACAAACGATAGGATGAAGCCAATACTGGTAAGAATACAGCCGTAATATCAAATTTTAGATATTTCTAAATTAAGAAAACATTTACATGTCTTTCAAATAACCTAAAATTTACGTATGTTTCGAATTTCCAGCTACTTGCCGCTTGCGTGGTACTCGTTCATGGTCGCCCAGGAGCCCCATCAGGCTACCAATACTCTGCCCCACCTTCCAGCCAATATGGAGCACCTTCCGGTGGCGGTGGAGGAGGTGGAGGAGGCGGATTTGGCCAAAGCAGCGGTTTTGGTGCATCCGGTTCAGGCGGCGGATTCGGAGGAGGTTCTGGTGGTGGTTTTGGCGGAGGATCGGGTGGTGGATTCGGCGGAGGCGCCGGAGGTGGTTCTGGAGGAGGCGCCGGAGGTGGTTCTGGAGGCGGCTTTGGTGGTGGAATCGGCGGCGGATCAGGAGGCGGTTCAGGAGATGATTCAGGAGCTGGAGGTGGTTCCGACGGCAGCATCACTGTTACCAAGCACGTTTACGTCCACGTAGCGCCACCAGAACAAGAGGAACAGAAGCCAAAAGCGAAAGTTAACCTTCCTGCTCCCCAGAAACACTACAAAATCATCTTCATCAAGGCGCCAACTGCTCCAACTCCAACGGTTCCTGAGATTCCTCCGATACCTCAAAACGAAGAGAAGACTCTAGTCTATGTGTTGGTGAAGAAACCTGAAGACCAACCTGAAATTGAAATTCCCACTCCTGAGCCTACTGAACCTTCCAAGCCAGAAGTATTCTTCATCAAATACAAGACCCAGAAAGAAGAATCTGGTGGTCATGGAAATGGCGGTGGAAATGGTGGTGGAAGTGGGGGTGAAGGTGCAGGCGGTTTTTCCCAAGGGGGTGCATCTGGAGGTGGATCAAGCGGGTATTCCCAAGGAGGTGGATCAAGCGGGTATTCCCAAGGAGGTTCTTCCGCTAGCTCTTACAGCTCTGCTGGCAGTTCTGGCAGTGGTTTGTCTAGTCAATATGGCCCACCTGGTTCACATTAAGAGAATATTCCATTCAAGTTCATTGTATCAATGACTCGTGAGAGATGTGATATACACTTAAGAATATACTTGTAAATAGATTTTTTATACGATTTTAGTAAATAAGTTATGTAACATTATATAAAACAAGCATATGACGGTGACAAATAAATGCTTTTCTCATAATTTCTACATTTTCATGATTTACATCCCATTAACAAAGTTACTGATAAACAATTAGATTTAATTGAATTTCAGTTACATATTTACAATTTTTAAATAAAAATTAAATTTGATTTCATTTAAATAATAATTTATTGTAATTAAAATGAAATTCAATTTTTCGACGTTCATGCAAAAAAAAAACAGAACTTTATTGAACTATATTTAGTGGAAAAAGTGGTTCTTTATTGCAGCACAATGTTTATTGCATGCATCATTCTACCTCAGCGTTTTGTCATCATGATGTTTTTCATGACACACATAAACGTTCATATCGACGTCATATTTTCCTAAACTTAATGTCACCTCAATAAAACATTTTTTGGTTTTTGCATGAACGTAGAAAAAATATTGTATGCAACTCGTACAAAAAGTGTTTATTGCACCGGATCACAGTTGCATGTCATCAATGACAATTTGGCATTCCATTCATTGCCAACGACAAATAAACAGGAAATTCAAACAAAGAAGCATTATTTTTCATAATATATTAATTAATTTATATGTAAGTGAGACTATGTACAGGCCACCAGTTACAATCCTAGAATTTTTATTCGAAACTTCATTCTGTATCTTTCATAATAACGATAATGAATACCGTGCCTTCATAAATGATTACAAGCCACGTGGCCAGGACTGTGATTCTCGAAGAACAACTCGTATGCAAATAGATTTCTTGTCTCTCTCAATTGCCGTAGTGGGAAAAGGATATTCGCATATGAATTGCTCTGTGATTGATTTGAGAATCTCTACCCTGATCACGTGGCTTTTAATCATTTGTTGAAGGCACTGTATAATGAATAACCCCTGTACATACATTTTTTTACAAGTATACATATAGTAGCTTAAGTAAGATAAGTGGTTAGGTCCTTTTTTAGGTGTCTCTACTATATTACTACTATTATTAATATTGATAAATTACTAATGCATAATGTTTACAGATGTTACTGTAGATCAGATTGGAAAGGAAATACCATTAGCGAATTTATTGATTTGGAGGATCATATTTCATCTATTTAAGCAGTCTGCAGACTTTTCAAACATCAGTGACTAAATTTAATAAGAAAATATACATTAAAATACAATAAAAATATTAAAAATTAATTGAATAGACATTATTTACGACATTAACATTTTGACCTAAGTATATAATTTCCTACAAAAATGAACCTGGAATCACCACTGTCAAAGGATGCATATTACTGTTTTACTGTTAAAGATCGTGGTATCCCATATTTGGTAAAAACTTTGTTGTTACTATCATTTTTATCACCAAAATTACTAGGTGATAAACTGGTTCCAGAAGAACGTGCTTC
The DNA here is from genome assembly GCA_025584915.1 of Monochamus saltuarius. Taxonomy (NCBI): domain Eukaryota; kingdom Metazoa; phylum Arthropoda; class Insecta; order Coleoptera; family Cerambycidae; genus Monochamus; species Monochamus saltuarius. The sequence continues at coordinate 110,852,716 of CM046721.1, read as the reverse complement.
TGTAAGAGACTCGTCGGATTCTCTTCTTTGGGCTTTGTATTTGACGAAGTACACTTCTGGTCTAGATGATTTTTCTGGCTCTGCGGTAGATATCACAATATTTCCCTGTTCTTCTGATTTTTCACTCAATATATAAACTATAGTTCTCTCTTCCTTCTGTGGTATAGAAGGAATTATTGGAGCAGATGAAAGAGTTGGAGATCTAATAAAAATGATTTTATAATGTATTTGTGGAGGGGGTAAATCAACATCTGCCTTTTGTTGTAGTTGTTCGACTTGTGGTGCTGGTAGATGAACATATATGTTTTTTTCTATAACATTCTGGCCAGGTTCACTCAGATCACTGTAGAAATTTTCAGAAAAACCGTTAAGTCCACTTGACGAAAAGGATTCATTAGTATCATTTGCGGTAGAATGTTCTTGAGGAGATGATTCATTAGAATCAATGGATGAAGACGAGACGTGTTTGCTGCTTGAGAATGAGTCTTCAGTTAACTCTCGAGCTCCTTTTTGAGGTGACAATGCAGAAGTTAACCTATTTACACCCACTGATGTACTATGCAAGGGTCCAACAGAGGCTAGAGGCACTGAGTAACTATTGGGAGGAGATCGGGGATATCGGTAGTCTGAAGGTGATTCAAAACCATAACCGATCACAATGAAGGCATTAATTAACTGTAACAATAATTACTATAAAGACAACTTATATTACGTGATAGCCTATTTACAACTTACCACAAATAACTTCATTATATATTGAGAAAGTGTCATTTGGCAAATACTAATAACAACGGTAAAAGTGCATATGGCTTTATACCTAAGCAGAACTCCCACCGCAATATCTCATCTAACTAAACGTCGAGAAATTAATATAAGTAATGTTAATTTCTTGCAAAATTCTTTAAAGTACCTATTAAACTATTCTTCACGACATTAAGTCAAATTAAATGTAATAATTTTGTTTAATAGTGAAAAGTTTACAATAAATAAAAAACCCAGATGTCTCCAAAGCAAATTCAAATGGCAGTAAATAATTGTTAGACCTGCCTTCAAAAACTGATTGTACTGGGTAATTTTTATGTTGTCTATAATTTTAATTTCTATATTCTACTCATTAAGTTGTTCCCATTTTGGTCGAAATAAAGATTCGCGCGTCAATGTCATGCTTTTGTGCATGACAACAGCGTTTTGAGAATGACTTGGGCTGCATTTTCATTCGAATTATTAATTCTTTGTTTTCTTAACTGGAGTATATAATTAGTATTTTTGCTTTAAATATACATTGTATTCTTTTCTACAGCATTATTCAATAATTTATATAAGGTGGGCCACAAAAACAGATGTTATATCAAACTGTCAAAGTCATTATTAGCGGCACACCTAACATATAATGCTTTAGAGCTTGCTAGCTTTAGTTAGTTAAAAAAATCCTTTTTAACCGCTGGTAGGTTCCTTCAGAACAATTATTTTTATTATGACAGCAATGTAACTTTTTTGGAGCCTATTGTTAAGAGACAACACATGATGACAGGCAAAGGGTCCAGCCGCCTCCACTAACTTGTATAATAAAGTGTTAAAGTGCTTTATTACATCTCAGAAGTGGGATAGGTAACCGTGATATTATCAAATAAGTGAAAAAGTATACAAAGAACTAGTTTTTAAGAAAATGGCTTCATCTCCTAATGCAGAAGAACAGGCGATCGAAACTTCTAAGCAGCTGTATCTACGAACAAATAGAGCGGAAAAGAAATGATATAATTCGACGGTCCTTTGGTGAATTATCTTCAAATTCGGAAAAAGACGCTGATGGACAGGATGAACCGGTGCGACCGACCATTGTGAGAGGTGACATGCAGTGTTATTGGAAGAATTGGTTGCTCACCATATAAAGAGCCTACTGAAACAATGACCCATTACTATCATGCGAAATTAGCGTTAGCGCAGCAGTGCCAGTTAAAAAGTGCGGCGATAATTTGGCATTATACGGGGGCTACCGATGGATTTGCAAGCAAACGCGCGTGCTTTTTAGTGTGACACGCCCGATGAGTTGTATGCAGGTTTTATTGCACCGATGGTCAAGGAACAATCAAAACCGAGACGTCGAGGGCAATTGAACACATAATAGTGTCCACTGCGGAAAAATTGGGCATCTCTCACGTGAATGCCAGCGTCGCGATATTCGATGTTTCAAGTGTAACGAAAGGGCACACATTAGTACAGCCTGCAGTTATAATAAGAACACAGACAAAAAAAACATAAATTAGTGAAAAATGTGAAGACAGTGATTGCCTGCAAGGTGGTCAACAATAAATGTAAATAAAAAGGACATAGTAAATAGGTGGCAACGACATAGTAGGATTTATAGACACCGGTAGTGAAGTTAACATAATTGCTGCAAGTGGAATTAGAGCGTTATCTTGAATGTGAGCAGGTCTTGTTGAAGGGATTTGGAGGTCGTCACATTCTTTGTGACTTTGTCGTCAACTTTCGACTATTTATAGACAATGTTTTTATCGATACATCTGCCGTGATATCTGAAGTGTTTATTGATAGAGTTGATTTGATCGTAGGATCGTTCCGATATAATATTTTTGATAGTTAAGAACGGTGTTCCGAGCATTGTGGATAACTTGTGCGAATATTTGCAAAGCATTTCGCTCAATAAAGTTGAAGAACGGCTACGAATGATTTTAAATGGGGACGTAGTGATATCGGCTGGAGGTGCGAAGTTATTGTCTGTGGTGATTGAAGGAGTACCTAAAGGGATGTGTGTACACCAGGAGGGCAAGTGTCATCCATTGGGGGAATTAATTCTGCAGAGTCCTGCCGGAGGGAATTGTGTCACAATTTATCGCTTCGAAAAGGGCAGTTACTGGCTCGTGGTAAAAAATGCTTGCAGATATCATCAGTTGAGGAGAAACACACCTTTGCAATGAGTAAATATGACGTTGCATGTGACACTACTATAATTTTGAGTAAAGATAATGTTGATGAGATTAAACTCAGATGCACTGGAGAAGTTGAGTATATTGTTAGATAAGTGGAGCCATTGTTTGCTAATACTACAAGACAGTTTGGTATTGCGAAAGGTGTAGAAATGTCTACTAAGTTGAAAGGACCGAAACCTGTATGTTATAGACAGTATCGATTGTCTTTTAAGGAGAGAAACAGGGATCATTCATGAATCGAGTTCAGAGTTCATCAGCCACATAATTTTGGTTTGTAAGAAAAATGACGATTATCGCTTATGTGTCGATTATCAAGATTGAGCTTTAAATAAACAAACTGTTAAAAGATGTTTTCCGACCACTAACATTGAAGGGTGGGCCACAAAAAACAGATGTTATATCAAACTATCAAAGTCATTATTAGCGGCAGACCTAACATAGAGCTTTAGAGCTTGTTAGCTTTAGTTATAGTTAAAAAAAATACTGTTTAACCGCTGGTAAGTTCCTTCAGGACAATTATTTTTATTATGACACCAATGTAACCTTTTTGGAGCTTATTTAATACAATACAATCACCACTAAAATAAATGTTCACTTCATCATTTATGAACACAACGTTAATAATTACAAACAAATTTACATTGGTTATGTTTTTCCCTTAAAAGTCTTCTTTAGCGCCATATAGATACGAAATCCTAACTTTAACTTTAAAGTGTCTTGACGGATCTGATTTTTTCCCTTGTAGTATTAAAGAAAGCTTTACTTTTTGATTGTAGGACCGGCTGGTAAGTGCTTAGGTATACAATAAATTTATTAGAGTGCCTAATACACTAATAAAGCTCCGTAGCCAAAAATAAGGGTTCTTTGTTATACCGAGTGTTTAAGTTTTCAAAGGAATCTTGAAAATTTGGATTAGGGGGTTTTCTGGGACAGGAAAAACGAATCCGTACCTAATTTTGCTGTAGACGCTAGAGACCGCTACGAAATGTACTCTTGGTTGATAAAAACTGGTTATAATTTTTTTATCAGTGTGTATACGAAAGTTTTAATATAAAAATATTGTTCTCCTATCTATTTTTCACAAATAAGGTATACCCCAGCAAAATTAAGTACGGATTCGGTTTTCTTGTCGCAGAAAACTCTCTAATCCAAATTTTCAAAAGAATGCTTTGAAAACTTGGATTTATTTTAAGAATTTCGAATTCCAAATTTGAACTTTAACGCCCTGCAACTTTTTTATTAGCCACAAATTGACCAAGGTAAGTTTGGCTTAATCGCATTATTTTCATATAAGGAATCTACTCTTGCTCTGTGTCCCATTAATTTCGGGACACCCTGTATAAATGGCGGGTCTTCGGACAGCCGTTGTCAAAAAATTAATTTTTAATTTCTAAACCGCTTGAGAGGCGAATTTATATGGAAAGATTTCCAAATCATCCAACTCCAAATACAGGAAATGTTCAATTCCTGGAAGACCTTTGAGTGTTAGAACAAGTTGGAAGAAGTTATTCTATACGAAATTAAAGAAGACCCACTGTTCTGAAGCATCAACAGTTATACCCACATCATATACAAAGGGTTCAAGCCTTACTGTCGCAAGACTATCCTGTTCGCCTACATTGCTACTGAATTTTGCAAAAAAATTGAACAAAATGTTGAACGCTGGCATATTGCAAATTTTTCCAGAGATGCTATAATGAACTTTCACAATTAACACGTTTGGTCTGATGAAAACCCTAATGACATAATGCACCCCACATTTATTAAGCTTTTAATCAATAAATCTCCAAAACTATACTGAACTGAAGTACATGGTATTTTACATCATTATAAAGGGAATTGAAAGACCTTTAAAGCGATGTATCATTCGACCCCCCTTCCCATTTAAGATTTAAGAGGTGATGCCATCCCCGCCTAGGGGGCTGCACGTGTAAGCGTGATTTTATGCCAATTTTGTGTCCCCCTCGAAAACAAAATCGACGGGTCTGAGCATTTTTCAAAAAGAGAACTGAGCTGCCAGAAAATGCCTCTGTTTCGTTTTGGATGCGCCACCCTGTATATACGTCTATCTGTAGAAGGCTTAAGACAGAACTGATAGCATTTAGCAACATGCAAAAAAATTACAACATACCGACGAATAGTGACGTGATTTATTATTTTCATTTTGTGTACTCGTGAAATATTTGGAGGGCTGGTTCGCCCTTATTTCTAACAACAGTTTATTTTTTCAGCTTTACACGCCGTTAAAAGTAAGCAGAAACTTCTGTATATCCATTCTGATTAATTTTTTGGAGATAATGGATTTATTTTTAGTTTCAATGCTTCAAATTATACAAAACTAACATTACTCACCACTTATGTGCACTGCAGCCTAGTTTGACTTACCTGAAAAAAAATATATATTTATTACTACAATGTAACTAAGTTGTAAGTTGCAACATTTCAAATTTATATTTATCGCTTATTTGAAATCAGTATTAATTATTTACATTATAGACTATAGTGTCCCTTGACCATATACGTTTGTGTTTATTACCAGTTTCCCGATTTGGAGATAATAAAAAAGCTTGTAAACAAACGATATAAGTAAAAACTAACGGTATTGAAGACTGCTAAAAGCCGCTAAAGAGTGTCATTCCGTCTCACATGACAACAATCACAAATTCTTTAAGATGAATGGCATTGAAATGTATGTCAAATATTCTTATAAAATATTATAATATTTATTTACTAATTAGAAAATTGCTTCAAATTAATTCGTAAGGTCACGAGGATCTTGAAGCAGAGGAATCTCTGTATCTACTCATAAATAGAAAAATAGAAAAAGAAACGAATATAATAGATTTTTCCGTAAAAAATCTTGTATCAATAATAAAATTAAAATAAAGGAAAAAACTTTACTTTTCGAAAACATGTTTTTTTAATTAAAATTACTTTGTTCAAAATTCTCTTAAAACATGGTAAAATTACACACAAAAACAAAACTTCAATAAAACTCCGATTAAACTAGTGAATTTCTGTAGAGATCGTTATTTGGATGTTTCAGAATAGAAGTGAACAGTGGATTTTTTTATTTTTTAGGTTTTTTTTGAAAATATCTTGACAATTAGTTTTTCGAGAAAAAAAATTATAAATTGTAGTTCCTGGTCTTTTTTTGCTTTTATTGATTATTTTCTATCATACTTCGATATGGATTAGGCTTACTAGAAATACACACAAAAAAAATATGAGAAAAAAGTAAGTAGGTATGTATTTTTGAAATAAAAAGTAGTTATTGCAACTTTACTGCATATGTGCTCAAAAACAATTGATTCTAGGAAAAAAATCTAGGAATCTGTTTGATGTTTTCATAGAAAATTTTTTTGAAAACTGTCAATTTTCGATATATGTATGTAATTGCCAAAACTAAAATTCACCTCTTTTCACCCACTAAAAAAATTCACAGCTCAAATTCTAGGATATAATTTTTAGGGCATGTTTAGGACATACATCTACCTTATGTGCAAGGAATTTAATGATGTGTGTAATTCAGTTGATATTTTTAATCAGTCTATTTTGTCTTTTTCTAAATCATTAAAAAGAATATTGTTTGTTTAACTTAAATATTGTTAAATAATTTTTTAGCTAGAGTTAAGCTCAGTTATTTATTGGATTATTAGTATGTTTGTTTTTGGTATTTACTAGATAGGGATTTTGGTAAGGGAATAATTGGGGGTTGGGAATTAGTTTTGATACATATTGTTGTTTCTTAATAAATTGCTATCTATTTTGTGTATTTAACATTGTCTTGTAAATGGTATCTCACTGTTAGACAATAAAGCTATTTATTATTATTATTATTATTATTATTATTATAAAATACATTTTATTTTCTGAACAAAATCCATTGAAATACTGAGACTAACATCAAAACGGGGTTAGATTATAGTTCTTATCCCAGTATAAATTTTAATTCATTTGTTATTAAAAATAAGTTATAATTTGTATTGGGATTCAGGACTATAATTTAACTCCATTTTGACATAAAAATGAAGGTTTCTACAAAAATCCAACTCGGTCAGAATTTTTTCGAAGTCAAAATCTAATTTTGATAATATTAGGTTAAATTTAATGTATTTCTTTCTACACAAACTCTTTTCCCAGTATCCTTTACATCATAAGCTTTCCCAATAAAAAGTTCCCAATACGCCATCAACTATCATTTTTTGTAATTTTCAGAAATTATTACGTCAATTTAACATGGAATATAATAATTGTACATACTCATAACATTTCATGAATGCTAATGATAAATTCGTTAGTAGCAGGTATACTTGTATACACTTAACTTTACTATTTTATTTTTATTCTTTTCTTGCACCTACATTCAAAAATGAATTAGATTATGGATAACGTTGCTTTTGAATTAAGAAACTATAATACAACGGTTCATCACTACTGTTTATATTGCAGAAACTTGTTATTGCGCAAAAATATTAGGTGAAATCAGTTTATGCGCCAGAATGAACTGACTCATTTTATTATATGGTATAACATACATTTCAAATCTTAATTTGACCGTTGCAAAAAATTGCAAGATCCGCATCTACGCCTCATACGATCCAAAGTACATCGATTATTATGGATCACTTTATATAACGACGGCAAAGAACCCATTAGTGTGCGGCTTGAAGTACATTTATTAAACGTGAACCAAATAAAGTTACTTTCTGTACTTTCACTTCCCGTTGTCTTTATATATTATTAAATATTTTGGCCATTATAACAGGCGGAATCTAAATGGCAGGATTTACTGTTCCTTTCTCTTGACAAGGAAATAAAATAAAAGATAGTTTGTCAATATTTATTAAAAATTGAAAATAATAATAAAATTGATTTGTCACCGTACTTAAGCAAAATAACATAAAAATATATAAAACTTATACATAAATATGGTAAATCTAATGAAAATATATACAAGTGCAAATGACACGAGTTTGAGTTAAGTGTAAATATCACATCTGTCACAGATCAGTAACGCATTTCAACAAATAACTGACGGGGTCAGCTATACCCGTAAATTTGTAAATATCGATTCGTTTCTTTATTTGTGGTATCCAGGTGGGCCGTATTTGCTGGAAACTCCAGCTGAGGAGCCACCGATGGAACCTGAGATAACTCCAGAGCCAGTTGTGATTCCGCTAACTCCATGACCTGCAATGGAGATGTCACCAACACCGGCTCCACCACCAATACCGGCGCCGCCACCAATTCCGTGTCCTCCGTCAATTGAAATACCATCTAGGGAAACACCACCATCAGCGATACCTCCAGCGATGCCACCGCCGATGCCACCACCAACACCAGCACCAGCTCCACCAGAAACGCCTTCCTTCTGGGTCCTGTACTTGATGAAGTATACTTCTGGCTTGGAGGGCTGGGTAGGTGCGGGGGTGGGAATCTCAATGTCTGGCTGTTCTTCTGGTTTCTTAACCAAAACGTAGACAAGGGTTTTCTCTTCGTTCTGGGGCTGCACTGGGATTATCGGGGCGGTTGGAGTGGGTGCAGTTGGGGCCTTGATGAAGATGATTTTGTAGTGTTTCTGTGGGGCAGCCACTGGGATGGTCTTGGGAGCGCGTACTTCTTCTGGTTCTTCGGGCGCGACGTGGACGTAGACGTGTTTCTGGACGATGACACCGCCACCAATACCTCCGGCTCCTCCAGAGAAACCACCAGCTCCTCCAGAGAAACCACCTGCTCCTCCAGAGAAACCACCAGCTCCTCCAGAGAAACCACCAGCACCTCCAGCTCCGAATCCTATGGAACCGCCGGAAAATCCACCCTGTGCGAAGTCAGCACCGCCTGAGGTGATTCCGCCGATTCCACCAGAAGTAAATCCTCCGTGGCCTAAACCAACTCCACCACCGGTGCCGCCAAATCCAAGAGAAACTCCGGATCCACCTCCCAGTCCCCCGTGGATGCCACCAAGGCTACCACCAAGTGCACCTCCAGAAGGAGCTCCATATTGAACGGAAGGAATAGCCGATGGGGAAGGGTAGTTGTAGCCTACAGGTGGTTCAGGTCGGGCACATACGACGGCCACAAGGGCAGAGAGAATCTGAGAAAAAAAGGTATTTATGAAATGTATCTAGAAATTAGAGCTGCATAGAATATGTCGTGTGTTTTGGATAAAAGTTGTAGTAGTACTCAACTGAAGAAGAAAAAAATAAATTTCTGAGAAAGATGTTAAATGCTTCTAATTAATTCTAATATATAAGTAAAATAGCTTACTATATTATAAAAAATGTAATAGGAAATTGAAAAAGGAACATTTTATTTAATACTGATATTTTTGCTACTGAAAAAAATATTCAATAATTCTGGGTGACTATAAAACAAATACGGTTTACTTTTCTTCTAATTGACAATTAATTATAGTTGGTTAAATAATACGAAGTAATATGTAACGACATCCAATTCCTGTCCGAAATAATTTTCTTTCACTTGTGCCACGAGAAATAATGGCCTATTACGCAATCAATCCCGTCCCTTAAGCACTACACACTTTTCCTGCACAAGGAGTATCCAAAGAGCACTTTCACTGGTACCACTGAAGAAAAAAACTTACCAGAAACGGTCTCATCTCGTGAGAGCAACAATTGAGTGAGTTTACTCAATAAGGTCTGCAAGTATTTGACGGTGTTCCAAAATCTGAACGAACTTTTTATAGTAATCCCCTTAACCCCCACTAGAAAGTAGAATCTGTACTATCGCTTTATGGAAGATTTAATTAATTTAATGATGTAAACGTAAATAGTAAATCGAGCAGTGGTGTGGTACTTTTCGTTATTATACCGGGGATGACTCAAGGCTGAGTCGATGTGCCGGCAAAGTGAAAGAATTAATTGACCGTTGCATCCTTACGAATTGATGGGGCCATTGTAACTATTTTTAGGGGCACGACCCAGTTAAAAAAGGGCAAACGTAATGGCCAGAAGACAAATATTGCGCCTGCAAATTTATGGGCGTACAGGTAAATAACTCAGTAGTTAAAAATCGTCGAAATTTGCATTTTGGTTGTGAAAACTAATTAAAATCTCGATGGAAATATGCCGCGTTCTGTACACATTCTATAATTACAATTAATTACACACGGTGTTCAGTAAAGAATGGGCCATTCAAAGGGTTACAGGAACGAGGAATAGTTACATAAATAAATAAATGTAGTACACAAACGATAGGAATTCGGCAATGCCATTCTTCCATTCCACCAATAACTAACAAATACATACATTCAGGTATCCAACTAAATAATTATTACAATATTATTTATCATATTTACTAAACTAAATACTAATATAATATTTTATTCACTGCCACTATCAGTTAACATCACGTGTAGCAAGCATTGTAATATGTCTTATAAACAAGGACATATGGCAAGTTGATTTCTTGTAAAACTTTATTTAACAAAGTAGGAGCAATATACAGCGCTTTCGAAAAGTAACGAAAAAAATCATTATTTTTGAAATTCAGAAGTTTTCGAAAAAATCCCCTGGCACGTCGATTTTGTTTTTAAAAAAGGCACTTTTTGACATACGACCCACATTTGTGACGTCATCGTTGTTCGAGATATGACGTCATCGACAATTTTTTTAAATAGCAACCCCCAATTTTGACCATGCCATTTGAAAGAGCGTGTCATTCTACATACATACATCATGAAAAATTATGGTGTTACATAACAAAAATTTCAAGAAAATAATGTTTGAAGATTTTAAAATTTAATTTTCACAATATGAATATGATTATGTAAAAAATCGACTAAATTAAATGTTCAAATTGTGTATCGTTGGCTGCCTGACAGTAGCCAAGACGATTAATAAATTCTTTTTGGATATTATCAACAACTTGAGGAGGTATACGATGTATCTCGTGACGAATTTTTGCTTTTAAATCTTCTAAATTAACCGGTCTAGTAACGTATACTTTGCCTTTTAAGTATCCCCACAAGAAATAATCTAGGAGTGTCAAATCAGGCAAACTGGCTGGCCACTCAATCGGCCCCCTTGTCCCTATCCAACGATTCGGGAACAGCTCATCTAAATAAGCACGGACAGGTGTTGCACAATGGGGAGGTGCACAATATTGTGAAAATTAAATTTTAAAATCTTCAAACATTATTTTCTTGAAATTTTTGTTATGTAACACCATAATTTTTCATGATGTATGTATGTAGAACGACACACTCTTTCAAATGGAATGTCAAAATTGGGGGTCAATATTTAAAAAAAATTTCCATGACGCCATATCTCGAACAACGATGACGTCACAAATATGGGTCATATGTCAAAAAGTGCCTTTTTTAAAAACAAAATCGACGTGCCAGAGGATTATTTCAAAAATAATGAACTTATTCGATAATTTTCGAAAGCACTGTATGAAAACGATACCTCATATTTACATGTTGCAAGTTGATTTACAGTATAACAATGTGTTCTAATATTAACATTATGAATGTCAGATGCTTTTTTTAAAGAGCTATGTAGATACGAGGGAACTTCAATATTAATCAGTTTATACAAAAATTTGAAATATAAATACAAAATTCTACCACACATTTTTGGTCCGGACAGTCTAGTTAAATAAGGAGTAATATGACCCATATATGGACACTGCAAATAATCTGCACACAAGAATTTTGAATTCTTTGTAATTATTTTTTTTTGTTATACTTTGGCAAAAAATAATAATATACCATACAACAATATTCAACATGTGGATATATTATTGATTTAATGAGTTTTAATTTAATATCTTCAGTTATACTATATTTTAGATGCTACAGAGATTTAAGTTTGTAAAATGCCACTTGATAAATCTGTGGCTTAGTCGAAAAAGGGCCTAAGTGAACAATTTTTTAAAATGGGATAATGGGTCTCTTGTACTAAATAAAACGCGCTCCTTTGAATGAAAAGGGTTCTAAGTACATAAGCCTACCAGACATCTACAAAATTAATTCTAAAAAGGGCCTAAGTGCTCCAGTTGTACTATAATACAGTCCTATATTCTCTTTAGATCTATTTTAATGGAGCTATGTAACTAAAAAGTTAAGATTCATAAACGTTAACAGGCTTAAGTGACATGTAGGCCAAAAAAAATTAAGCCTATGTACTCTTGTACTTTTTTCATTATCATTATTTAATTTAATTATGAATTAAGCAATTTACCTACCTCCAAAACCGGTGGTTGTCTCTTCATATATGTACATTTTTTGGAGCGCCCTGTATATAGTCATTCAAATATTGCCCAAATCTTGGGAGCGTTGCGATTTTATAAAAATGATATTACTATATATTCACTTTCTTACGTTGTCTTTGGTACATTCTGATCAGAAACATCCTGTATATAAGTATTGAAATTTCACCATAATAAACAAATTAATTTTAAGAAGTTATATCCAATTACACCTTGAAATAATTATGTGTACTAAATTCGAGTATGTAATTACTAATAAACAAACATATATCGAGTTATCGAAAAACTGAAATTGCACTTACTGTAAATTTATTATTTGAAATATTAACGTGATATAATTATTATATAATTGTAAAATATCACTTTGAGATTTCTAAATTGCGATTCAAGCCTAATATCACTCGACTAGTCAATGCTTCATGCAATCTTCTAAATGTCAATAAAACGCACACAATTTTTTTATATCTAATGCATATTCCAGTATAGAATTTCTATCGAAGGCGTATTAAACAATATTAATTAATAAATTATATAAAAAAACATATTTAAATAGAAAAAACACGGAAATGAATTTTAATCTTAGAATGTTAAACAGACTTATTTTATTTTGTTTAAGAAGCATCATCGTTTATACGGGGGGTTTCCTTCAAAACAGTAATACGTAAAAATAAACAATTTTCATTAAGTAACCTGTGGTCTGAATTGTTATATTTTCAAAATAAATACATTCAATTAAGAAACAAACCAATTCTGAAACTGGCCTTGTGTATAGCGTATGTGGCAATATGAAGGATGTCGTCTCGTAATACTTTTTGTCAGTATTGAAATGTTGAAATACCATTAGATTTGAAGGTAATTAAAAAACAAATACCACAAATTGATATTATAACCACAAAAATTGTTCAAAGCATGCTTCTAAACGACAGCAAAAATAAGCCATTTACGAACGGCGCGCCGACAACAAACGTTCGGCACATTTGCTGATTCTTGATTTGAATAGAGCACTTTTAAATAAATCAACGTGAATTAAACTATAGTCAAGAATTCTCGATTAATTTTCTGAAACATATGATACTATAGGCAACAAATTGATTATCTAATGAAAACTGTTTATTTACACACTTATTTCTAGAAAAAACATATATTTACAGTTAAAGAACCGGTAAAACTTGGATATGATTATAGTTGACTTCCAAAATTGTAGAGTGACTAATCGCTAGGTTGTAGAAAAGCGCGACGGTAAATAAGACAACAAAAATATACTTACATGAAATTTAATATCTATATATTCATCGGAAAAATTACGACATAGGTATTTATAAAGAAAGTTCTTAACTTTAAATAAAATGGTTAAATTAATTTCGTTCCTCTGCGCTAAATCTAAAACCATTAAAGAAGAAATCTTCGGCTTTTTTTAAAATATATCCACTACTTCATCTGCATGAATTTCTGTTCCATAGTGAATGTTCATGAGAGCCAAACCATTAAGTCTGTTTTCACTTGTAGTGTTTCGTAGATAGTTTTTCAGTCTCCTTAGACTGGAGAAAGACCTTTCTGGGGTAGCAGTGGATACAGGAATGGTAGCCAAGATTTGTAGTAATGTGTAAATATTAGGATAAAGGTTTTTATCGCACATATCTAGGCATTCCAAACTAGATTTTGGGGTAGGCGAGATACTTGTCATCACTGTTTTCAATACTTCAAGTTCTGCTTTAACCACTGATATGTTGCTTTCGGGAAGCAGTGACGAGTACATGAAAATTGCTTCTTCAATTTCAGAACTGGCAGTAAAATTTGAAGGTAGCACACCAGATAATGCTGATACTACTTTACGATGTTTGGTAAACCTTTCAACCAATTTTTGAAAGGTATGGTCAAGAAATGGAATGAACAAATTAATTTTGTAATACGTGCATACATCCAATGCAGGAATGTTTGGTCTATTTAATTGTCTTCCGACGACGCGTGGCATTCGCAGTATACCACCATTTTCTTCCAGTAAAACCTTTGCGTCTTCATAGAGATGAAGATATTCGACGGCAGTGTTGTTTCTTAGGAGTTGTAAGACATTAATAACATCATCTACATGTTTGAATACCGTGATGACATCGATGTCAATTGTTTGTAATTGTTTTCATAGCGACAATGTATAGCTCATAACTTTTTGAAGAATCACTAAACACATCACAAAATCCGAAGATCGAAGCGTACTTAGCAATTGGGCGGCTTGTTGCGATGTTTCCTTATTGTGATTAAATTGGAGTTCTTCGAGAGCATTCATAATCGCTGAATAGATTTCCCTGAATCTTATAATAGCTTCATGTTTGTGGACCCACCGTGTTTCACATATTGAGAGCAAGCTTTTTTGGTTACCGACCCCCAAAACCCCCCCCTTGGCTACGCCCGTGATGCGAGGGGTAACATTTCATAGGCGTACTAAATTTGAAGACGATCAGATATAAAAAATATACAAAAATGACAAAAATAATTGCATTGCATAACATCCATTGTTTTTACAGTAAAAACTGATATAACAGTTTTTATCAATTTCGAGGCAATAAGAATTATTTCAAAGTTTTTATCTTGTATTATCAATTACCCAAGGTCGAAAATAATGTTGTACTTCTTTACCACTTTTTTATTTGCACACATCTGCTACTCACGTACAATTTTGTTAATAAAATACATATTGCAACATCACTTACACTCATATTTTGGCCTCGCGCTCTAAACTCTTCATGCATGTCATCATCCGATATTCGTCACTCGTTAAATTAGGACGATTTTGAGAATACATTGTAGAGCTTGAATTATTCTCCATTATTAAGAACACAAAATCACTAATAAAATTAATTACATTCATAATTAAATTACCGAAAAGATATACCCGCCCATGATAGCGCTGGAAATGAAACAGTTGGATCCGACAATTCGTAGCAGCCAATCAAAAGTTGCAACGCATGCGTACTTACTACAGCAGAAGCTGTGTAATCGGGTATGCTGTCAGAGATATGCGGCACACGATTTTGTAGGAAAAATATACGGGCTGCATCAATATTTCTTTGTGTTAACTGCTATAAATAAAGGTTTAAACATGAGTCACTCTCTACAATTTTGGAAGTCAACTATAGATGGCGACACTCTCAACAAATCTACTACCCTTGTTTATAGCACAAATGCAGACGACCAGGATTTTTTAGGACAGTCGCCATCTAATATCTTCAGGCCTAAGTTTGACCGGTTGTCCAACTAAACTTATAAACAAAGTTAGTAGTAGTAGATGAAAATATTAGATGGCGACACTCTCAATAAATCTGCCACCCTTGTTTATAGCACAAATGCAGACGATCAAGATATTTTAGGACAGTCGCCATTTAATATCTTCAGACCTAAATTTGACTGGTTGTCCAACTAAACTTATAAACAAGGTTAATAGTAGTAGATGAAAATATTAGATGGCGACACTCTCAACAAATCTGTCACCTTTGTTTATAGCACAAATGCAGACGATCAGGATTTTTTAGGACAGTCGCCATTTAATATCTTCAATTCTAAGTTTGATTGGTTGTCCAACTAAACTTATAAACAAAGTTAGTAGTTGTAGATGGAAATATTAGATGGCGACACTCTCAACTAATCTGCCACCCGTGTTTATAGCACAATGCAGACGATTCAGATTTTTTAGGACAGTCGCCATCTAATATCTTCAAGCCTAAGTTTGACTGGTTGTCCATCTAAACTTATAAACTAAGTTAGTAGTAATAGTAATAGTCTTAGTAGTAATTTGTGCTTCCCACATCCACTAGAGAGTAGCTACAAGCTTTGCTACATTTCGTGTACTAAAGATAGCATAAACTATACTTTTATAATAACTTTTCTGGGTATCTAAATAATTACCTCTAGCCTTCCTTTTCTTCAATTTTTTTTATATATCTACTGCATATTCATGATTCATGAACTACTATAAAATATTAGATACGGCATGTTTTTCTCATAATATTACTCATATATTTTGCTTTTCATATATCCCAAGTTCTATTAGAAATCTGATTTTTTGTTGTATCTATAAGACCCAACTTTTTCCCAAAAACATAACAGACTGTTTTAAACACTGTCATAAAGAACAAGTTAGTTAATAATCAATCTGTTTTTTTCTCATATATTTTCAGGTATTAACAATATTGTGTGAAACTAACTACTCAGTGGACAAAAGCCCCAACCTGCGTTGAATTACACCCACAATATCTACCCATATATTCCTTATTATTAGCTTTTGTAACATTTTTTACTGTTTAAGAAAGGTATTTTAAGCTAATATGTATCAAATCTCCTACAATTCCTATCAATGAAGTCATATGTATGTTCTCTGATACCAAACATCTAGGTATGCTAATGAACATCCACAGACAAAACTCTATTCAATAATTATCTAAAAAATTTAATATATTTACTAACCTAATAAGTGAGATCTCAATTATTGTGGTTGAATTTCGAGTTCCCACTCCAGAGGTTAGTAAATATATTAAATTTTTTAGATAATTATTGAATAGAGTTTTGTCTGTGGAAGTTCATTAGCATACCTAGATGTTTGGTATCAGAGAACATACATATGACTTCATTGATAGGAATTGTAGGAGATTTGATACATATTAGCTTAAAATACCTTTCTTAAACAGTAAAAAATAATCAAATTCATATATGATATTTTTGAACATTTGTACTTATATCTGAGAATTACATAATGTGGACTTATGACAGGGACCAAATGTGTAACAGATCAGGATGACATGAATATAATTAGCGTTATATAATTAGTGGAAAAACACGTAATCAATGACAAATCTAGAGCTAACGCTTAATATATGTAGGTATTTCCGGATATGATCCCTTCACTGTTACGACATCTGGTTGTTTATGTTCAAATTAACAAGAACAATCAGAAACAATTTTTCAGTTTGATCTATGTCGCCAACACACACTAAAACATACGCACACACATACATACTGGTATACGTAGATACATTTATGAATAATAACATATCTAACACCATTTATAAGTAATTAATTTATCATACACTTCTGCTCTAATTCATTAATGAAATGAAATTAATGTAAAGTTAATCATATAAAACTGCAAATTTTTGTTACCACTAATTCTCTATTTAATTTTCTAATATTTCTTATGACGCTAGTCCATTAAAAGAAATAGCGAATTAAAGAATTTGCATTTATTTATTTGTATCATTTTCTCCTAAACGATTCGGTCGCAAAAAAAACAATCATTTATTTCATGTTTTATTATTTGGCAATAATATTTACCTACTTATTCATGTCACATTTTGAACAATGAACACCTCTGGTTTTCTAACCGTAACCACAACCACAGGGGCTACCTCAAGAGTAGACTTTTTTTCTTGCACGTCATATACATATAATACTAACATGATACAGTGACACCAAAACTGATTCAGGTATCAAACAGTTACATAAATTAAGGAAACGGCAAAATACTGAATTGATTTCCCAGCCTGAATCAATTTTGACTTAATAACACTAAAGGAAGAGAAGTATGTCTATCACATCTCACTTCTTGTACACGACAGAAAATACATCTATTTATAATTTACAACTTTTACTTTTCTCCTGGAGGACCATATTTCGGTGGTGGAGTGCTGCTGACATGTAGGGTTTTATCGATAGGAGATCCAGTGACGGATAAACTGAGTGCTGAACCACCATTCAAGGAAGCTTTGTTGAGATTCAAGTCAACGCTGGTATGAGGGCCAGTATCACCAATTCTAACAGTAGGAACGGTTGGATCGTTACTCTTCTCAACAACGGGTATGCTCTCAGTTACACTGTTGATAGGTACCGGACCACTCGGAATGCTTCCACCGACAATGCTATCCTTCTTTGTATTGTAGTTGATGAAATACACTTCTGGTTTCGTTGGAGTGGTGGGTGGAGCAGGGTGGATCTTGATTTCAGGTTGTTCCTCTGGTTTCTTCACCAAAACGTACACCACAGTCCTCTCTTCATCTTGCACTTGAGATGGAAGTACAGGTGCAGTAGGTGTAGGAGGAGATGGGGCCTTAACAAAAATAATTTTGTAATGTTTCCTACGAGATGGCACCACAATCTGCCTTGGAGGAAGCCTTACTTCAGGTTGTTCTGGAGCAACGTACACGTAGATGTGTTTCTGAACTTCAATTGCTTCTGTCTGAGCACCAGGTCCTTGAACAGGTACACTAGGTGTAGCAATTGTTGGTCCAGCACCTACATTCAACTGAGCAGAATTTAAGCTTAGATCTGGAGCAGGAGTTCCTAACACTTGAGGTGTATTAAGAGGAAACTGAGATGACTCCAGAGGTAGTTGTGGCAATCCAAAAGACAATAATGATCCTCCAAGATTAAATCCTGGCTGTTCAAGTCCCTGATTTGTCAAAGGTAAGCCAAATTGAGGTTGTGATAAACCGAAACCCAGCGACTGATCACCGAAAGACTGCAGCCCAAGGGGTTGAAGTCCTAGAGTCTGAGCTCTTACGTTGACCAATGGTTGACCATATTGTCCCGCGCCTACTACATTTTCAACCAGCAGAGATGGGGAGACTGAGGGTACAGATAAATTGATTACAGACGGAGGGTCAGGTGCTGGTAGAAATACCTGGGGCGCAACTGCTGCAGTAGGTGCTTGTAGATTAAAAGCAAATGGCGTGAGAGATGAAGATGGTGTGCCTAGGCCAGACAACGAAGTTGGAGAAGCTGATGGCGTAGGAACGGAATAGCTGTAAGAGCCCCCTGGTTTCCCATAAGACACAGCAACAGTAAAGGAAATTAACTGAAAAGTGGGAACACATTTTTAAGTTTTATAAATTTATATTAAAAATATAGTTAAATAATAATTAATATGTGATGATTTACAGAGAAATTACTCATTAAAAGGAAATAACGCGAGAAAGACAATGGGTTTACGTGTTACAACAAAGTGAATGCTACACTTTCAACTGCCTTATAGCATACCATTCCCCTAACAATCAAATGAAAGATAATAAGCATATAAGAAAATACAACTAACAGTAATTACTACATGTAAACTTAATGAAGTTAAAAAAGCTAATATAAATTTAAATTAAAGACGGTTGTCAATTTTTTTTATTTAGTATATGAACATGTAATCTGCATATCAAATTAAAAATTCCATATTCTAAATTTAAATAAGGAAAGCCAAAAAGTATGTGCATACTTTCGAAGATGAAGAAAAAATATTTGAATTATAGACAAATATTTGAACTCTTGAGTTTCGCAAATCCAAATTATAGAAAATTGTTGTTATTAAAATTTACTTTATACTTATATTTCGAATGACTAGCAAATATATCAATTCGCAAAGAATTTTTTTTCATCAGCATTGTTTTAAAACTATTTAAATATTTCTCTTCAATATCTCTTTATCTTAACTGAAAATACAAAAATGAGAATTAAAACTTCAAGTAGGTGACAAATTATTGATTTTTTTTATAGTACTTAAAAATATTGCATAACCAATTCGCTAAAACAAACACTAATGCATCTTTTAACATGAATGGACCAATCCTACGCAATTAGTTAGATATGTGATTGTTGACAATCGTAATCAATATGACGTTAAAAAAAATACCATCTCTCAGTTAAGTACGTCAATAGGTTACACGTTTAACAACTTCAAGCTTACTTTGTGCGATAAATAAATAAAACAATTTTAGAATCCTTATGTGACAAGGTAAAACTAATTTACAAGACAAAGTACATCATAAAGGATAACACTTGGCTTGAAAGACTAAAATTTTCAACTAATCACTTTATTCCAAAAAGGCAGTTACGATATCCCAAACACATTTTAATAGTCCTGAATTCACTGATGTAACCAAAATATTCACAATTTTGCACAATTAAGCACTGTATATCCAAAATATGTCCATTAGCGCGTCACTAAATTCACTTGGTACTTACAATAAATAAGGGTCTCATTTTGGACTGGTAGGAAAGTCCAGTCTGGATTGACGGTCTATCAAAGTTCAGAAGGTATTTTATAGTACCTTCTTTCCCCACTAGAAAGCGTGTCAGAGATTTTTCATAATATAAACTAATTTAAGCTAAAAAATATGCAAATCATCTGAATACTATTACATACATATATTTGGATGTCGTTAATGTAGAACTTCTAGTTCTCAAGTTATACCTGGTAGGCATCAGTTTCGTAATAAGAATGTAAAAAGAGAAATATCTATAAATATTGATTCGAGCATTAATTGACTTGATGGCATGTTTATCTATTTATTTTAGCATAAGCCACCAAACAGATTATAGATAATTTCAAGGACAGGGTAGAATGAATAAAATTACAGTAAGAGGTTTACAGTGAACGGTACAAGATACATTAAAAGCATGAGTGTCAGTCATTCTGTCAATATTTTGAAAATTACAATCCAATAAAGAGACATTTTAGGGGATGATTCAGAAATTTTTGAATGTACACGGGATTCTTACAAATACAATTTTGCAAATTCGAAAATGATTTAAAAATACACTGTTGCACGGCACTGGAACTAGTCCACTGTAAAACCTGATCCAGCGCAAGACAAAGCAAGCAGTCGGTGACCGACACAGCTTAATAAAAATGTAGACAAAAAATTTAAAGAATTTCCCAAGGAAAGAAATAAATAAACTTTTATAACATCTATTTTATATCAGCAAATTCAACTGCTATCACCGCTATTCTTTTAATTAATTATTAAAATTAATTTGTGGTTTTAATTAGTAAAATAATTTGACATACCTACCTGATGTTACACCGTTTTTATGAACTAACACAAATATTTCTGGTTCTTGTCCGTTTTGAACTCGTAAGTTATTGGTATATCTCCACAAAAACAAGTGAAATGAAGTCCAAAGGATTTAAGTTAGGAGATCAAGGCGGCTATGGTACTGGTCCTCCTCGTCCAATCCATCGTACTCTTTAATTTACATTAAAGTACTCCCGAACATTTTGCCGAAAATGATGGGGAGTACCATCGTGCAAGAACCACATTCGAAGTCGGGTAGCTAAGGACACATATTCCAGACGCCCAGGCAGAAAATTTCGAAGGAACTCGAAATACTGATCCTCACCCATTCGATTTGATAATATGAATGGTTCAATCAAGCTATCATCGAAAATCCCTTCCTAAACATTAAACGTTGTATCACATGCGGATTTTAAATATTCCAAACACGAGTATTATGAATGTTATACAATCCATTACGTGATATAATATCATCAGTTGTATCTAACACGTCAAGTGTAAATGTGGGATTTTGAGCATTTTATTGCAGCAACCATTCACAAAATCTGAATATCATAAGGGATAATCCCTTGGTACGAATGCTTCGATACGCTGTACATGGTACTGATATAATAGAGCCTCATGTATGATATGCCACACTGTTGATTGGGACATAAGCGATTTGCCTGGTGATTCTCTTCAACAATCTTTAAAATGTGTTTCTTAACTGCTGCAATACGCCGTGGACCCATCTCCATCCACGATTCAATTGCAAATTTCCCTTGTCACACCCATGTTGCACCGCGGCAGAAGTAGCTGCAGTTGGCACTTGTCTATCGGGAAATCGTTCTGCGTACAGACGAAAAGCTGCTAAAGCATTTTGTTTTACATTACCATAAATTAGAACGATATTCATCAACTCTGAGTTACTAAACACGTAAACCATTTATGACATTTGAAAAACTAATGTAAACACTATCGTAAAAACGTTAATACCATTCGGAATCGCCTGTATTCCACTAGAGACTACAATAGCCCAGCGATGTAAAGACTGAAAATACTACAACTTTTACATTTTTTTACGAAGCATTTATTCCCAAATTTTTTAAGATAAGTTGTGAATCGTATGACCTAATCCCTTTTCAAGAATTGATGCTTTCATAATGTAGAATACGTCAAATTATCGTAGCAGGAACATTACGCGTAAATATGTACGTTTTTTTTAATTTGGATACAATTATAATTATAAATTTTTCTGGAACATTCAAGTGATATTTTTAAAGTAGATAATCATCAACGTATTTCAAAATGAAAGTCTAATTTTTCGTATCCAAATTCATTATAAAATACTGAAATACATGAAATCAATAATGATGTGATTCTGTCAGGAAAATTACGAGGTGTTTTATGTACTTTCCCTTCAAAATATACCAAAGGGGGAAAAACTTATATATTTTTTCTTGAAACGAAATTTTTTGAAAAGTTTTCAAACTTGGAAGTTGAAGTAATCAACCCCTGGAACATCTCTTTTCAGAACTTCTTAATGGATTAAATTTTTTTCTTTAAAAAAAAAATTAAAAAGCACGATTCATTTAGGTCTAATCCTTTAAATAATTAAATAATTTTGCGTTGAGAATCAACTTCTTATTAATCTTTTGCATTATATGTATAGGGAGTTTAATATCAAAATACAATGGCAAAGTTTGCAACTGGAGTGAGAAAAAGTGAAAAAGTTCTGGAAATTTGAGGATATTAAATGTGAACTTTGACATTGGTAATAATTTTTTAAATTGTTGAAATCAAAATTCCAAAATTTTGTTTTTTGGCAGACCGGAAGTTTATTTTTTCTACCACTTTTATATGACACTAAAAGTGTAAAATACATTTGAGTTTTATAGTTTCTTGAACTACTACATAAAAATTATGGCAATACGTTTTTTAATAGGTATCACAAATTTTTATTAAGGACCTTTTTTTAAGTACATTCTAATTACATGACAAGATTTCCCCCTGTTATTGCAGTAGATATGTGTAGGTCACCATAAAACGCACAGTAGAATATACTAAATTTTATTGCACTTATGCTCTTTTAATTAATATTTTAGTAACGTATGTTGAGAAATCTTAAAGAAATAATACCTTCAATTTTGAAGATTTTAGGTTGCTACGTGACAGTGATATAGGTAAAATTAGTAAATATCCTTCATGAATGTCACAATAATAACGGCGCCTATCAGACAATATGGCGTTTACAGTATGTGACGTGATTATCATGCTACATA
Source organism: Monochamus saltuarius (assembly GCA_025584915.1). Classification (NCBI taxonomy): domain Eukaryota; kingdom Metazoa; phylum Arthropoda; class Insecta; order Coleoptera; family Cerambycidae; genus Monochamus; species Monochamus saltuarius. The sequence goes on along the minus strand of CM046721.1, from coordinate 110,829,448 downwards.
GTATACAGCAATAAAATTTGTATACTTACTACAAAAATTACACAAAAACAAAAAGAAGACACTGAATGAAACGACGTACTTATAACTTTACAACATAAAATGGTTTTTTTAGGCTCAATTTAACACGGTAAATTATATTGATAGATAAGACGTTTAAAATACGTACATAACGCAAACAGGTCTTGAATATGTGACAACGTCGTAGATTTATCATGTCGGGTGTTTCTATACAGGGTATTCCTAAATGATATGCGAATAATTAAGGTGATTCTACATCGAAAATTAATGATAGTTTGCTTTATAAACTATGGTCCAAAAATGTTCCGTTACAAAATACGTTTTAGCAAAAAATTCATTCAATACCGTTATAGAAAACAAATTACGTTCAAAAGTTTTTTATTGCGTCTTGATCAAATATATAAGCCATTTCACCCACGGTACTCATATTTCAGACACCCTGTATGTGTTTACTAGATATAAAAGTAAAACAAAAAATTCAGGATCACATTTTATTGGCCAAGAATTTCAAAAATAGTAAAGTCTACATCATCGATATAAACAATTTCAAAAGACACCGACCGTAATACTAGGATAGAGTGGTGCAATATAATTATGTGGAATATGCGAATATATGCATAGTATACTAACATAATTCTATATGTAATGCCTATTTAAGTCATCTAACTCGATATTATTTAAAGCGGGGCGGTTATTAAAGAAATATTTTACATCTCGTTATCAATCATTGTTTAATTTACCCCAGTCGAAACCACTGCTCCAATATAAAAATTTATATCGGCAAGAAGCTATTTGGAATGCGACGTTGTGACATATCACATAAACAAGGTAACCGCTTTCTATATTTCATGGGAATGGGTCCTTGTTTTTTTCCCTTACTCTACCCAATCCTAATCCCACCCTCTTGGCAGAGAACATCCTTCTTGCTGGGAAATAACAATTTGTTGAATCCAAACATGTATTTAGCACTTTTTTCAAATAGTCTCATTTACATTCATTATTATATACCTCATTGTATGTATTTTAAATTATTATTGGTGAAATTGAGCGAATATTGGTATCTCTTACCAGTACGACGCGGAAGCCTTTGATGTTTTTTATGGCATATTCTTATGTCGTTATTTTATTCCCTTATATCGGTATCATTTTATCTTCACATTGACATGTGAAATATCATTTAACTTGAATATAGCTACGTTTCTTTACTTTCAACTAGTATAAGATATATACCGCAATTGTTCAGAATTAACCACGGTTTCATTATTAGTACAAACTGTCGTTGGATAAAAAACAAAAAATAATTTCGTCGGCGTCATATACAATTTGATGCAACACACAATTAAATAGCTTAAAAAGTATATATTGTTATTTAATGCATACGTTATATAAACTGAGACAATAACAATACCTTTAGAAGGAATTAATGTGAATGTGAAAGGTTGAGTGGTTTATCATATGTAACTCTATACAATTACCTAAATCTATTTTTCATAATCGATAATAAAAATTCGTATAAGGCAGACAAACATTAAAAGACTTTTAAGACGGATGTGACCGATTGCCTGGCAGATATTTTAAATTGCTAGTCACCAACTAAGCCGTTCTGTTCTGAAATTGTTATGTAAGAAAGTCAACACAAAAAAAAACTAGAACAGCTCCAACTAATAATGATTTCCATTATTTTCAGACCAATGGAGAAGGAAGGCTAGATTGCACAACCTTTTTTGGAACTGGAGTGATTTGCACCTCGCCAAATATCATCAACTGACGCGAATTTGAGCTGCTACTTTTGTTTGTCATAAGCTAGTTTTTATCCTCTTACTATATTATAGTGTTGTTCCTCATTTTTTTAATACAAGGTGTATTTATAAACAATGATTCTCTCACTACAATTTTGAATACTGCAGTGTCTAGATTACTATAGTGTTCTAGTTCTGATAAATTCCTCATAATTTTTGTTACTTTTGTTTATATTTACTATTTTTTTAATAGCCTTCTAATTTTATATTATCATATTTTTCTATAAATCTTTTGTTATTTTATAACTTTAAGCTGCATATATAAGATAGTCTAATTTTGTATTTCCTATAACTGGGTGTAACCTGTTGGAAATAAATGCTATTATTATTATTTAAATGAAGGGGCACAAATGATACCAGAAATTTCTTAGGTGAAAATAAGTGGATTTAATCTAACATACCTCTATCCCAAGTGGCATAATAAAAAGGTACGGGGTTTTAGCCAGACTTGTTTCAAATTTTCTAGCGGTAGATTTTATAAGGGTCAGAAAAACAATATAATAACAATTTTTGGGTATCGTACATTAAACTTGTATTCACTGGTAGACCATAGATCAGTTGTATTCGTGGAGAGGATTGGCACTCTCTCTGCGGGTATGGTAGCGTGGAATGTTGGCTTAGGTCAATGTGAAAGATTGATACCGGTCGACGTTTGACCGCCCCCCCTAATTAATGAAGTTTTCCAGATTTCCCTCATTCCTGCACTGAATGGTGGTTAAGGCCTACCAACGTAGGTCATTCCTGGGTGTAAATGCGGCCTGCTTAATAATATGCCGCCCCCTCTTCCGCACAAATCACTGACTTCTGAGGTAATCTTCGTGATTAGAATGAGGGGTAGAGATATTATTATTACTTTTAACAAACAAGTATACCTGTTGAAAATGGATAAACTCGATCGGTTGTGCAATATTTTTAATTTTATTTTGTATTGCGAATTTATACCTCCCAGGAATATTATCGTGGAGAGATGTTTGTGAATACCTTCAGAATTCATTATCTTACGGCGTTTATTATATATATTTCGTATAAGAATTTTAAATTTTAAGTGTTTAAATTCGACCAAAATTTCGACTTTTGGCGTAATATTTTAGCATGCAGGAATACATCTGTTTAAATAAATTTAACTAAAGTTTCTTCGGGTTTTTACTTTTCATAAAAAATGCATTTTCTTATACGCATGAAATTATTTAAACACTGTATTAAATATGGTTTTCTGAAAATAAGAAGTTCAGGTGAAAAATAAGAATTATTGTAAAATATATTTGAAAGAAAGAACAAAGCTAGAAAAATCAAGACTCACATTTAGTCGAATTTAGACACTTATAATTCTAAAAAATAGTTCTATGAGTTCTGAACTTTTTAACAAAAATATTTATTTGTAGGTACAACCGTTTGCAATAATAATCGCACTCTTTAAAATAAATGTGATTTCTTTTTAACTGCTGACGTATTCGTAATGAGCATCAAAAACTGTTCTGAGGAAGTGTCATTCTTTTTGCAAAAACATGTACGTTAATAATCCTGAAGGGCGTTTAAGTTCAGCCATTAATACTATTGTTATATACAAGTCCATCATATTTTGCTACTAAAAGCTCTAATCGAGCGCAAAAAATTTATATATAGATATTTTATGCACAACATTGCCTGCATTGCAAAAATGAGAACATTCTTATATTGAATAAGTACGGTTGTTTTAAAATAATATTTTATACTAAAAGTAACTTGACAGGAAACTTATTGCAGTTGGTAAATGATTTTATGTGGAAGTCTTATTAATATGTAAAAATAATTTTCTATTTCTACAAGGTTTGAAACTGCACCACATATTCCAGTAGGTAATTTAAAAACAAAAATCGGGGGTTTATTGATTCTGTTCAATATGTAGGTATCATGCATTTTACTTGTAACTTTTTATATAAATAAAATGAAAATGTGTAAAGAAATTGGTAATTGACACAAGATAAGTGCTCATAGTAATGAGAAGGAAATCATTTAGTAGTGACTAAAGTAAATTATTTGAAGTAAAAATTTTTTGTTTTGCTGATACTACTATAGAACTAATCATCCCAGGATGAAAGTCTAGCAGCCTTAACACTGTATATTGGCAATAATTAACGTATTATGAATTAAAAATGTTATAGCAAAATTGTTTCAATAACAAACATATCTACGCCTGATTGGTAGATGTCTACTAATTTTTTAAAGACGTCTACAATCTGATATGTAATTTTAGTACATCAACTAGCCTTGTAACAATTTCATTAGGTATACCTACTTATGACCAGAATATCTACAAAAACAAGTGTAAGCTTTCTGGCAGTCGGACACTACGTTCACAAATGTAGTAAACCGACAAGAAAAAATCCCGACGCGAGAATTTCACAATAGCCATAATTTATCGTGTCATCGTCCTTTTTCGTAAAAATTATAATCTTCTCACTCAACAGCCTAGTTCACCGTCGTCGAAAGTTGTTGAGCAAGAATCGGATTTATTCTAATTATTCTCTATGCTAAATTCTACTCACTCATCTAGTAGCTATTTCAGCCTAATTTAACATCGATAGTCAAAGACTGTAAGAGCTATTAAAACGGGTACGTCAGCGATGGTATCGCCAAATTATTCCACGAAATAAAATTGTTTTAATTGACATTCACAAAGCATGCTTACAAGTCGACGCAGTAGATAATTATGGAAATTGCGGAATGTCCCTATAAGATTTAGCATTCTATAAAGACATTTTAAGCATAGGTAAATTCTAAGAAGCTGTATAAATAAATATACAGGGTGTCCCTGTTTTTTCGTTCTTATCTTTGGGAATTGATAGAGCCTGAAAAAAATAATAGGTGCCTCTTTATAATATTTTTCTTTATGACACTCCGTTTTGCTGATACAGAGCGTTCAATTTAAAAATATATATTTATTATATTATCCACTAAACAAATAACTATTTCTCGTGCAAACTTCTACATACCAAGTTTTATTCACAACAAAAAGTTAATATTCTGACGTGAATATTTTTTTTAACTAAACCCAGTGGAGTAGATATAGGGTTTTGTTCACAATTGAACCCCCTAAACGCTAATGACAAAAAGTATTTTTTCAGTACAAATACTTTCTTTTCGGAAAAAAGTGTTCATGAAGAAATTCACTGAGAAGCTTTGCTTTCAAATAATTTTACATTTTCTAAGCAGAAAGCTTATGTTACAAGATTACAATGATATCACAAAAATTACAAGATGAAATAGACATTTTTTCGGAAAATATTAAAAATACTGCTTTTATTAATATTGTAGAAATGAATACAATGAATTGACAAAGGAGACCTCTAAGGCCGGTTTTCGGCCCCATTTAATTTTTTTTTCGCCAGTACGTATAAGTCATAAACAGTCGATTTGACCCTAAACGAAACCTCAAATACATAAACGCCTTGTAAGTGACTAACTATTTGCCAGATTACTACCCTTGAGCACTTTTACATATTAATTCACTCATATTCTGCCCCCCCCCCCAAACAGTACCCCTCCCCTCCCCCGCTGATTTTATTGAAACTCCTCTTAGCGTTACCAGAAACAACGACGTGGACGTGGTAGGAATTTGTTTCTTTTGGGGTGCTTTATAAATAAACATCTGCAGAGGGAAGGGGTACTGCTTGGGGGGGGGCAGGGTATGAGTGAATTAATATGTAAAAGGGCTCAATGGTAATAGTCTGGCAAATAGTTAGTCACGTTTATGCTACCCTATTATTTTTTCATAGGGACTGTGGAGGTTTAGGGTCAAATCGACTGTTTATGACCTATACTTACTAGCGAAATTTTTTTTGTTTTTGAACAAAAAACAAAAGGAGCCGAAAACCGGCCTTAGAGGCCCTCCTTAAGGGCGCCGTATTCCTGAAAAGTGTTTTCTACAAATATAAATAATTTTAGACATTTAAGAACTGAATAATATAGAGTTTAGCAAATAACAAGGATGTTATTTCATGCCACCTGCAAATATTCAAAGGTACCAGTAAAATCAATATAACATCAGAAAGCGATTTATGAAATGAATTTTTAGGTACTGAAATCTTTCAAAATACGTATTTTTAAATTCAACTATAGATGTAAACATTGTTATAACATAAACTTACATAGTTCTGCATATAAGATTGTTCACTTTTGTTTATAAGTATGTGAAAATAATTGTTAAAATGTGGGGTTAGAATAGCGAAATTATGTGTGTCATATAAATGCATTTTAAAAGTTATTGCATTATTTGAGGAAAGTTTAAATAGTAAAAGTGGATAAACAAAACATCAATAATTCTATTTTTGATATTACTTTTGCTCTACGAGTTTTAATTTTCGAGATTTCAGTACCTAAAACACCACAAATTTGATCATTTTACGGCGAGAGATACGGGCACCTTAAAGGATGGCGATATTCATCATATTGTGCTCTTCCATATAACTATCCGAAAGGTATTACAAAATATACGCTATTTTAAAAATGAGATAATACAGAAATAATACACATAAAACAATTATTTGAATACGTAGGTATCGCACTTAATGTAAACTCATGTTTGATACAACAGTATTTGATTCTGGTGATAGTTGAAATAATGTATTATTGAAAAATAATCAAGCACAAACCAATTGCTATAAGTACGTATTTAGCTAATATATTATTTAAGACTTTTTTAAAACTGTGAAAAGACTGGAGAGACCTGACACCATTGAAAAGGAATATTTTTTTATTGCATTTTAATGCAAGAAAATGACCACTGAAACAGAACGGTTCTATACTTTGTACCTGTCTCTTTTAATGATGAATACATGGTGTGAGGAATCTCAGTTTAAAATGGCGAGTGTTGAATATAATGGTTGTATTATAATAACCATATACAGGTCTCCTAAGAATGACTTTAATATATACTTAGAAAAACTGAATTTGCTATTAAATAAACTGAATCTTAATTATCATTATAGATCATTATAGTAACAGGCGATTTCAAGTGCGGAGATTATAATTGAACCCGATACAAACATTTTGAAGACACTGTTTATCTCTTAGTACGAATGCAGTCCAATATTACAACTAAGGTCAACCGGAGAAATGGATATAAGTAAAGTTTAAAGTATTTTATATTCCATTCGCATAGTTTTCCAAGTTCCCTACTCGTGCAAAATACCAAATGAACAGTCTGGGCGATGAAAAGAAAAGTTAGTAGTATTCAATAACTACGTGGGTGGCATATTTACTTTACTTATTTGTAATAAAAAAAATACCTGAAAATTAGCACGTTTCAGTTTATACGTACCTATATAGCAATGCGAATCTTCAAATGTTTCGTTTTTAAACTACCTTCAAATTTACCAGTGGCCGAGGTGTGGGTATCATCAATCACAATTTGCCAAAATGAAAAATATCGTCCTGTATAATATTACAAATAAGTCATCAAATGCGCTATTGTATTATCTTAACTTTTTGTTGCTTTGCACTTTTTTGTATTGCAAACTCATTAACAACAAAATTTGAGCAACTGCATTTTTACGATACCTACTCATTATATTACTTAAAATAATTAATTAACAATGGAACTACTTTACTATGATTTATTATAACAAATGTTGGAAATGGCCACCTTCAGTCAAAATACATTATTCAGATCCTCTTCAAATTGCAGCTCGAACACGTGTAAAATTTCCAGGAGTAGCTCTTATCACATCACAACAAGTGACGTAACGGAGACGTAAGTGCTCCTCAGTTGATTTGCATGTTCTTATATATTTAATAAAATAATGGAATTTTACAGAATTCGTTCTCTCAGTGTATAAATACTATTTCAAGGAAATACCGCCCTTAAGAACGTCCAAAATAGCCAACCACAACCAAAATAAACTAACTGTTACTGTTAAAAGGCTATTATCTTCAGCCATAATACCGACCTATAGATAAAATTTATTTTAGCCACTAAAAAGTAAAAGTTTAATTCATGATGCAACAACATTAGAGAAAAATGTTCCGGTGGTATTAGGAAAGAATATTGTCTAATTAATCCCTTCTAAAATAAAGAAATCACATGTGTCTTCTTTGATAACTGTTTTTCTTCACGTATATTAGTTGTCTGTCGTTGTTGTCTGACTTAAATAAAAGCAGTAGTAGTAATTATCTTGATGACCGTAAAAATACAAAGAGATTATTTGCAAAATGGGAAAGTAGTATATTTACTTCAAATTGTTATCCATCGCTACACATCTCATCCTCTTAATGAAAGTAAAAAATAATCGTTAAAAATGTGGTGAAGTGAAGGGACGGAAAGCTGTAACTTCTCTCGAAGATTTGTAACACTATCAAATAATTCGTGCTATACAGGGTGATTTTTCATTGATAAAAATGTTTCGTTATTTTGAAGAAAACAATTACAAGAGACGCGATATATGAATTCTGAAATGGGACAACTATAAATGTAGAAATTTTAATGAATGCAATTTAGCAATATTTCCACTTTGACATTACAACATTTATAGAAATACTTATTTACATCATCAAAATGATGTATCTAGGTACGTGTCCTTCTTCTAGTAATACACAGCATTAGATGTGTAATTTTAAAAACTGTTTTGCTAATCTTGAGATAAAAAATTCAATCCAATTTTTCATTCACGTTTGTAATACATATATTTAATTTATGCAATAGTGGTAAAGATAGTGTGTTATAATATAGGTATATAAAAATTAATAGTTGCATAATGCGTATCTTTCATTGATAAATATCAACAATGCTAGACATTTAATAAAAATATATTACTTTCATAGTCTTTGCTTTCTACATTTTACTAATGAAAGATGACCATGTGTAAATTTAAACATCAACAATATCTGCTCCACTATCTTAATGAGTAATCTAAAAAAATAATATCAATGTGTGTAACACTATTTAATACAAAATAAACGAAATTCTTCGCTGCTTTACAATAACTAAAACTGGTGCTTGCAGTAAATTTTGTCTAGGATGAATAACGTTTTCACATTTTAAACTACAATGAGAATTTATATCAACATATGTAATCAGATTTTTTTATATATATATATTTAGGTATTAACAATATTGTGTGAAACTAACTACTCTGCGGATTAAAGCCCCGACCAGCATTGAATTACACCCACAATATCTATCCATATATTCTTTATTATTAGCTTTTGTAACATTTTTTACTATACAAAGGTATTTTAAGCTAATATAAATCAAGATATTTGACTCAATTTAAAGGAGGCCACCTGAAGAAGCAATCCTAAAAATGCAGAAATAGGTCAGATTTCATCTATTGTGGTTGAATTTTCAAGTTCCCACTGTCAGAAGTTAGATATCTACGAGTGTTTTCATTAAACCAGGTTAGTAAATTCAGCTACATTATTATTTTTAGATAATTATTGAATAGGGCTTTGTCTGTTGAATTGTCCATTATGAAAGATGTTTGTTATCAGAGAGCATGCATGTGACTTCATTGATAGGAATTGTGACAAAAGAGATTTGATTTATATTGGCTTAAAATACCTTTCTAATACAATAAAAAATATGTAATCAGAATCCTACACCTGCATTTATAGAAAATGAAATTACGCCACAAAATTAGTAGATATAACTATTACATAATGTATTTATTGAAAAAAACCAATAAAATTTTATAAGATTATATTTTTAATTTGAAAATCTGTAAATAGTAATATCCTTGAAGTGCTTTACTTATTTCAATAATTTAATATTGATGATTAGTTTAAAATATTTAAAAGAATCCTCTCACTTTTTTATAATTTAATATATTTAATGTATATTACAAAATCGTATCAATTGATCATGCAAATGTAGAAAATTTATATATAGACCGACAATTTAAACTTGGTCCTTATTGCGGGTAGGGTGTGCTGTAAACTTAAGCACACCCTTAGGTAGAAGCTTCTTCTTTTGACGTTTACGTGTATGTAAGTTTAACATTTCTGTCGTTAGCGCAGTGTCTAACGTTTACAGCAAATCCATGCCAATAACTATACATATTTTATAGAAATCAGTATAGTGCACAAACATAAACACTGCCATTTTATTGTTTAATTACCTGTACAAGGCCACAGGCATGTAAATATATGTCTAATTAACTTAATCTAAAATGTTATATGTTCACCTCTTTTATATCCCAACGACAACAATTATTAATTGTAAAACAAACAATTGCCTCACAATGCCAAATTCAATACTATGTAATAGATACATTTGTATATGAAAGTAATTAAAAGTGCTGTTATATTAATAATGATGAATTCTCGACTTGCGAAAGTAGATAATTCAATTTCAAAATATACTTAAAAACAAAAATCTTAAAAATGACATATGACTTTGATTAAGGGCCGGTATTACAATGTCCGGTCAAACTGTAGTTTGAGCATTATAAACGCCAACTGAAAGTTGAAGTGTCGGTTTAGCAACGTTTCACTCAACCGATGGTTATAGTTCACGTTGAATTTCAACTGTCGGTTGAAATTATTTTGAAACTGCAAATATCTACATAAATAAAAGTGTGTGTAAACTCGTATAAACAAAAACAGAGCAACTATATTAAATATATTTGCTTTAAATTTATCTTTACTGGTTAATAGCTATTTAAAAATGATACTCTCTTGACGCATTTTAATCTATAATGCTATAATTTTAGAAAATAATTTATTTTATATTTTTTAAACTTTAGAAAATGAGTTTGATTTGTAATGTTCACAACAGATCTGTAGAAGTTGCAATTAAATTATATCAAAGAAATATGAAAAAAAATATTTTTATTTTTCGTTTCATCATTTTCACACAAGCTGAAATTGTGGAACTAAATATAAAATATATTTCTCTTTTGCCCATCTAACTAGATATTAATTATAACATACATAAAATTATAAGTAAGAAGTGCTTACTCTTTATAATATTTGTATAGCTAATGGCTAAAATTGAGCTGACAGCGTAGCCAACATTTAGAAATACATATCAACGTCAGATTGATGAACCATGACATGAAATAGTGGTATAATACAGAATTTATTTCAGCCATTGGTTCAAATTCAAACTACGGTTGGGCAACCGGAGGTTCAACCTTAGCTTTATAATACTGGCTCTAAGTCTAAGTGATCCATAAACTGAACAAATTCCAGTTTCCGTTTTATTTTCTGGCAGCTGTGATATTTAGATAACTACTACGCATTTTAAAATAAGAAATGTACGTTTCTGACAATAACCTAGGTTGGCAAAAGTTTAGTTATTGTTATCATCACCTTTTATTTTAACTGTATTAAAAAATTATCAAGACAGTTATGCACTTTAAATGTAATGTGATTTTTAGATGGTATTTCTTTTGCGACTCTTTAGGAGGATATTGGATATTTATCCAGTAAAAGTTCATTACAAGAAAGAGGTCTTTTTAGCAGAAAAAAAATTTGGGCATGTTTCTGGAAAAAATATAATTGATGACATCTTTAGTCGTTTCTAATATTGGAACATTGTTTTGTGCTGCCTGGGAAGTGTCAATAAGAGATAAATCCTATGTGGGTTACAGCTCAAATTTCAATTCTTTTGTTATGCGAAATATATAAAGCGAAACTAGGTTACATTATCAAAACGTGTTCCAGTAATAACGTTATACCTATTATTAAATATACATAGACAAATGCAACTCATCGTTGCTACATTAGGTTTTTATAAATATTAGGAAGTTTTGTAAAATGTAAACTATAAATATTGAAATGATATAAATATTAATAAGGTATAAAATTCACTATAAATGAGGACAAATAATTCATAAATATTTACTAAAAATATCAATAAAAAACCATATCTCAGATTATTTGCTAAAATGAATCATTAATTAAGTTTGTAGATCACCAGGTGTTCAATGGACGTCTTGTAAATTTAGTTCGTATCCACAAATTTTTGACATGATTTACTTTTCAGTAAAGTTCAAGACCAATAATTAAATGTTTTCAAAATATATGTGGTAATATGTCACTACATAAATTTTAATACTAAAACGTTAATTTGCATTATTAGGATTTCTTAAATTTGGGCAGTAACTGTCAAACTGTCAAAAAAATTCAAACATTGTTTCTTATTCTTCTGTCAATTATTTGATTCTTCCAAACAGAAAATGCATCTTCATTTCGTCGCAGGGTCGTCTACAATCTTGTAAAGGTTCTATGATCAAGAATGAGACGCTCTGAATACGTTTCTCGATATAACTCTACAGCTCTTCTCGAATTTTTTTGTGACTCGCCGTAAAGTAGCAACATATTAGCAACATTGTGACATTTATGGACTTTAAACAACAAGCATTCAATTATTTTCCAACGACTGCTTGATCCTGCCACCGGTAATGTGATCTTTAGGTGGTATTTCTTTTGAGGCTCTTTAGCAATCCATTTGCGATATATTTGTTTACATATTAGATACATTTTACAAAAGAAAATACTTCTCATTCGGTAAGCAGATGAGTGAAGGACGACCTTAGCTCGGATCTTGTACTACTATAGACTGTGACGATACTGACGTCGAATTATTAAAATTAATATTACATACAAAAAAATATTTTAAATAACATTTTATTTAGTTTAGTACTACTACGTATTTACAAATACCAAAAAAATAATTCTGTAAGTCAGCGTTTGTTCAACAATGACCCCGCAAGATATAATTTCAGTCTTTATATAAACAAACCTTCAACACTAGGACTTACAAGTGTTGTTAATAATCGTTGAGGATATTAAGTGGGGCGCTAGTACTTTCCAACATCCCTACCCTAAAGAATAACCATTGTTCGTTAGGTATAAAAGATGTTTGAGACTACTAACTACCGTGTATCTTGAAGACACTATGGTTATTCATGCACACATATTAAAAACAAACGTTTGAAGTACAAGTAGAAAATTTGAGAAAGATAAGAACACCTCAAAATCTACATTCGAGTCGAACATTTGTTGACAAACATTGTGACAGGTTCCAAAGAAAATGTTCTCATATGGAGATGCATATTTGAAACAATTTGATACGACTAGTTAGTCATCAGCAGTAGGTAATTAGGAAAGCTGAAATACTTTTTCTTAATACCTTCAGATTTTAAATTATTTAAAATAATATGTTTCTCTAATATTAAAAACCTGTAAAAACAATTTCCGTCAACAATTTTTATTCAAATTAACGTTCATCGCATTTTATGTAACAATTTGCATAATTATATGCTGAGTACATGCGGATACTAATTTTATTCGATTTAAAAAAATGTTAATACAAATAACTCAATTAATTTTCGTTACTATCGACGCTTTTAAAAACCGTGGTAGGTAGGACATAAAATTAACTTCATGCCCTGAAGGGTTTGCTACAAGTTTCATACGTAATCAGCAATTTATAAACAAATTCTAAAATTGCCGGTAATTTGAATCCTCGCATCTAGAAGTCACTTACAGAAAGTGAAATGCTACCAAATATGCCGAAGGCGGTAACCATAAGCGTCGGCAGTAAATTTCCCAATGGAAATATCAAACATAATTTGTTTGGTAAGATATGATTTAAGGGCGCCGTATACTTGAAATAGGGTTTTTACAAATGCAAGTAATTTTAGACAACTGAATAATGCAGAGTTTAGCAAATAAGAGGAATGCTATCTCATGCCATCCGCAAATATTCAACGGCACTGAAGTAAAACGAATATCCAACGAGAGAAAGTGGTCTCACCAACACATTATTAGGTACAGAATCTTTCAAAATACGTAATTTTTAATATTTAACTGTAGATGTAAATATTTTATAATGTAAACTTACATAGTTTTTACTGTTTAAGAAAGGTATTTTAAGCTAATATGTATCAAATCTCCTACAATTCCTATCAATGAAGTCATATGTATGTTCTCTGATACCAAACATCTAGGTATGCTAATGAACATCCACAGACAAAACTCTCATAATTATCTAAAGAATTTAATATATTTACTAACCTCTGGAGTGGGAACTCGAAATTCAACCACAATAGATGAGGTCTGACCTATTTCTGCATTTTTAGGATTGCTTCATTCATTTAAACAGTAAAAAAATGTTACAAAAGCTAATAATAAGGAATATATTTTTTTTTGGTATCAGAGAACATACATATGACTTCATTGATAGGAATTGTAGGAGATTTGATACATATTAGCTTAAAATACCTTTCTTAGACAGTAAAAAATGTTACAAAAGCTAATAATAAGGAATATATGGGTAGATATTGTGGGTGTAATTCAACGCAGGTTGGGGCTTTTGTCCACTGAGTAGTTAGTTTCACACAATATTGTTAATACCTGAAAATATATGAATAAACTTACATAGCATATAAGATAATTGTTAAAATGTGGGGTTAGAATAGCAAATTAATGTATTTCTTACAAAAGCTTTTTAAAAGTTAGTTTATTTGAGAAGAATTTAAATATCGTTTTTATATATTTTCAGGTATTAACAATATTGTGTGAAACTAACTACTCTGTGGGCTAAAGCCCCAACCAGCGTTTAATTACACCCACAATATCTACCCATATATTCTTTATTTTTAGCTTTTGTAATATTTTTTACTTTTTGAGAAAGGCATTTTAAGCTAATATATATCAAATCTCCTACAATTCCTATCAATGAAGTCATATGTATGTTCTCTGATACCAAACATCTAGGAGGTATGCTAATGAACAATTCCACAGACAAAGCTCTATTCAATAATTATCTAAAGAAATTAATCCAATAAATAATTAATCTCAAAATTTACTAACCTGGTTTAATGAAAACACTCTATAGATATCTAACTCCTGACAGTGGGAACTCGAAAATTCAACCACAATAGATGAGATCTGACCCATTTCTGCATTTTTAGGATTGCTTCATCAGGTAGCCTCCTTTAAGTTGAGTCAAATATCTAACTATAAAAATTATTATACCAATAAATTAAAATTATTTCAAATTAAATGTCGACAATGTCAAACTGATTAATCTGTCAATGAATTTAAACATCATAACGACCTACTAAAATAAATAACAAAGTTTTACCCTTTATGTATCGTTTTTATATATTTTCAGGTATTAACAATATTGTGTGAAACTATTATAATTGCTGTTTTTTTCACGTTTAGGTTCTTCAATAGCTGTCTCAATGATGAGAACATCCGCATCATCTCTGGCCTGTTTTGTATTGATATCAACAGCTTGTAATTTTTCAATATAATCTAATTATTAATAAAAAATGAAAATTATTTATCATTATAGATTTAGTAACAATTTACAAACCTTATATGAGATGATTTCGAACGAGACTACCAGTTGATTTCAAATATTTTAACCGCGAGCTCTCTGCCCTCTATCGCGAAAACGATTCAACGTATAAAAAAATGTTTGAAACAAAAGTTGTAGAGAATTTAATTCTCTACAATATTGATAATAAATACAAATAGCGTAAAACCCATAGAAAACGAGATATTTGCAAAAAATATGAAAAAATCTATTTTTTTGACCTTTCACTCCCGATTTTTAAGGTTGCGGCCATCGAATCATATATGAATTTTGATAACAGTTTTAGGATGTCGAAATACAAGTTTATACGAGCTTACAGCTGGGTATCTCAATTTTCCGAAATACTTGCCTAAATCTAACTAAAATGACTGACCTACTTCTAGATCTCTTAAATCGCAAAAACAGTTACTAATGTACAACGTACACGTCATGATTTGTCTGCACAACCAACTATACACGACCTGAATATTAAAGACGAATAACCACTTGCCCACCTCAGACTACGCCTCTGACAGTAACATGTGTCTTAAAGCCTACCAGACAATAAAATCCATTTCTATGTTCACCGAACCAGAAGGCAGCGGAGCATCGTCTCACCGCTAGAAATCGGTTCAAGGTTCCAGAATGAAACGTCCATTATGCACATCGTGAGGAGATCCTTTTAGTACTCTTATAACGATTTAGATAAATAAATCTCAGTCCAGTTGCGCGGACTATTGCACGAGAGACTTGCTCAATAGTGCAAATATGAATTACAAAACGAGAGAACGACAACCAGACCGCTCTGAATCGAAGTTTACTGCTAAGATAATGATCGCGATGAGCTGAGTGAGATATTTTAACTTTCTAATGCCTTTCAATAAGTAATTGTCATGAATATGGGTGTTAATGCGTTAGTGGTAACATATTTAACTTAAAATGCAAATTTTTGCTAAATGTATTCGGCATTTATATGAACAGACTATACAGTTAATTATCACATTTAGTTTAATGTATAATTTTGACTTATTTTTGACAATTAAATCAATACCCAATCGGTACACGTACGTTAGTGCAACGTTTTTTAAACGTTATCGAGGTTAATTAAATGTTTTGCGTTGAATTTTTCAACGTTTATTTGTAGTTAAAAATATAAACGTATACAATGTAACGTTAATAATATTCACTTTCAATCCAGAGATTGAAGAAAACACTAGAAATTTACGTTTTTTATAACGTTTATTAGAATGATGTACACAAATGTATTATATACGCTTATATTTGAATAATATTTAACTGTGCGTTAAGTGCAACGTTTATAAATCGTAGAAAATATGTTTTAAATACATTTATGGATTCAATATATTAAACATGTTATCAAATATTGATAACACGTTTTTAACACAACGTTTTAATAACATAAACATAAAACGTATAAAGTACGTTGATACTACACGTTTTCTATTAAAGGTAAACAAACACCGAAATAAAACGTTTATATGTATAGGTACGTCCATATCGGCAAAATAAAATCTACTAGGCCTTCTATACGGCTTTACCACCTTGAGTGTTGAACTTTTGAAGAATCCGTTATGTAAAACATTATCAAAACGTTATGTGAAAGGTTTTATAAACGTTTTCCATCCATAAAAGTGTATAAAAGTGTAGTAACTATTTAATTTCTGTTATTTAAACGTAGCTGATAATGTTTCATAATTCTTTTTTTTTAGTTAAAAATAACGTTTCCTCGCGCGATATTCTGTCGTTTCAACCTTTGGTTTTCAATCACTTTTAAATGTTTTTGAAAAGTATGCGTGCCCATTGGGTGAGCATCAGCTGGTCCTGGAGATTGTCAAAGACGTAGACGTTTAAATCTACTACGCCTTTTTAAATACAGAAAATAAGACTAGTGTACGTCATTCTAATTACTGAATTACTGGAGTATTCATGAATCCTGAGGGTTGTAGTTATTCTTGCACTATATTAAACTCAAATTGCTAAATACTGTGCTAATTGCTACTCATACTGTGGCAGTCTTAAAGCAGATAAAACAACAGATTTATTTTATATATACAAAATCTACTCGTATATTACAGGCACGGGCGGACTAAACAGAGCCCAAACAGCGTAGTAAATATACCCACAGCGCGTTGATGTCCGACAGTATTTGCAAGTTAAATTAACTGCACACAAAGGACCCCGCACAAACCTTATAGGAATTGGCTCTAGGTCAAATTGGCTGAAATTTGGATATGTTGATCGTCAATGATCAATGGGCACAAAGCTCAATTTTGCTTATTTTGGCTCCTACGGAGCTCCAAAGCTCCACGGATTCACCATTACTTACTACTACTTAAAAGGGTAATCTTTTGGAAAGTTTGGTATTGGCTGCCTTAAAAAAAGTCCCCTCTTTTGTTTTCGAGGTCACTGCATCCAAATCCAATGCCAATAATAATATTGACAGTTGACAGCTGTCAACTAGCTGTCAAACAACAAGGAACAAGTAAAATTGAGAAAATCCATACGTAAATGAGACTTTTGTTCAGGATGCCGAAACGAACAACATATCCAAATTTCAGCCAATTTTACCGAGAGCCAATTCCCATAAGGATTGTGCGGGGTCCTTTAACATTTCCTTTTTAATGCATTTCATGGGGCTAATCTATGTATTTATCTAGATACGAAAACTTGCAGGGAGGCGGCGCCTCAGAGTCCTCCTGCACAAGCTGACACTGATACTGTGACGTATGTTCTCTAGTCCTATATCTTTACGTTTAAATGTATTTAATTAGACTTAAATGTTAACCTACACATTGTAATATTGAGCATTGTTTTCATATAATGTGAATACAAAAGCATTCTTTGAATGTTATATTTAGGATTCAAGTAATTGTGAATACTATTTTAAAATTGGTTTAAAATTCTGAAGTAAAATATGTTTCTGATTGAAAACTTCAAGAAAAACGTGTAAATACTCGTCAATTGTTAACACTGGTCTAGATAAAAAATTAAAAATCATGATCTACCGTCAAAAACGCAAAGATATAAAAATTTCAAACTTGTCCATTATAAACACCACACCTTGTACAACTTTATTTGATAATAATTTTAGAAAACAAAATTCATTCGTTTCAATTAACTTAATACCTACCTTAATAATAAAGTAAAAGTAGAGAAGCTATAAAAAAAATGTATGTAATAAAAAATGAAAATAACCTGGGAGATAATTTCTTTGTAGGCACTCTAAAACCTGATGACCTCCATTGTATTTGAATGAGACATTACAATTATTTATTATCTGTGTCGAAATTATAACACCGCTAGATATATTATGTAAAAATAGGCCTCGAACGAAATTGTTTGGCAGGTGAAGACATCAACTATAGTGAATGTCAAGCCTTGAGTTCAAATATTCGCAAAAGTACATCTCAAGTATTATTAAATTAAAAACGAATTTAACAACAGACAAGCATTCTCTCGTAAGTATTCCATATTAGAACATTGTGCTCAATAAAATATAGATAGAATTTAGATAGGCGGTTAGTTGGTAGTTGCTTCATGAAAGTTAAATAAATATATTTCACGCGCACGGGGTGTAGTTTTAGCAAAGGACTGATGTTGACTGATGCTTCATTGATCATCGCAATTCCAAAATCGTTTAGTGACAGCTGGCACAATTAAAATTTGTTCTTCAACGAAAGTTAATTTTATATATTGTAAACACTTATAGTTAAATCAGAACAGCCTGTAAGGGATATTCCTTATCCTATTTGTTTTGAAATGTTTACTTCGTCTATATAGGTTGAAATGTTTTCACTAGTAGATGGTTTATGAACTAATTTATCCTCCAAAGTGGTTGAATTAATAATTAAAAAAGTCGCTTCCAGTACTTGATGTACGTACTTGCAGTAGGAAATTTTTTTGCTAATAACTGATTTACAAGTTATGGACTCCTCAATGTAGCCTTCAGCTATCGTTGAAGATTTCCATGCACCATGATTTTTAAAGTTGTGATATTAGCTCCTCAATTTATTAATACTGTAGCTAAAGTTCTACGGAAACAATGTCCGATATATTCGTCAGCATTCTTCAATTTGCAGCAACTTCTTTCGGCATTTTCCTAATGTATAGATTCCGATATATGTCTAAAAGTATATTATTCTTTGTTTTCGTAGTTGGCTCCAATTTTTATTTGAGGTCACTCTTACATCAACATATGGCTCAGTAACTGAAGTTATCGAAGAAAATAAAAATACAGTGTTTAGTATTAAATTCAAACTAGGTAGTTTGAAAATCAACTACGTATACTGAATGAATAATTAATTTGAGGTTAAATAATTAATGCTCTACTATTTCTAAAAATGTAGAAATAAAGAATGTGACATAATCAATTGAAGACTTAAAATTCTAGCATTGACATTTAAAGCCCAATTTGTAAATTAGTACACTTTTATAAAATTAATAAAAACATATATCTATGAACTAGATATTGTAACTGGTAATTCCATTAACTGTAAAATACATAATTGTTTCCTCATGGAATACTGGCAAGTTTGCATCTTTGAAAGACAATATTTATATTCTATTATGAAAGACAACAAAATTACGCTTCTAGTTCCCTTATTTGAACAAACTTTCCTTTTCATATCATTTTTATTTCAGTGTATATAGAAGGGATTCTGAATAATATTTATACTATGATTCAACCCATTTCTGTAGAACTGAATGTTTTCATTACTTAATTACAGCTTGAAATGTATAACAGAACAAAATTAAGATAACTATAGTACATGTATTTATATTGTACTTCCGCTAATTGAATTCACAAACTTTATTTAAAAAGAACTCAAAGTTGTATACTTCTGACAATCACAAGCAGTTATGTTCTGGTCTTTCTCGCTGTTAACTTATTGTTAAATAAATAGTCAGGCCAGTACTTGTATTGTTAATATAATACATACTTACAAAATAATGTCTTTAGTCTCCATTTTCATTTTAACAGCGTTTTTTTATTAAGATCGTATAAGAAGTATTTACGACTTAGCTCAAAGATCTTAAAATTACCAGGTTACTATAATAGTCTTTATTTTGTGATTTTCGTTTTGTTGTAGGTACTTTATTTAGTTAGATATTTCATTTTTTATGAGGAAGAATGCAAATTCACCTATACATAAATAGTATGTGCCTGACAAGCCAACTTCAGCGCTAATTTGTACAACCAGTTTCAATTTTGCAGATTGTGCCGTTTTCAAGAAAAATGGTGACTGTTAGCGTGATATTGCGCTAATAA
Source organism: Monochamus saltuarius (assembly GCA_025584915.1). Classification (NCBI taxonomy): domain Eukaryota; kingdom Metazoa; phylum Arthropoda; class Insecta; order Coleoptera; family Cerambycidae; genus Monochamus; species Monochamus saltuarius. The sequence continues at coordinate 110,809,050 of CM046721.1, read as the reverse complement.
ATTGAGCCGCAACAAAGAACTATAGCAAATCCACTTTCCCGCTATATTTTGTAGCTCTTCAGATGGTGTAGTTTTTTTAGTCAGTTAAAATTTTGTTCCTGCCTTATACCTTTGTCTGAAAACGAAAAATCAAATACAGTCGTCAAGAACAAGTCTGGATATCTTGTAGCATCAATTTCAATTTTGTAGTTTGTGCCGTTTTCGAGAAAAATTGCCGCGTAATATTACGCTAGCAGATCATCGAATTGTCCCCCAAGACGAACAAAACAAGAAATGACTAATATTATTGAAGTTTGGGTAGTGACTATTTGATTTTTCATTTTTATACAAGCGGAAAAGAGCAAAAATTTTTTTAACACATTGAATTACTTGAATTTTTTAATTTTTGAAAAATATGGTGCAAAACTCGGTTTGCTACGTTTTTATTTGCCGAACAATTCAATGGTGTGCATCGTAAAATTATGCTAGCAGCTATCTTTTTTCTCGAAAACGCTACAAGCTACAAAATTGAAATTCGTGCTAAAATTATTAACAAAATATTCATTAAACCCGCTGTACAATGTGTAATTCTTTCTGAAATTTGCAAATTGCGTATTGCAAAAGCCGTCATATCTGAAAGACTTGCACTTTCAAAATATAGGTATTGCTCGATTTTAATTGCAGCTTTTCTGCAATTCTGGGGAATAATTTAGTGATTTGTATGGTTACCATCGCCGCAAAAATTCTTAGACTGCGCTTTCAAATTCAAATTGCTTTCTTTCGCTTCTACTTGATTATTTGATTGTTGAGCTTGCAAAATAAATAAACTGAGACCTTTATTTTATATGTTATGGTGTTTGTTTTGTCACTTATCAAATATGAATAAATAGTTTAGTTTTTAGTGTACATTCGGGTTGCAATAGCGACAACAAAGCGACAGAATTCTTAGATGCAAAAGAAGAATAACATCTTTGCTATACTTAGTCACTAACAAGTTTCTTTCTCATCAAATAAACAAAAATTTAACATTTTTTCTTTTTTTTATGACAAATATGAACTTGATTCTCTCATCAAGTTAATATTTGTCTAATAATAAATAGCTATGGTTTAAACCATGTGATTTAGTTTTATTGGAAATACCAGACATACTTTTTCTGCGATTCATGTTGTACCTAAATATCTTCGGGTTGCAACAAAACTACTAAAATCTATTTAAGCAAAAAAGACAAACCATATCCCGTTACCACCGTTAAAAAATCTCATTATGTCATGGAACTTTCTGTAGCATATTTTTTATTTCATTACAGAAAAGATAAAACTCGCTTAATACTTAAAACTGTCTTTTTCTTATTTTATTGAACATAAAATCAGACAAATTTACAAAAAATTATATCATTTGCCAATAAAACCATACTTACTAAATATATTTTACCGAAGCAGTTACAGGCATGTTTAGTTATTCACATAGGTACGTTCAAGGTAGATATTTTTTAATTCAATATCCGTAATTATATTCACACCGAATGATTAGCCTGGTTTCGAGGATGATGTTAAAAATGAAAGTAAATACTCAAACATCCGATGAAATATTCATTTCATAAAACATAGTTTTACCGCGTTTCCTACATTTTTTATTATATTCTCAAAACATCAACGTTCCATTTTATTAACTTCATTCTAATCTACTAATACGGTGTGAATCAAATCAATTAGAGAAACGCACATTCGCGTCACGCCATTCTTTATCTATTATGGCATCAATCATTCGATTTTGAAATGAACCTAGAAGAAAAGATGCTCAAAATGCTGATACCAAAAATCTTTAGCACAAGACAAGGAAATTCCAACAAGATACGCATTCAGCCTCGTCTTTTGGTTTAAACTACTGCTGATAGGCAGAGTGTTTCTTAATTATATGTGAAACATCCAAGAGCGTATTATGTTGCCAAAAATATTGGTTTTTTGTCATATAAATGTGGAGCCTTAGAACAGCCATTGTTCAGTTACAGCGTGTCAAAATTAAAAAACCGCTGGATATAATTTTAAACCGTGTTAATGTTACCAAAAAGAATTATACATCATTGGATACTAGAACGCTCAACTTCGGTAGTGTTAGTATTGACAAAATATAGAGATTTTATGCTTAAAATATTCATTAAAATTATATATATATCTATGGGATTTCTACATAAACCTCAACAATTAATTTTCCACATTTAAAAGCAAAAGTGAGGAAAATTAACACAAACTTTTTCTAAGACCCGTTTTACACACACAAGAATTATAGCAAAAATGTTTATCCTAATTTTGCTAAACATTTTCGTGAAACTTTTTAGCTGTTTTACACACGAGAATTAAGTATATCAATAATTTAATGAAAATTTGTATGACTATAATCGAGAAAGTGCGGCAGAATCGGAGCAAATCTCCAGTTTGGCAATTTGTAAAGTAACGTATGAGTAGATAGCTGAAATATATATACAAACTTTAATAAAATAATTTTCGTTATAATTTTCGGAAATCTTTTGTGTGTAAAACGGTTCTAAGTTCATCCCTTAAGTGTAGTTTACTGCAGTCAAATAAAGTGTTAACTATTTTGTGGAAGAGAAAGGCAAACTTAAAATTATCTTGTCGATTTTTGTGAGTACATAACAGGCATATTAGTAGCATTCGAATCAGGGCCGCGCCAGGAACCTGCCGCCGGGGTGCGGAATCTTGTTGCCGCCCTAGTAGCATTCTAGGTTAACCACCAAATAATGCAGCAATAAAATAAATATGGAAATATACATTAATAATAATAAAAATAAATGTATTTTTCTTCAATAATTAACAGAAAACAAACAATATTAAAAAAAGAGTTGAAAATAGGAACTTAAATAGTCTTCATAAGTAACAGTAAATATATTTATAAATACATGTGTAAAAATAACAACAACACATAAAAATGATGCCTACATATCAATATTACTGACTTTTAATTTAAATGGTAGGTATCTTGTCATTCAAAAAATAATTTTTGGGGCGTTTCTTTTTGGAAATTCCTCAACGGGCAAAGCGTGCGAGGAGTAAAAATTCATAGGCGTAATAAATTAGAAGACGCTCAGATATAAAAATATACAAAAAATGCAATAAAAATAATTATTGTATTACATCCCATTATTTGTAGTAGTAGTGATATAACAGATTTTGCCAATTTCGAGGCATTAATAATAATAATAATAACAACACACGATTTACGGGCGCAATGATTACTGACTCCACGGAGTGGAGAGTGGTCATTGCTTCACTCTTCAGAACATCTCCGAAAGTGTCGGAGCTTCGGAAGGTGTGACGGGAAAAAATAATAATAATAATATCTCTACCCCTCATTCTAATCACGAGGATTAGCCCAGAAGTCGAAGACTTGTGCGGGAGAGGGGGCGGCATATTATTATTAAGCAGGCCGCATTTGCGCCCAGGAACGACTTACGTTGGTAGGCCCTAACCACCATTCAGTGCAGGAATGAGGGAAACCTGGAAAACCTCATTAATTAGGGGGGTAGTCAAACGTCAACCGGTATCAATCTCTCACATTGACCCAAGCCAACATTCTTCCACCCTACCATATCCGCAGAGAGGGTGTCAATCTCTCCACGAATATAGCTTATATACAGTCTACCGGCTGCGGGGGTCGAACCCACAGCGACCTAGTCACCTCGATTCAAGTACCGATTAGATTATAAAAATGAAGTTATTTCCCAAATTTAAAGTTTTTATCTTGTCAATTACTCGAGGTAGAAAATAGAGAGTGACTAATTCACAGCACATGGATCAGTGCGAGAGGTGAAGGTTGCAGAGAACAAGATTCTATCGCGTGCCACTTGAAATGGATGCAAAGCAAAGCACATACAATTACCAAAAATAAGTTGACATCGAGTCAACCTCGCACTTTAACAAGTCAACTTAGAAAGGACTTATTTATAGTAAGGATCTGATCTAACTGACAAAAAATGTAAAAACGGGAAAGAGATATATTTTAACAGGGAGTGTGCAGTTTAGCTTGACTGACGTCTGCTACTAACCAACGGTCATTTGCCGCCCCCTGGATCGTGGCGCCCGGGTGCCACGCACCCCTTGCACCCCCGGGTTGGCGCGGCCCTGATTCGAATAATACGGACTCCAAGCGTATTCCAATTTGCGAAGAACAAAAGCGCAATATAAGCTAAGTAACACACAACAAACTGTTAGTTGTCAGTAGAATGCAAAATAACAAATCCCAAGCTTTTACAACATTCGCCTATTAGTTTTATTTTGCTCTCGTACGTCCTAATTTATTCGTATCAACAAATTTGATTTAGGGCATCGTAAAGAGTATATTTTTTTGCAAGCCTCATCGAAATCATTATTATGGGAGTTATTTTCACACTAGTTTCAAGTTACCCCTTAAGGTAGCCGTATTTCTCGCCGTAAAAAGATCAAATTTGTTGTGTCTTTTAGGTACTGAAATCTCGAAAAATAAAACACGTAGAGCAAAAGTAATATCAAAAGTAAAATGATTGATGTTTTGATTATAGGTATACTTTTACTATTTAAACTCTCCACAAATATAATAACTTTTAAAATGCATTTGTATGACACAGCTTATTTCGCTACCCCACAATTCAACAATTATTTTCATATAATTATGAACAAAAGTGAACAATCTTATCGGATCGGATCGGTCAGTGGTCGCGCGGTTTAAGGCGTCAGTACTTGAATCGAGGTGACTCCATCGCTGTGGGTTTGACCCCCGCAGCCGGTAGACCGTATATAAGCTATATTCGTGGAGAGATTGGCACCCTCTCTGCGGGAATGGTAGGGTGGAAGAATGTCGGCTTGGGTCAATGTGAGAGATTGATACCGGTTGACATTTGGCCCCTAATTAATGAGGTTTTCCAGGTTTCCTTCATTCCTGCACTGAATGGTGGTTAGGGCCTACCAACGTAAGTCGTTCCTGGGCGCAAATGCGGCCTGCTTAATAATCCTCGTGATTAGAATGAGGGGTAGAGATATTATTATATGCACAACTATGTAAGTTTATGTTATAACAATGTTTACATTTATAGCTTAATTTAAAAAAGCAAGTGTTTTGAAAGATTTCAGACCTAAAAGTTTGTTGGATAGATCGCTTTCTGACGTTATATATTGATTTTACTTCGATATCCTGAATATTTGCAGGTGGCATGAGATAACATTATTGTTATTTGCTAAACTCTATATTATTCATTTCTTTAATGTCTACAATTACTTGTATTTGTAGAAAATACCATTTCAAGAATACGGCGCCCTTAATGCCAAAATACACAGAAATAAAAAGTGGTACAACAAAATAAATTACATACTTACACATGAAAATGAGTCAATAATTTTATTGAATGAACTATAAATAAAATTAATGATACATTGCGTACAACTACAAGTAGATATTTAGCCTGCAGACAGTCTACAAATGTTATAGGTGACGCTAATATTATAATTAATGTTTTGGTGTAGAATTGCAAGAACCTATCGACCTCTTCTTGAAAACATAATATATTGGAAAGTAGAAACTTTCTTGCAGCTTATCGATATTGTATGCAAATTAATGACATTCCGAGGATATTTAGATTTTTAACTTATACCAGGCGAAACAATGATGTATTGTCTGATTTAATATGACAGCAATTTATTTATTTACAATATACGTATTTTAGGTGTATTGCATATTGAAAAAATATATATCGAAACGAAATCTGCAGATAGATATTAAACTATTTTTTAGGTAACACATAAATACATAAATTATATAATTTGTTCATTTGACAAATAAACATATTTGAAAAAATAGGATCTAAAATGAATAAATAATATTTGCATTTACTTTTCTTTACATCTAAGATTTCCTTATTTTATGGCATCCATTGGAAGCAGTAATACAAAAATATGTTTTACAATAAGTTCAGTATTATATTCTTTAACCTTTAACAATGAAAATGCTGACAATGAAACAATGAAAAATCGTATAAGGTAGTTACAAAGAAATCAAGATTTTCTTTCAGGTTATGTGACACATTTAATTATATACAAAGCAATTTTTATATATTTATTGATTAGTAAATTTTAAACGGCATTTAGAAAATTTTACAGATAGTATGACTATGACTATCGGGTTTACTACTCAAACAAATGACTCAAAATAGTCTTCCCCATCTCAAATGAACTTATTTGCATGCCCAATTGCCTTTAGAGGGGATATTTAGGTCAAGAATTTACTATTATATTCACGTTGAAACACCTCCATAGGACACTTTCTATTTTATTTTCAATAGCAGCGAATACATTTTTTTTTTTTTTCACTTTCGCATATACATATGTCAGCACCAACTTGCACCAGTCATTGAAGTTAATATTACAAGAATTAATAAATAAATTTAACAATAGCTTTATCAGTAGACATATATACCTATATATGTCATATTACTAACGTAAAAAATCCAATTCGAGGTGCACACGAATGATTTCATCGAGAACAGCTAATGCTAAATAATACCAATTCTTTCAAAGGGGCCAAGGCCAAGTTTCGGCATTAAACTCTGCACAAATATGGTAAAAGGGTAACGGCCAATATACTTGTTATCATTTTTCAGCTGTGCCTGTGCAGTATGATATATAATTATTTTTCCTTTCTACGAGTATTCAGATATTTAAATAAAGCAATATACTAATAGATAAAAAATAATACTATAATTAAAATAGTATAGTCAACCGATTCTCAAAAATAAAATCGTAGAAATTATATCCAAACCATCTATTTTGAATACCCAATATACAAATAATTTTTCAGACTACGTATTTTGCGACGACTTATGATCTTGTAGATGGAAATGGTTCTGAAACTGGGCGAATTTATATGGAAAGATTTCCAAATCATCCAATTCGAAATCCAAGAATGTTCAGAAATGTTTTTCAACGTATTTCGGAGTCAGGCTCATTCCCTGAGAGTGTTAGAACGCCTCAATTGGAAAAAGCGATTCTACACAAAATTGAAGAAGATCCAATACTATGAAGATGACTGAATTGTATTTTGCCGCTTGCGTGTATTTGTGTTATGCTACACGCATACTTCGACCACAGCGTGTTCGCATCAAGCAGTGTTGCCAGGTGGGAAAAATTCAGTGCATGAGAATAATTTCAAAGAAGCATGAGGTTTGGAGAAAAAAGCATGAGATGGCTTAATTTATCAAAAACACCTCTTGACACAGCTTAATTTTTAATTACTTTTGTAATGCCATTTTTATTTCATTAAAAAGCATTATGTTCTGCTATTTTATCATAATATTACATTGTAAGTAGGTAGTTACAGGTACTTATACTTAAAAATTATTAACCACGTAACCTTTCTAATTTATTTTATTGTTAGGCCGGGCGAACGTTGAGGCGCAGTTGACGTGACGCAGGGTGACTCACGGGTCGTAAAATCTGTTGTTTCCAGAAAATGTAGGTACCCTTATGGAATAGAGTTAAGAATCACTGCAATACAGCGTGAATACAGCACACACACCGCATATCCGTAGACTGTCATACCCGTTTATGTATTCATTGCTAATTATTAAGAGAGCATTCTACAATAAAGGACATTTCAAGTAGATACCTACCTCTACCTATTCAATTTTGCCCTCGGTTTTGCCTTTATTTCTCGTTAGGTCTTTGTTTTGGTAGATTTCAAAGAGTAAATTTAATAATTTTATTATTTCTTTTTGTGTCTATTAAAAAGCATGAGATTTTGTAATGAGACCTGACAACACTGGTATCAGTTGACCGGACAGTTATATTTGCAATGGCGAATTGGCGTTGGCGATACGAAACCGATTACCGTAGTAGTGGGGAATGCTAGACCAATGCACGTCGCCGCGCCTCTTAAAGTTCGTACCTTCCCTGGGATGAAGCGGCAATTTCTACTTTCTCTGTAAAGATCCGCAATTTTCGAATCTGTATATGCACACTGAATTTGGTAAAATTATCTCAAGCGGTTTAGAAATTATATTTTTTTTTAATTTTTGACACTGTAACTGCCCCTGGATATTTCACCACTACTTAAGAAACACGCTGTAGGTATACCTAGGTGTTGTGGTGAGTCCTATCCAAGTTTGCCGACAAGAAGTTGCAATGTGTGCAAATGTCGATGATATCATCGCTAATAGTATATATCAATCACGAATAAGCACGCCTTTCTAAAAATTAAACTTTATTGTAAGGTTCTAATCAACCTTTACCGAACACATTCCCATAGAGTATGCCCAAAATGATAAATCGCTAATTTATAGGACACGTACTTTCACTATTTGTTAACAGAACATAAAACAAAATTATTAATTAAGCACTACAATATTTGCAATGCAAATTATTCGAATTAATCAAAGTTTTAATACTTCTGTTGATTGACAAAGATACTGTCCACTTTCCTAATTATTTATTACATCTAATGTTCGAAACGATCTCAATATTTTATTAAAATTTCATATAAATTTGTTTACTAGAAAAAGAAAACAATTTAAACATTTAATAGCTCTATAATTTTTAAATGTACCTACATTTCTTCTTTATAAAATAGCTAACATTTTATTTAATGATTCCTTTTTTTTGTTGTCGAATATATATGACGAATTATTGAAAAGTACACTGAGAGAAATACTACTGAAATAGTTACTACAAATTTGTGCTTACAGATCGAGTAATTCCCTATAGAGAAAATTTTCCCATGTTGAAAGACGGGCTCGAGAGACAGAAAAGTTTTGAACCAATTAAAATTACATAAAAAGGTAATTTTTGATATGATGAACGGTTTTCGAGAAAATGTCTTAAGGGCGCCGTATTCTTGAAATAGTGTTTTTTACAAATACAAGTAATTTTAGACATTTAAGAACTGAATAATATAGAGTTTAGCAAATAACAACAATGTTATCTCATGCCACCGGCGAATATTCAAAGGTACCGAAGTAAAATCAATATATAACGTCAGAAAGCGATCTTCCCAGCAAATTTTTAGGTACTGAAATCTTTCAAAATACGTATTTTTTTAAATTCCACTATAGATGTAAACATTGTTATAACATAAACTTCCATAGTTCTGCATATAAGATTGTTTACTTTTGTTTATTAAGTATGTGAAAATAATTGTTAAAATGTGGGGTTAGAATAGCGAAATAATGTGTGTCATACAAATGCATTTTAAAAGTTATTATATTATTTGAAGAGAGTTTAAATAGTAAAAGTGGATAAACAAAGCATAAGTAATTTTATTTTTGATATTACTTTTGTTCTACGTGTTTTATTTTTCAAGATTTCAGTACCTAAAAAACATCACAAATTTGATCATTTTACGGCGAGAAATACGGCGACCTTAATTTCATTCTTATGCACGCAATTTAAGTTAGTTACAATTGGTCAGAACTCAACGTAAAATTGTTGCGAGGTAAGTAGGTCTTTCATGAAAATGAAATGAAAAACATGTGTCAGGAAGTGTTTGTCTCTGAAATGAAGTAGGTATTGAAATAATGAAAAACATTAATTTTTGTAATTAATAATAATGATGGCAATATCAAGAAGTACAAACTAAAACGTAATTTAAAATTAGTAGTAACAATTGCTAGAAACTAAACAATTACCAAGAGACATTTTTGGTGTAATTTTAATTCGTTCAATTAAAAGAGCTTTCGAATTTTGAAAAAATCGTTGGAGTGCCATTTTTTTTTCTTAAAAAACTCTGTGAAGGTTAAATAATATAATACCCGCAAAATGTAGTCTGTAAATACCTATTAGCGTGTGCCAAGTTTCAACTAAGTAGCTCTTACTATTCAGAAAATAGATCCAAAAAATTGATTTTTTTTCCAACTTTAGCACCATGTTTCTGTAAAACAAAGTCGTTGAAAACCCATTACCATGTTTATATGAACTGTTTGTCTTAAAATCATAGATTTTGAAGGTTTGTGCACATACTTAATTAACACCCTGTACGCTATCTATGCCATCAACTTAGGATTTAGGCGTAGGATCTAACTAGGAGTACAACTTACAAAAACAACTATCAGTATAAAATCTAAAGAAAGAACATTGTACGTTGTCTTAAGGAAATGCTATAATTAAAATCTCTGATCTGATTAAAAGCTCAGCTTACTGAGTAGCTTGATCGCGATAAGAAAACAGCTCAATCCCCTACAACATAACCAGCTAAAAAACACTTGAACATTACAAATGTCACAACACAACGTGACTACATACAATTTTCTTACTACCCACACCCTATATCCGGAAATGCCTACAAACATAAATATAATAATTACTATATAGAAATATCAGCTAAAATTACTGGGATCACACGTATTCTAACCTTTGAAGAGCTCGTACATACCACGAGTACGGTTGCAAACGAAATAAAATTATGACGCAATGATTACACAGGCGTGAATTAATCCTTAAAATCCACAACCTCTCTAAGAAGCGTATTACACATGTCCCACTTATTAAATAAAAGTTTTGTAGCATTAGCTTCATTAGTATGCACACGGTTTCGCAAGAGAAGAGCAATTATGCGGCTATACGATCTCAATTAATTAAAGATTCACTTGTATATAATATTACTACAGATAGAAGTACGCAAAAATATGTTAAAAATATAATAAACATGATATAGTCGCGTTAAGGGTCATGTACTCTTGAATTAATAAAATTTAACTGTAGATGTAAATATTCCTATAAAGGAAACTACACTGAAAAAAGTGTATGTGATTATATTGCGATTTTGCAGAAAATATGGTGTGTTATCCTTGTTATAACATTACTGTACAAATACAATACATACTTTTTTGTAAATTAATACTCTGTTTTTTGTAAATAACCATTATATTTGTACAATGCCAATGAAAAACTACTGGATATTTGTAAATTGTCAATAAAAACGTGAAATTACAAGAGAGAATGTGTTTATGTGTGGATTTATGAAACATGTAAAAGTAAACCAATAGGCGTTAGAATTTATGTCACTTTATTCTTCAAGATAATCTAACAACTATTTTTTTTCTTTTAAATGACCTCAGAAAACACTTCCTACTACAGCTTTTGAAATGACTTTCCAAAGCATACATGATTTTTTTGCCCCCAAATTTCAACAAAAACGTTTAGTGATTTTAAAATCTGATAAGTTGATCTGAAAACCCTCAAAACAGCTATGTGTGAAATCTAGATAAAAACTATACGAGTGTACAAATCCGTAAAAACTTTATTCTACAAGACAATCCACCAAATATATCGAAAACCGCTTGTTCTGGTCTTACCACGGCTTTTAAAATGGCGGTCCAAGGCTGATGATTTGTTTTATACTCCCTAATTTCAATAAAAACATGTATAGATTTTTTATTTAAATTTTGACAAGGTGGTAAAACTATACAGTACTTACCTTTTATACCTCCGAAATTCAATAAACTCTTAACGATTTTTTTTAGTATTCATTTAACAGTTTCAAAGTTGTGCAAAATACTGAATTCGGACGGCACGAAACCAGATTTAATGTTCAGTTCTATAGTGTTTTGTGTCCAGAAACAACATTCCTGTCTTTTGCCCTTCTAATGTGGCTAGACGTTTACTTTTTGTGTTTATTTAAAAAATAGCAATTCATAAACAAGTACTTGTTTCCCGTAATCACAACGTGATTTAAACATATTTGTATAAGATGCAAAAACGTCGTTCGCACGTCTCCAAAAATGTGTTCCCCATTTTAGTCACCTACACGTAATAGAACTGTTTGTTTCATGTGGTAGTGATGAAGTTTTCAGTGTCGTGGTTGCTACATTCCATTCACTAAAAATGCTACACTGCTATTATGGTATCCTTGGTTTGTTATATTTTCCTATTTGTTGAATGAAATTGCATTGTATATCCTTACAAAACAGATTTCGAATATAAAAAGTGCTGGCAGTGTTAAAATGTTCTATGTAGTAAAAATGACCTAACAAGTTTGTTTGGAAGAGAAACCAAACATACATCGAATAGTTCTCTTTTAAGCTATAAAAATGTCTCCAGCATGAGACGAGAGACCCTAAAAGCAGATCCCGTATCTCAGACGTGACTCCACTTGTGCATAGTACCTACAGACATATTAACTGATCAACTTTTAAAGTGCTACGCAAAGTTTTAAGTTGATACGATACTGAATTAAGTTTTTGAATTAAACTATCGCTGTAGACCAAGAAATCTCACACTATCAGAACAACGAACTGGTACTTGTAGTGATTCACAATGTTTTTGTTTACTTTGGAATCGTAGTAATTGGGTTTTGTCTGGATTCAAGTAGAAAAAATTCTGCCAAAACCACTCACCCATAATTGACAGTACATCATTGCATTTATTAGTCAAATTTGTATCCAACTTGTCAGATAGAATTATTGAAATGTCATCTGCATATAAGGTAAAACATGTTTCATTAGACAACGTACAGCAAAAAAAAAGGACAGGGCCCAAAATAGAGCCCTGTGGAACACCTTGTTATACACTTCTTGTATTTGAGTTAACACCACCTACCGACACAAATTGGGTTCTATTAACAGAGAAAATTTTGTATCCAGAGCAATGCTACACCTCGGATAGCTTTCTAGTCTTTTTCCAATAGAACATCATGATTTACACAGTCGAGTGCCCTGCTGAGATCACAAAATATCCCAACAGGGCACTCTCCTGCATCTAAAAAGTCCAATACACGTTTATAATACGCATGAATGACCGTAGAGGTGAACTTACCAGCTAAGAAACCATATTGATATGCAGAAAATATATTATTTTTATACAAAAATATAAACAATCATAACTTCAAACTTTACACCACGACCTCTCCCAGATACTTCTACATAAATTTATTCGTGATGATAATAAATTTATTATGTAGTAATAAGTCAAGGTGTATGATGATTAAACGTATGTGTGAAGGCTAATCAACCACGCCTATTATAAAACAACATAAGAATTTAGTTCATAACATTTTAAACTCCTTAAAATTCTCACTTTTACAACTCATTTCTTTCATTCACGCTGCAAGAAATAAATGTCCTCCTTTGAAACTGACACTGCTATTTATATAAAGAGTGCATTTCTGTGATTATGCACACATTATGCTACTGAGTTCGCTGGTAGCTTTAAGACTCTATAGCGTGTAGGTAGAAATGTGAAAGTGCAAGAAAGCTTGCAACGGTCTTCAATTTACCCGCATTAGTCACATCAAGATGAACATAAATTGTATTATTACCACATTATTGCACTGCACCAAAGGAATCGATCGCCTACAAGTAAAAAGTCATTGTTATATAACGAAAAGTTTATGTAAATTTCGAATCGTCACGTCTCGATGTTCAAATATTGAAATACGAGGCTGGATCAAATACATACAGGAATTTATTTTAAAAAAATGTATTGTCGCAGTAAAAGAAAATTTTAATACGTTTTATTTTTCTTAGTGTTAGCTGCGACAAGAAATCTTGCAAATTTTGACTCTTGTCTTGTCTTGCAAACAAGACAAGAGTTTCTTTACCGTCTTGTTCTTACTTGATCATGCAATATCATGTGTTGTCTTGTCTTGCGAGTCTAGCAAATTTTTTGCCTCGAAATTTTATAGCGAAATTCCTGTATACAAATGGGAAATATGGAACTTATTACTTATAACAGTGGTGGTTACTCTCGGTCGGCTACGGTTTCGCTCGGATCTCACATGTAACTTTCGATATGATCGATCGTCGACAGTAGTCGATTGGTAGACGTTATAAAGTATAGGAACGGCCAGTTTTACATACTAAGTAGGAAGTAATGAAAGAAATAGGCGGGCTTCTTCAGTCAAGTGGCAGTGAATTCATAATTAGCTCTAGTTCAACAGAAATTGATCTAGATTCAATAAACTTTGATCCAGTTTATATTTGATGTATTCCGGTATCTTATAAAGTTTTCCTAAGGTTCTGAAAAAATACGTAATACTAGAGATAAACACAAGTTCCACAGGAGCCATTAAAACATTAATATTAAAAATACATAAAACCATTGCAGATGAAGTTATTAAAATTATTACATAAATATGTGGGAAATTCCAAAACTATTCAATTTGCATTCATAAACACCTTTATACCTAATCTGTTATATAACAGAAAAATAATTAATGTTGTGCTTTATAACGCCATTAATTAATTACATTCTTATCGACGTCTAATAATACTAATAATTATAATGCTTGTAAAAAACTAAGACACCAATTAAATCTTACGTAAATTTTGATATATCAAAAACATCAATGAGTTTATTTGAATGCTATTGTTTCGAATTTCATTTGAACAATCAATTATTTCTTGCGTAATTATCTGTAATTATCTATACTTATAACGGGATTCAAAAATATATATTTGGGATCTCTTTAAAAAAATGACAACTTTGGTAAAAACTTTTCTCATATAGTACCAAATTGTGTCTCTCAAATTTGTTATATTTTTTTACTGCGCTTATATTAAAAAAAAACAAGTTCATGACGTGGATCTACACGTATTATGAATTTGCAAACAAGATGCAATAACGTCCAATAAAACTGTTTGCATCGTATCACGTGTGGCAAGAGTGATGTGAGGAGTTACATTTACGTATACAGGGTGATTCATTAATAATGCGACAGAGCTTAAGGACATGTTGTTGACCTCAAAAGAAAGCGATTAAGCCAAATACGCCTTAACGGAAAGTTGCTCCTTTTCGATCTACAGGGTGGCAAAGTTGGAAAAATGTTTTCGATTTTTTTAAATATTTTGAGCGTATTTGAACGGATTGTCTTGAAAGTTTGTACACTTATGTTTTCTGAGGTGGTAATTACGAAAATGGTAACTATTTTATAAACTAAAGATTGAACGTTACCCCAGAAATACAAATCAAGGGAATTTAAATCAGGGTTATGCGCAGGCCAAGGCAATTCTTTGCCGCGACCAATCCATCGGCTTCAAAAACTTATATATTCTCTTACTGGTCGGGAGTAATGTGTGAGAGCACTATCATGCATAAACCAAAAGGTTTGCCGTAAATTTAAAGGGATATTTTCAAGAACGAGTGGCAAGTCATTTGTTAAAAAATTTAAATAATTTTCCCCATTAAGTGGACGGGGTAACACAAATGGTCCCAAAATGTTATCGGGAAGTATTCCACACCACATATTTATACAGAATTCATGCTGAAAATGTTGCTCTCGTGGGAAGTGAGGATTTTTCAGTTCCCAGGAATGGCTATTTCTCCAATTAAATATACTGCGCGGGTAAATGAAGCTTCGTCCGTAAACAATATTTTATTATAAAATGTAGGGTCAGCATTTTGTTGTGGAGAAACTGTGCAAACTGAAATCTACCAGGAGGATCTTGTGGCATCATCAGGATACAATTTTTCTTTGTGGAGTATTCTGAAGACGGAAGACTGACTTACACCAGTAGCCTATAAAATTCGGCGTGTGCTTGTTTGCATGTTTTCGCACTAAAACATCCTCTTCTTGCTCCGCCGCTAATACTTTAGGCCTTCCAACGTCTCGTTTAGGGCGAAATTATACCGTTTCTTCTAATCTGTCGTACAACATCTAGTAAAGCTTGTGGTTAGGTCACAGCTTAAATAACAATCAGCTCACAGACTCGTATGAGCGGGAACGTCTCGCGCAGATCTTCGCGCATGCCGCCATTTTGGGATAAATAGCGGCAGGGACAAACGAATAATCATTATGACGCGGCATTTTAATGAAAAAAATCACAAACGAGGAACTAAACTGTCTAGTATTTATAAGTTGCTTAGAATTGACATAAATAATACATGACATTTCATTGACAGCGGCCTACTTCATTTGAGTCATATTATTTAAAGGCGTGTTCAAACAAATAATTTTGTAAAGAAATAGTAAATCGTTCTTATTTCGAAACCGGTTAAGTTTATCGATTTTTAACAGGTATATCTTTTTTATTTAGAATTGAACGTAGTTTAATAATTTCTTATTGGAAATTCAGATTTTTGAAGGACAAAAAAGTTTGACATATGTTTACTCCGACGGAACACTGCAACTAGCGCATCCTAGATGTGATTGCAAAATAGTTACCATTTTCGTAATTACCACCTCAGAAAACATAGCCGTACAAACTTTCAAGACAATCCGTTCAAAGATGCTCAAGAGATTAAAAAAAATCGAAAATATTTTTTCAACTTTAACACCCTGTAGATCGAAAAGGAGCAACATTCGGATAAGGCATATTTGGCTTAATCGCTTTGAGGTCAGCAACATGCCCATACACTCGTAACAGTACTTTACACTTGAAATAGTAATTTTCAATTAAAGTTGTATCTAACATTACATTCTGGTGTGTTATTTCAAACTACTGACCTAGGCAATAAATAACCAACAATGCACCGTGTAATATTACGGTAAAGAATTGTTATTCGTGCAGGCTTAACTTCACGTAACCTTTTCTGCGTTTTGAGCCGCCACATATTTGCGGTAGGTACTGCTTTGTCTCTTCTTTTCTTTTTTCACTTTCCGGAAGGCCATGTTCGGTGATTTCGATCTCTCGAGGTCATCATTAAAAGAGAATCGCACCGGAGAAAGTGATATGCGACGTATATGTAGCGGTACCTGGGCATGGCAGCGTAGGTAAAATTTAATGGTGAATTTTCGATTTCTCTTCGACGCAGGAATTAAAAATAGCGCGCGGCGAACACCGCCCAAACAGAAAGATGTGCCTATAAGGATACATGCTGAATAATAAACACACTTAAAATCTACCTGTAGAGCATAAGCGTACTTATTTACTATGGCATTTGTTACCAAGTTAAGCAAAATGGATCAGTATTTGGTCCAACAATATTAAGTTCTTTAACTTCTTTATTACTGCTAAAGAGACTGCTAAAACAAAATTTCTCTTTGGCTATAGATTTTATCAGTAAAAGATAAGATTAAACTATAAATAAAGCCACTGTACAATAAATCAACATAATGTGCAGTGGCTTACAAAAAATTATTATTGAAGATATATCTAATCAACTGGAGCCATTATTACAAACATACAGGGTGAACCTTAAATAAGTACAAATATTTTAACCAGCAGTGTGTAAAACACATAATTAATAGTTTAAAAAAAAATCAGAAATAAGAAAGTCAAATTTTAAATAAATTTCGTGATTTTTCAATAAAAAACTTGTGAGGACCGCTGACCAGACCCTAGATTCCGATTTTTATGAGTCATAGGTGTTGCAGATTGAACGCGTGGTTTACAGCGTTGCCCACTGGTGTAACACTACACTAATGTCTTGGCTTCAAGAGAGTTTAGGTAATTATTTACATTAGCAGTAATTTGTGTATTATCGAGGGTGCTACATACGAATCTAAAATTAGTTTTGTGCGGTCGAATCTAGTTTTGGAAAAAATTCTAAATTGTAACCTTTTTGTATGCATTACATTAGATTAAAGTTACAATACCTATAACTCTCTGTCATTTCATGACGTCACATTTATCAAAATAAATAGGCGTTACCTATATCTCAACTTCAACCTAATGTAATGTATGTATACATAGAGGTTAGAATCCGAAAACTACACTCGACGGCACAAAAGTAATTCGCATTCAGCACTCTCGAAAATAGGGGGGTAGCAAGATTGGAGAAGTTTCAGCTAATGTAAATAATTACCAAATTCAACTCCACCTTCTTTGCCAATAAAGTATGTCTTATGTACAAGCTTTTGCGATAATAATGGCAGCTTATCAAAGCATACACGATATGGCAACCTCGCCTTGAATAGATCATATGGTTTATTACATTACGTCACTGCTATCTTTAAAAATTAGTATATCCGTAAATATTAGAAATTCTTTAAAAATGACTGATCTATATGACGAACATGAAAAAGGTAGCTACTACTATTTCAATCCGATAAACTGCTCTGTTTTCGAGTAATCTTCATTTAAACATTTTGTGACATACCACAAAATTTTAAAATATAAATAGACAAAATATCCCTAGTAGGCTCTGAGAAAATACTGTCGACTTATTTAACACATATTAAAGGTGTTATTGAAGCGTTTTAACATATTAAAATACTTTTAAAATAATATCTCTACCCCTCATTCTAATTGTAACCTCTTTGTATACATTACATTGTTAAAGTTGCAATACCTATAACTCTCTGTCATTTTCATTTCATGACGTCACATTTATCAAAATAAATAGGCGTTACCTATATCCCAACTTCAACCTAATGTAATGTATGTATACATAGAGGTTAGAATCCGAAAACTACACTCGACGGCACAAAAGTAATTCGCATTCAGCCCTCTCGAAAATAGGGGGGTAGCAAGATTGGAGAAGTTTCAGCTAATGTAAATAATTACCAAATTCAACTGCACCTCCTTTGCCAATAAAGTATGTCTTATGTACAAGCTTTTGCGATAATAATGGCAGCTTCTCAAAGCATACCCGATATGGCAACCTCGCCTTGAATAGATCATATGATTTATTACATTACGTCACTGCTATCTTTAAAAATTAGTTTATCCGTAAATATTAGAAATTCTTTAAAAATGACTCATCTATATGACGAACTACACCTACATGAAAAAGGTAGCTACTCCTATTTCAATCCGATAAACTGCTCTGTTTTCGAGAAATCTTCATTTAAACATTTTGTGACATACCACAAAATTTTAAAATATAAATAGCCTCCCTAGTAGGCTCTGAGAAAATACTGTCGACTTATTTAACACATATTAAAGGTGTTATTGAAGCGTTTTAACATATTAAAATACTTTTAAAATAATATCTCTACCCCTCATTCTAATCACGAGGATTAACCCAGAAGTCGAAGACTTGTGCGGGAGAGGGGGCGGCATATTATTATTAAGCAGGCCGCATTTGCGCCCAGGAACGACTTACGTTGGTAGGCCCTAACCACCATTCAGTGCAGGAATGAGGAAACCTGGAAAACCTCATTAATTAGGGGGGTAGTCAAATGTCAACCGGTATCAATCTCTCACATTGACCCAAGCCAACATTCTTCCACCCTACCATACCCGCAGAGAGGGTGCCAATCTCTCCACGAATATAGCTTATATACGGTCTACCGGCTGCGGGGGTCGAACCCACAGCGATCCAGTCACTTCGCCTGTACTGACGCCTTAAACCGCGCGACCACTGACCGATTCAGCATATCACTAATGTAATTATTTGTAAATTTCTGAATGTTAATATAACCTATATTAATAGGCTATTAAGTATTATATTTTAAAAAAATTTAAAAACATATATGAGTCAAATAAACTGCAAATAACTTTTCAAAGCCTACTAGACACAATTTGACCGCTTGCACATCATATCTAAAATTTTTGTGATGTTACGAATTTTTTAAATTAATATTATCTACTCGTAAACGTAATAATTTATCGAAGTAAAACAAGAGTATCTTTTTTTAGTAAAATTTTTCAACATTTTCAATTTTTTGATCTGATGGCAATAACCTCGAGACATGAAAAAGTTAAAACAATATTTATCCAACAACCCCCCCAGTTTGGCACGCCTATGACTAATTATGGTATTGTTTTTAGAACATTATATTCGCAATCTAATTGCGATTCTCGATTTTAAATTTGATTACTTTATCTCGATCCGTTTTGAAAATATTTGGAGAAAATCAAATTTTGGGCCCCCCCTTTAAAGAGCAGCTCCATTAGGGGGTGTTTACGGAACTATCTTTATGTACCTTTTTTTCTTGATCGTAAAATCCAGTTGATTTTTTCGCATTCCATAGTTTTTTTAATAAAATTATTATTTTTTAGAGTCCATATAAATCCGGTGAAAACAACATAAAGTTGGATTGTATAGAATGGCGAATGCGCCGGTAATGATATACAGAATGTCTAGAAAAAAATGGTGCAAATTTCAGGGCTGTATTCTTAGGGCAAGATATAACGATTTAACCTAACTTACCTCAGTCCAAAAGTTCAAGGCTGCCAATTTACAGGGTGTCAAAGTTAAAAATTAAATTTTATCTTTAACTAATACTTCAAATAATTTGCAAAATTCTTTAAAATTGACCCTTGGAGATTATTTGAGATGACACCCTGTAAGTTGACAACCTTGAAGATTTGGACTGAGGAAAGTCCAAACTTTTCCAAATCATGTTGCGAATCATTAAATTACATCACTTGTCAGTGTAAAATTAAACCACCCTGTCTAAGTAACTGTAATATCGAAAAAATAATACATAAGGAAAATGTCTTCTTTTCTTTGTCTATTTGTATTAAGTAACATATACCTATTACTAATAACTGTTAATACATAATACGATATAACCACATCATCTAATATTTGTCCTATCACGTTTTACTGATTATGTCTCAAAATATTGTTTGAAGAAATTTGAACCTACGAGTGAAAATTAGGAAGAGAAATATCAAATATTATCCAACAGATGTAAATAATGTATGTCCACTGGTTCGCTGTGGCATGACGTGCATTTACGTGACAGAAACTAATTGCGAATCGATTTGTCTCGGAAAAAGGCACCCGGAAATAATTTTACGTCGTGAAAATAAATAGTTTGTTGTATTTAGTAATTTATGTGGTGTTGAAATACTGAAAACATTACTTGGGATGTTGGTGCCGTCCGCAGAAAAATGTCTTCCCTGGTTTTGGCTGTTTTTAGTGAAAATCTACACAGAAAAATCATTTAGCTGCTGTTCACATAAGGTTATTCAACGAAATTTGGAACATCCTTTTAAACAATTGGAAAATTTTAAGAACATCGTTGCGGACATTGCAATTGTTTGAATTACTTAGAGTATAATATATTTGAAAATAAAAACCAAGAAATGGTGATAGTCTGTTTAACTCACAAAAAAATCTGTTATTTTTTTTTAACTCTTGCCTGATGATGTGAAGCAAATTATGTCACGAAACCAGTCGCAATTGTTAAACAGATTGTTTTGTGAGTTAAATTGATTATAAAAAAACTGCGGCAAGAATTCAGACGACTTACGTCATACGAATAAATGAATATACTTTCATCAAAATATTTAACAAACTGCAACTTTCGATAAACTATCGAAAATTATGTTGACAATGAAAACAATTGCGTATCGTCAGCTGTGACGTAGGTCGTCTGAATTCTTGCCGCAACTATATTACTGTTTACTTGTTTTTTTTTTATTTTTAATATGGGTCATTTGTTTTGCTATTTATGGCTATTAACCAGCCTTTTTCAATTTTAGTTAATTTAAATATTATAATAATTTAATTATACAGGGTGTGTGAACAAAATTTCAAATTTATTCGTTTTGACTTCAAATATTTAAAATTTTATAAGAAAAAATAAATTGCCTAAAAAATTATTCTATTTAAGAATTCACAAGGAAGCTACGGAGACAATGCAGTGCGGCTTATTTTTAAATAAAAAGAGAAATTTACAAGTGTGTTCTAACCAATAAAAAAAAACATTATTAGAATTTAGTAGTTTGATTTCTTTTATTGGGCCACCTTGTAAACCCGAAAATTAAGCAATATGTAAACTCGATATTAAAAAAACTAATAAGGTACCTACTTGTAAATGTAGATATGCTGTCTAGTTTTAAAGGTACCTAAGGTTTGATGAAACCATTTTTCAATAAAGTACAAAGATTTTATCAAAGCAGGCCGATCTTTTTGAAATTTTGCATTTTACTTTTTAAAGTAACATTTTGCTATATTTTCATCAGAAAAGGCACTTTACCTAAAACCAAAACAGTTTTTACTCGGTGCACTGAGCATTTCAAATAGGATTATTTCAAAAATGGTTACTCCTACCGACTTCAGCAAAGTATACCTTTTTCAAATAAAACAGGTAGAAGAATCGATTGTTTCGATAGTTAGATGAATACACTAAGCTGCAAAAAAGTTACACACGCAAAATACCAAGAGCCCCCCGTACCCACCCCAATGGACCTTGTGGAAATAAATGGATTAGTCCATCAAATTGCTCATCAAAATTTAGCTGTGTATACCAAATTTCATTCATTTATCACAACGCGATTGAGAGATATTGCAAAAATGTTCATTCCTCCCTCTTCAATAGGTCCCTCTGCCCTTAGGAAGCATTTCGCGACCAATGTTCATATGAAACTTTTTACTTAGATTTGATCATAGACTGGGCCTGTTCATGGTTGGCAGCTAATTATGAGAAACCCTGTATATTGCACTAAATTGCAAAAAATGATTGTTTTAAACGCGACCAAATATCGCAAACTACGTTGAGAATAAAAACAAATGTGTAACGTTAGCCGTGACGTAAGACGACTGAATTCTTGACTCGAGTATACCTAATTTACCACACATCAAATCATTAAATCCCTTAGAAAAGCCCTATGCTGTAAGAATATAATTGAATCGTTCATATTTGACAAACTACTAACATTTTTCTACATCAAATGGTACTCCTATTTCATAACTTTCATATGTATGTCGGTTAACACAATAAAGTACTCTTTCTATAAGAAAAATTCAAAATCAAGAATAATTCTACATAAGTATATTAATAAATTATTATTATACTGAGTTTATTATATTTACAACACACACACAAGTTTCGCGTATATTTATCTGAGCATTTTTTAACGTTGTACTGGGACATTTCGATATAATAATAATATAAGTATCTAAAGTTTGATTGTTTTGTTTTAGTGTATGTAGTAACAATTTTCCATAATTGAAATAGAGACCGCAATCCTAAAGACGCCGACGGCCCTCCTATGCTTCGCATTCTAAATGCAAGTAAACAGTAGCGAGCGCAACCAGATATGCTATAGGAGGCAGTGACGTCACACGGGTCTATGTTCTCTAATTATTTTAAAGATGTTCGAAACGTCAGAAAATTATAATTTTTTTTCAGATAGCACTAAAATATAAAATCATTCAGAAATTGTAATTTAAAAAAATTCTAAATAACCCCCATTATAAGACCAATAAATACATATTATTTAGAAGTTTTCTTAATTAAGTAATTTCATAAGACAGTATTTCGCATTTCAACTTTATGAAGCCGTTTGTTTGCCTTGTCGGAAATGCACACCATTAGAACCATGGCATTTCCTGATAAAATGTCTCCATTTTATAGTAATTTATCCGGCTTTTATTAAAAAGTGCAGCGCTGCACCTAATTTTAATTTACAATGCACGACTGAAATTTTACACTAGGCAGGTGTACAAGACAGGAGAAAGTGGTCTCTTCTTCGTTCATGATTTTTATCTTACCGGTAAAACCTGAAGGTACCACAAAAGGTGACGGAATATAAAAAGATACTGTATAAAAAAATGTTAATTAAGTATCCATACAATATTCGAAAGTGCTTCTGATGAATTAAAGCTTTCCCAAAAGTAGAGATACACCCGTCATGTAGATACACATAAGTATCATATTATCTGCTGTTTATATTTTGACAACGCATTCAGGTTTTATTAAACGGCAATTCAAACACAATTAATAGAGCTATTAAACAAGTAAAGAGAAGTTTCAATTACTTATAGGTGTGATTGCGCTTACCTGCTACCTGTCTTAAAGATGCATAACCAGTACTGTCAACAAAAAAAAAAACAAACATAAAAGTTGTCAAATTATACTTTTTAAACCTTGGATATGTATTAAATTCTTAAGAAATAAAAAATGTTTAGCAGTCTATTTTTGATTATGTTGTAGTGTGACTGCATTAATAGATTCGTATTTTGTTTTGCATACATTAAATTTTAATCACAATTTTTGGGCGAAGGTCATTTTGAATGACATCAAGTGTGTGCAAAAATAATATTAGTAATGTTTTTAAATTAAGGAATATTTTATCAAATATTAACATTATTTTATAATTCGTTTTGCCGTTTTTTTTACTATAAACATATTTATAGAAGAAAATTTGGATTTGGTGCTCCCCAGGGATCAATTTTGAGACTGTTTATATTCGCAACGTACACGACATTCATTATTAGAAAGTTAGAGTACAACGTTAGAAATCAATTGAAAAAAAAATGTTGCTGCTTCAGAGTATTAAAGGATTAATTAAAGAACACATTTCTCATTTACAAAAAAATGTGTTAATAAATAAGGGACACATGAGTATGACTATGAGTGATAATAACAAAAACAAATAGTTGAAACGTACACTTTATATGATTTTTTTAAATATACTGTAAACAAACTGTATAATCAAACACTATTGATTTTGAGAACGAATATGTTTAGCAACACAGATATCGAATCTAAGATAAATTCTGAGTCAGATGATATGGCACAATGCCTGTCAACCCTTGACAGATCCTTCAAAAGAAGAAAATCCTCTCGTTAGACTGAATAAAATATTTAACAATGCATATGATTTAATTGTTCTTAAATATCAATCATAATACTAATTTAAAATCTATTTTTGCACTTGCTATTAAATCATACGTATTGTTAAATATTTTATTCAGTCTAACGAGAGGTTTTTCTTCGTTTTTGGACGATCTGTCAAGGTGTGACAGGCATTGTGCCATATCATCTGACTCAGAATTTGCCTTAGATTCGATATCTAAAACAAAAATAATTCCCATCCATTTAAAATATGAAAGGTGACTTCATTTTCGGGAAAACCGGAGGTACCGCAAAAATGTTGATAACTTAAGGTTATTTCGAAAATAAAAATCGACCTGTTTTTTTGTGATTTTCATTTGTTCATGCCGTAAAAAATCTATTGAAGAACCGGTGTCTTATTTTTTGTAGCAGTCGCAAGTAAAACTATTTAGACGGCATTTTAAAACAATTTTTTTCTAATATTCCGTCTTTGATGTTCCACTGCACACATATCTATTACGGAAAAAGCTTAATAAATTCCTGAGATGATAACCAACTGCTTTGCTATTTATAAACACATTAATAGCTGTGGTGCTGCTTTACAAGTGGCCGTATTTATAAGAACGCGTCCGTAAATCAATTTGTTTAATGTAATACCATTATGTGTGTAAAAGTTTTTACCGTTGATACCCATGTCTCGTGTTTGTTATGGTTTACGCTCAATTAGGTTTAATTACAAACATGGATTGTTGCCTTATGTAAATTAATTAGCCTTTACCGGATTAAATTCATTAGGTGTTTACTTTTCGGAATGTTGCATTTTTTCTTATACGATTTTTTTTATTTTGCGTTTATAACAATATTTGTCCACGACTACATTATTATATATACTACTCCTCTGTTTATTCAAGTATAATGATGTGCAATCGTTTGCAATAATAATGACACTCCTTAAAATTAATTTTGCGGACATATTCGTAATGAATGTTATTGAATGTTTAAATATTAAGCATTATAGGGAATAGGCACTGTTTCTCTTCCTTGTGAAAAATGACACTACTGCAAAATAATATTCTGTTAGAGACCAAGGACCGATAGTCACCACATAACCCGAGAGGTACCGTGAGACGAGGGCTAAAGAAAATAAACAAATTCTTCGGGATAGGGCAGACGGCAGACGAGACAACGAAAACGAAGCTACACATTCGACTGCAGACAGCCTGATTAGCTGGAACTATCGATTTTATATAAACACTGTATCTCAGTATTAAAACTAGTAAATTAATTTAATATATTTTATAATTTCCTCGAAATTAAGTGTATTTCTAACAATACTAGAAAGAGGACATAAAAATCTGTGTTTTATTAAAATTCTCCCTGCAGGCTACAAATAATCCAATAGTTCACTTACCAATAGATATTTAATGAAATTTCTAGTCAGAACTTCCAGAAGTTCAAAATACTGTTTTGAAAAAGTGTTAGTATTATTGCAAAAGCATGTACATACATACAATGCACTATAGCAATGTATAATAATTTGTGATTAGTGGTTAATCACACTTCTGTCACCAAATTGAAATTATCTCCATTGTTTTAGTAATTGTAAATCAAGTGATTTAACCTTCTCCCTCGTGAATTACAACCATCATTATATGTTAGTTGAATAATATACTATTAGTACATATTTAAAACGTAGAAATAAAAACAATGGTTGTCTAGAGTACCTAATATAATTTGAAAAATATAAATAAGTAGGTGGGTATAATAAACATTTTCTATTTATACATTCAAAATTTATGTAGGCTATGGAAAATAAACAGAAACCCTATATTAAATCGACTTTTCATTAAAAAAAAGGAGGAGACAAACTCATTAAAAATACTAGTCCTTAGCCCAGCTTAAAATACTTATACATCAATAAAAAAATCAGCGCAGTATCCTACACAGCAATATGTTTAGGACCTCAGTCGTTATTTCATGATCGTTAATCTAGTTTTATTGTAAATTATAATGATGTATTATTCACTTATTAAACGTTAAAGATCCGTATGAAGCAAGTAATATTAATTATAATGTATAATAAGTTGCAATATTCTATTGATCTATTATGCTGGTACTTGGTTATGGTTATGTTATTCTATCATGCTTAAATAAACTGTAAGTATACACTTTAAATATCACTTGCGTGTATATAGTGTTGCCTATACATCACCAGTTTCCAAATCAAGAATTATTTCTTGTTTCTAACACACTAATTCCATAACCTTTACTAATATTCGTATTCTGTTATCACATACCACATATTATTAATATGATGGATATTTGCAAATTTAGTAGGTATTAAAACTGTCAATTATCTTAGGTAAGTTACTTGTGAAGATAATCTTTAACAATTACAGGGGTTTTTCAAACTTTTATATAGATCAACACGTCCCATAATAAAGATATATAAGGTGTTTCTTAAGTAGAGGTCAAAATCTAACTGTACTGTTACATTATTTATGTCTGATAAAGTAATACACAATTCACTGAACTTATGTCAACAAATTGAAATTCTTCAATGGAACAGTATGGGGAATGAACTAACAAAACAAAAATTCTTCGATGTTAGCAATTGAACCCAAACCTCTTGTCCCAGTTATGACAGTATTAACTTTATTCGGAACGGTGATAGAAGTTTACTACTAATTAAAGTTTTATTTGCTTTTATAAATCTATCAAGCGAACGATGAATGTCAAACCTGAAAGTAAGAGGTTTTGACAGTTTTAAATTAGGCAATCAAAGCACGTGGCTATTCACTATGCCCACAAACCTAGAAAAAATATAGACTGTGCCAGTGTCATATTGCTGGCGACCGCTAACTCATGGATGCTCTAAAAGGTCCAGAATCACTAAAACTTGGTTTTTATGCCAATTTACGTTTGTTGTGTTGTAGCGTGAAGCTCATTTGTTTAGTATGATTGGTCACATTCTTTAATAACATTTAAAATGACAGCATGTTAGTTGAACCAAAATAAGCAGAAAAGTCTTAATTAACATGGGTCAGCAAAGTAACGGTTGCGGAAATATGGAGCACTATTCGTTTTTCAAACATTTTATTTTATTAGGAATAAACCGACAAAAGAAGCTTTTAACAAATAAAAAACAAAGTTACAAAGTTCAAAGTGCCCTCCGTCCATTTCCAAGCAGGCACGACATCTTCGTCTCAACGATATTTGAACTCTTTCGAAAACACCCTCCTTGGTTTGGATTGTGGCTCCAGCATAACGGTCCTCCAGCTCATTTTTCCATGGCCGTTAGAGAGCATTTACACCAAACTTTTCCACATAGATGGGTAGGAAGGGCCGGATCTGTTTAATGGCCTCCAAGATCTCCTGATCTGAACCCTTTAGATTTCTTTGTTTGGGGATATTTGAAGACATTAGTGTATGGTACTCCTGTAAATAGCCTGGAAGAGCTGCAGCTACAGATTAATCAAAAGTGTCAAGAAATCTAAACCAAGGAGGGTGTTTTCGATAGAGTTCGAATATCGTTGAGACGAAGATGACGTGCCTGCTTGGAAATGGACGGAGGGCACTTTGAACATCTTCTGTAACTTTGTTTGTTAAAAGCTTCCTTACTAATAATATAAAATGTTTGAAAAACGAATAGTGGTCCATATCTCCGCAACCGTTACTTTGCGGACCCATGTTTATTAAGACTTTTCTGCTTATTTTGGTTCATAATATTACCCTCGGAAATATTTTACACTCTTTTTTTAACACCCTGTATACCATCATAAATTATTTGACATTTCAAATGTTTTGAAAACAATTCGTGTAAAGTATTTGTTTATGACAGACTGAAACAGGTATTTTTCAAAAGTAATAATTGGGTATCCAATAATACGAATTATAAATACTTATATATCATCCGGTTTTACTCAGATCGTCTATGTAGTACAATTGTTTTTATTATATCTGTCTGTCTATAGAAAACATTATATGGACCATTAAACCGAATAAAATCAAGTTTAAATGGCCGATTTATCGCTGTTTTAGTGTGTACATGCATCATTAAACACACACCACGATTAAACTATGATAGGTGTAAATTGTTGTACCAAATAGGAGTACAGAATAAATACGTGTGACATTATCATAATTACAATTTTGTGACTGTTTCGCCAAGACATATTACACTAATTTTGTCATGCAAGCTAATACTTATAAAGCCGCGTACACACTTGTAACAGAACCTCGTCGCGTAACATCAACATGACCGTGTGAACGAGGCCCTGTAATCTGTAACAGCAAAAATTGGTGTTCGCATTGAAATTCGCACTACTTGTCGGTATTTCCGCGTCATATCAAATGATGATACCAACGAATTCTAACCCCTAGAAGGAGTTTTGTGAATGTAATATGTTACTTTCATTTGTAGCCAACATCTAAATAAAAAACCACCAACATTACCAGTTCATAAGGACAGGGTATACTCACGTATACCCAAAAAGGGACAACGGTACAGTAGCCAGAACGGGATATATCCTGACAAGCATAAAAATGACACATATTTTACTGTGTACAGGGTGATCACGTGTAGATATCGAAAAATTGAATTAAAAAGTGCATTCATTGACTAATTTTTTTATCAAATTATTAAACGACTGAAAATTCAAATACCAACTTTAGCCTTCCAATCGCCTTTCGCCTTGTATAATTAGTCAAACTTACATAAGATTTGTTAATGTCACTTCTACGTTTTCCATTTTTTCAGTTTGTCGACTAATAACTACCTGTTATTTTAAGCTCTATAATAAATACAGTTTCTCGAGAAAACTTCAGTAGATACACCTTGTAGATTGAAAATCAATTACTGCACAATCCGCTTCTTCCGATAATTTAGTTCAAACTGCATTATCCAATTTGAAAAAGAAATTAAAGACCAATGCACTCTTGCTACACCGAGTTTATGCAAGAAGATATCGGATTTCTAAAAAAAAACTCGTTTGTTCCACGGTTCAATAAATTCAGAAAACAGTCATTGCAAAAATTATGAAAATATCTAGACTGTTACCAGTATACCAGGTGCTTCATTTTGGAAATGGTAAGAGGTATGAAGTTGGTTAAATACAAAACAGTTGTGCAAAGGTAACTAAGTACGTACGTATCTAATCTTGAATTAGTCTTTGGATTTATTTACAAGTTTAATAGATCACTACACTCGTTATTTTAAAACAATTTTATGAATATTAGAAATTTTACATTTTCAGGGTAATTTATTATATACAGGGTAGAATAAAATTTCGAACAAGCCTGCAAAACAAAATAAAATTTTAAAAATCCTGTACATTTTACAGACCACCGGATAACGGACCACTCTACATACCGAGACCTTATCTAAAAAAAAAATTAATTGTACCTACTTATATGTACCTTACATATACAATTTTGTAAAGATAAAATCAAAAAGAGCAGTTCATAAATGAATTAATAATATACTTCCGCACGGAACAAAAGGAAAGAAATAAATTACATTTTACATCTATTTTAATGTAGCAAATTCAACTGCTTTTGCCACTATTGTTATAAATTATTAATAGAATTAGTTTGTGGTTTTAATTAGTAAAATAGTTCGATATACCTCATGTTACAACAAAATTTTGGGTTCTTCTTACCCAGTTTCTACAAACTAACACAAATGTTTCTGCTTTTTATCCGTTTTGAGCTTGTGAGCTTGGCAGTAGATATGATACGTTTACGTAAATCATCAATAGTGTTCACTCCGGTGCAATATACTTAATTTTTTAAATATCCCCACAAAAATAATTCCAAATGATTTAACGTCAAGAAATTGTGGCGGTTCTCCTCGTCCAATCGCTTGATATTAATGCTTAGATACGCTGTATATGGTACGGATATAATTGAACCTGGTGTATGATACGCCACACTGCTGTAATACGCCGTGGACGCCCTGGACCTCCATTCTTCCACGATTCGGTTACAAATTACCCGTATCACGCCAGCGCTTGCATTACACTTGCACTCACTGGCGTGCATTTAGCATATGTTTACCGAGAAATCTTTCTGCTAAAGCATGTTCACTTCACCATAAATTAAAACGATATCCATCCACTGCGAGTTGCTAAACCCTTGAGGCATTTATTTTTGATATTTGAAAAACTAATGTAAATACTTGCATCACAAAAGTTAATACGATAGTTAATCGGATATTTGAAATCGTCTGACTGGAGACTACAACCGCTCAGCGAGGTAATGGTTGAAACTACTAGAACTTCAATAATTTTTTTCTCTGAAACTATAAGGATTCTATGTTTTTTTGCGATATTGAATCTATTTTTCATGACGCATCTATTCCCAAATTTTTTTAGATACGTTTTGAATAACATCTTCATCAAATATCGCTGTTAATAATAGTAGTAATAATAATATCTCTACACCTCATTCTAATCACGAAGATTAGCCCAGAAGTCGGAGACTTGTGCAGGTGATGGGGCGGCATATTATTATTAAGTAGGCCGCATTTGCGCCCAGGAACGACTTATGTAGGTAACCATTACTCAGTGCAGGAATGAGGGAACCCTGATAAACCTCAATAATTAAGGAGATGGTCAAACGCCGACTGGTATCAACTTCTCACATTGACCCAACATTCTTCCACCCTAGCATACTCCCAGAGAATTTGGTACGCAAGAAATTTTACGGTATGGCAAAGTACAAGCTTATAAGTATTATTGATATCATAAGCCGTTTTTTATCTTTTGTTCAGATTTTTTGTTCGTAGAGACCTTGAGAAAACGGTATTCATCATTTTATATACTGTAAACGAACAATATTTAAAAAGAAAAATGGTTTCAATTTTAATTGCCTTGACCTTACCAGTAATGAATGAGATAAATAATTGGCGTGCGCGATTTGACAGCTTAAAAAAAAAAAAAATGTCTTAATGTTGTATAACTGTATAGTGGTACCCTGTATTTAAATAGGGGACGTTATAAACACATTTTTAAAAGAAAACTCAGTTTCATGTACCTTGTACAAATTCTTTTGTTACACGAAGGCATCATTTCATTGGTACAACAAGTAAGTACGTTTTCTAAAATGATTAAAATTAAAATTACTTAATACGAAAATAAGTTATAGAGAGGCCTATCTACGAGTACATCAATATTTGTAGTTTGAAAAATTGTGACTTTTTTGACCATTTCGGTTTCAATAGATGATTGTTAAATATATCTAAATGACTTCAGTAGAAGTCCTGTGATTGCCCTACTGTTTTGTGATTTGAACAACTTTTGACCTGTTCCTGTTCAAAGCAATAACGTGAAATCAGTTCAGACCAATTTGCAAAATACCAACCCACACTTCCAACTGTTATTTTACGCCTAAAACATGTCAGCTACCTTAACACTCGGTTTATAATAATGTACCATTCAATGAATCACACATATTACTTATGTGAATCGAAATATGTGTGTAAAATTAATTTAAAAATACAATTTCAAGCCAAATAAACAGTGCCATACCCGGTATTTTTAGAACAAAATGTTACAAGCGTACGATTTCGATTCTTCATATCGATATTTGTGTAAACAAAAATGTTTCGCTGGTATTATCTAGAATAATAAAGTCGTTGAATAATGTTTATGATATTTTGAGAGTTTATTTATAATACTCAATTATAATTTATGATGAATGGAATATTTGATAAATATCCTGAGAACCAGGTCCCTGAAGACCAGAGAAAAGTGCATGCTTATTGAAGTAGAATTGTGTAAACAGGAATAAATATGATTTAAATATTTTAATACTGATTCTACTGTAATTTTCATCAGATTCGTCATGCTATTAAACAGTAAATATACATAGTGTTTAATAAATAATGGTGCAAGTTCCTGAGACGTATTCTCCGAATCTAAATATAGTGATTTAACCCAACTTACCATCACTATTGGAAAATAAATTATGACAGTTTATTAATATAACGGAAATTAACGAGACAACTACAATATTCTGGGCAGAGGTTATTTAACATTAGTTGTCAATTTATATCCGATTACCTACGATTCACACCTTTCCTTAACAATTAGTACATTCTACGTGGCATGCAACTCTTACTGCAAATGCTATTTTCTTGTAAACGGTGGCCTTTAAAATTATGAATAGGTATGTCATTCGAACAAAATTTCAACCAAAATAATTTTTCTCGTTTCAAAGCACCACCTAGTGCCATTTTTGAAACGAATACCTGAAAAACTGTTCGTAATTTTAGCAAAAGACCAAAATTAATTTTTAACTGTGATGCCCTTAAGTCAGCCTTAGCTCCACGAATATATCTCACAAATCTGTGTATTACATATTTTTTTCAAAATTAAAAAAGGATAAAAGGATAAAAATAAGATGATTTAATATAAAACGCCACGTTCTTATTCAGGAAAAGAAAACAGTTCACAAATGAGTGAGTGTTCAAGATTTAGTAAGTAAATTATCAAATTCATGATTGTATTTTGCAAAACAGTCGTTACAAATAAAGCTACATACAGTATGCGCCAAAAGTATGGAATAAATTCAATAAAAACCAAACAATTATTTTTTGGGAAAAATCCTCGAACAGGTCGATTTTTAATTTAAAAAAAAAACATATTTTAGCGTAAAATGCGATTTTCAAATGTCATTTGTTTTCGAGTAATGACGTCATCGATTTTTTTTAAATGGCAACACCATATTTTTTTCCTCGATTCTGAAAGATCGTTTAATTCTCTATCAGACAGTACTAAAATTTTGCCCTCTTACATAGGAAAGTTTTCGAGTAAATGACGATTGAATGTTAGAAAACGTAAATCAATTAAAATAAAGCAAACACGTTATCAAGTTTAGTTTTTCGAATTCCATAGTTCTTTTATGGATCACGTAGGTAAAAATATTTGCAAAGAGTCATTGTCACACCGACTTTTTAATAAGTATTGTAAGCGACATAGAAATTATTATTCAATTTAAAGTATTATGGCACATTTAACTGTTACTGAAAGAATTGAAATTTTAATTCTTATCGGATGCGGGAATATGACTAGAACTCAGCAGGAAGTTTGCGATTTATTTAAAGAAAAATATCCAGATCGCCCTATCAGCCAATCAACAGTCAGTAAGGTAGGGTCTAAATTTAGAGAAACTGGCAATGTTGTAAATATTCCAAAACCTGGACGTCCAAGCATTAATGAAAATCAGAAACAGAACATTTTGATAAGTATGGTGGATAATCCTCATAATTCTTCACGATTGGTTGCATTAAACAATGGCACTAGTCAGAGCACAGTGCTACGTATCTTGAGGAAGGAAAAATATCATCCCTATAAAATTCAACTTGTGCAGGAACTCAATGAAGATGATCCCGATCGCCGCTTACACTTTTGCGAAATTCTAATGGATTTATGTCAAGGAAATAGAAATTTACATTTTGTCTGAATGGTACAGTAAACCGTCAAACTTGCAGATATTGGAGTCGGGAAAATCCTCATTGGATGGCAGAGGCACATACCCAAAACCCTCAGAAATTAAATGTGAGGGCTGGAATAGTTGACGACAGAATACTAGGGCATTTCTTCTTTGAAGCTTTACAGGACAAAGATATTTAGAGTTTCTAGAAAATGACCTTGTTTCAGCCCTTGCAGTAATTTTTCCTAACGATAATGACCCCGACATTCCTGACGATACCATATGGTTTCAGCAAGACGGTGCACCTCCGCACTATGCGCGCCCTGTACGAGATTTTTTGGACAACTGTTTTCCTGGGAGGTGGATCGGCAGACGCGGACCGATAGAATGGCCTGCAAGATCGCCAGATCTTACACCTCTTGACTATCTTTTATGGGGATACTTGAAGTCAAAAGTGTACATTAATAAACCACGTAATTTAGAAGAACTTCAAAATCGCATTCGGGACGAAATACGCAGAGTTACCCCAGAAATCATTCATAATGTGCAAGAAGAATTTCTTCACAGACTTGCGCATTGTCAAGAAGTTGGTGGATGGCAATTCGAACATTTAATTTAAGTATAAAATTTAATCAATTGTATTTTATTTTACATACTTTTTTATGGATGAAATTTACGTTTTCTAACATTCAATCGTCATTTACTCGAAAACTTTCCTATGCAAGAGGGCAAAATTTTAGTACTGTCTGTCTGATAGAGAATTAAACGATCTTTCAGAATCAAGGAAAAAAATATGGTGTTGCCATTTAAAAAAAAATCGATGACGTCATTACTCGAAAACAAATGACATTTGAAAATCGCATTTTACGCTAAAATATGTATTTTTTAAATTAAAAATCGACGTGTTCGAGGATTTTTCCCAAAAAATAATTGTTTCGTTTTTATTGAATTTATTCCATACTTTTGGCGCATACTGTATATAAAATACACTAAGATTCGGAAAGTACAAACGTTCTCTATGGACTACAATTAGAATGCAATAAACTCTTGTGTTAAAGCAGTGGGACAAAGAAATTAACATTTCCATGGTTGCCATACTTTGGAAATGTCTGCTTGACAACATGACTGAAATGTTCCCACTACAAATGAACATAATAAAGATCTATTTACACATATCAGTGCCGTGTGAAGTCCGTATCAGTATCAGTGAAAGAGAAAAAATAGTTGCTTAAATTTTATATTGGCGTGTTTATACTCATCCGTCACAGTGCCGTATCAATGCTGTCAGTGCGGCTTCAGTGTCCGTTCAGTGGCTTTTAAATACGCCGACGACGATATTTTTGTAATTTTGCTGACAAACTGATCAGATTTTTGTATTGCTTATAATCGATGAAAAGCTTATCGAGCTGGTATGATATCCATCAACTACATGACAAATATATTCAGATCACTTGTTTCATCGTTTACTAACTCCTTTTTACAGACTGCGGACGGATATGTTTAAATTGGTATGAGTAATCGACCACAAAAACACTGATACTGAACTGACACTGACCTGATACGTCACTAATATGTGTAAATGGCCCTTTATTTAGATCGTGATTAGATCACGTTGCAATATTGCAGCGTTGCCACCGATTCGTTATGTCAGCTTGCGTGACCCAAGTAGGTGTGGAATATTAGATTTTATGGAGTAAGAATTTGAAATACTCCCACTACAAGTACAGTACTATTTAGACATGAACTTTCCGATAATGTATAAAGTCAAAACATATCATATTTACTTTTTGTTTCAACATTACTTTGTATGTTTCAACTGAATGTTTTAAAATAATAAATGAAACTTCATTGCACTTACACTGACACTGACAATAATTGTGTCATGTCACATTATGTTGCTAAGTTGGCAGTACCGTTATGCTCCCAATGTAAAGTAAAATATTTGCACACAAGTTTCAACGGTTTTAAGCCTGATCTGACAAATTATGCATGTGTCGCTATTATACAAGATGTTTCTGAAATAAGCGTAATTCTTCAATGAGGTAATAAGAAATGTAAAAGTTTTCACAACCTGTAGTTTAAAATGTAATATTTGCAAAATGAAAATTATTGAATCAAAGCAACAGAAAATTTTTGTTTTGTTTTGCTGTAAGTGCACATAGCAATTTTAAGAACGTCGCATTGCAACGTTTTTTGATAAATGTTTACTTTTAAGCAGTTTTTATGTAGTCTTTCACAGTAACGGTACAAACGACAAGTTATATTCATATCATATTCACAATATTCATATAATTAGAATCATATCTGCTAATTCATAATGCGAATAAGGCATTTTGAAAATAACAATGTAAATCAATTTACATGCGACAAAAGCAAGAGAGACACATACACAAAGCAACAATTCTTCATTTATTTTCTGGAACCCTTTGACTACAAGTTGCTTTACGAAAATATGTTTTTGTTTTCCAACGCCCTCTATTACCTCTTTGAAATAAAAACGCGCTTATTTCAAAAATACCCTTTATACAAAAACAGTGGCGACAATGGTGTGGTAGCGTTTTAATTGATCACGATTTGCCGGCAAATATTAGAATTGACCATTCAGAACATTTAGAGAAAAATTTGTCAAATAGCTAAATGTAAAATGTGTCTATTCTCTATTACAACTCACTATTTCTTTAAGAACATAAGTTAAACACACTGTAACTCTCCATGCAATATAGTTATCAAGTAAGACTGGCGTGATGCTTCAAATCAAGTTTCAGTCAAACTGTTCTGCGTTTTATTATTTCTGATAACCGTGATGGGTTTTCATTTGAAGTAGACTTACCGAGTTCAGATATGATGTCAAGGAGCGGTCTGGCGTCGTCGGTGTTCACGTTATCCACGTCCAAGCAGGCCTCGTACAGATGCTTCAGCTTCCATTCCACCGTGCCAGAATGCACAGGCAGCTCCAGCGTGGCGATGAGATTCCGCACTCTTTCGGACTCTGAAAAATACGACATATTTACCATGTACGATGGAGATGCACAGCTTACTTTAATTTCAATTTTAACCATAAATTTAATTGCTTTTTTCAAAATTTCCCATATAAAGGCGGTCAAAGACGGGAAGTTTGGCAACTTCCAAATAACAAATGTTTGCTATTTGCAAAAAATGATACATTTTGCCAGTATTGTCGTTAAATAAGCACACATCAGAGTCAAATATTTGAGATACACAAACAGTGTAGAAATAGTAGAACAGTGCATTCATTCGACGGGTTAGAATCTATATTTTGAAACCATAAAACTATTTTTTAGAGTATGAAAAAGTATATATAATTTTTTATAATAACCTTAATTGCAAAAATAAAAATTTGCATAAATGTTTTTTACTTTCTGCTACTTTTTTTAATAAAAATCTAGAAAAATAAATATTTTCAATCCTATAATTGGGGGTCCGACACATTTCCCTGCAAATATTTGTCAACGTACGCCTATGGTCTTCAAACCATGTCAATTTGATAGCCAATTTAAATTGCAAACTTTTAATTATGTTTTGTCATATTTTAATTTAAAGCTCCACTTTTTTTGGTATTTTACATTTTCTTAGTTAATAACTTTGACCGTAAATCAAAACAAAAGTGTTTAAATTCAACACAACAAAGCACTTATTAGAAAAACAATAGAATACAATATTGACTAAGAAAATGTAAAATATCTAAAAAAACTGAGCTTTAAATAAAAGAATGTAAAGAAAGATAAATGTTTGAAAATCAAATTTGCTATCAGGTAGACATAGTTTGAATGCCATAGGCGTACGTTAAAATATATTTGCAGGGGAGATATTGGTCGAACTCCCCCAATTATAGAGTTCTAAATAATAATTTTTCCAAAAAGCAGAATAAAGTAAAAAATATTTGTACCAATCTTCAAATTTTTACAATTGTCAGTAATTATTTTTTTTTTAATTTTTGATACCCTGTATCCTGGAAACTAAGCATTCAACCCATATTCATATGAACCTAATTAGTTAATTTAAAAACTTCAAACACCTACTAAAGTTTAGTCCTTGCAATTCAAAACACCCTGTATATCTAACACAATTATATCTAATATATACAAAATATATATCTGTGTCTTTATGAAAAATTTAGTTTTTTCTAACCCATCGAATGAATTCACTGTCCTATTTTCATACATATTCTGCCCCGCAAGTATAAGCTTAACCATCAACAATTATCAACAATTTATACCATTAGAAGCGCTATAGTTTTTTTTTATATAAGTACCAATTAAGTATATATTACAAACAACATAATTGTCGAAAATGTAAAAAGCATCAAAAATTCGATTTTAGAAAGTTCCTGTACTGAAAAAAAGTTGTAGAAATCTATTTTGAAGCCCAAATTGTCCCTCTACAAGATGGTAAAGGTTTAATTCATATACCTTCTTCCTTCAAAAGCGGCATAATTGAGAGCTAAATAGCCAAACATTCAAAATTTGTCAAACTTCACATGCCTGTGGCCGCTTTAATGATAAACATAGCAACAACTGACATTATTGTCAACTGTTTTAGTATTTTGCGAAATTCGCTAAAAGTTCGCATTAAATTGTTGAATGAAACTGTACCTCGCCTGACGAGTTGCTGTTTTTGGTTCCATATGCCCCTGTCTTTTGGAAGAGGATATTTTTTCAACCATCCCCCGCATGCTGCTTGCCAAATATCGTCGCAAGGAGAGAAGGAACTGTTCAAACCTTCTTGAATCTGAAAGAAAAGAGCATTTACACAATAATTTATTTGTAATCGATGCAAATGTATTCCAAAAAATTAGATTATAGTTGCGCAAAGAATTCAAACAGCTTACGTCATACGAACATATGAATAATTCATTGTATTTTCAACAAAATATTTAAAAAATTGCAGCTGAGAAAAATAAAACCATACACTATTTTAGCTCTTCATTTGAGAATATTAATAGAATGGTGGGAATAAGGTAGATTGTTTTATATATACTATATAGGGGGAATCAGTCATGTCATGAATTTTAACCACGTATTCGGAAGACCTAATAGACAGAAAATGAAAAAAAAAACATTTTTTTACTCGACCTTTCAAAAGATAAACAAATCACCCCATAACAATCGGTAACACGACGCTCCTGGTACGCTACAAATTTACGTACGAGTCTTGAAGCTATATAGAAGTCGAGACGCGTTGCCACTCAGAACCATATACATATAATAGAGCATGTTCGGTACTGAACTTACATTTTTGAGGTATTCGTTAAGCGTTTTGTTAGGTTCTGATGTAAAATTAATACATCACGCCTTCGTCATGCACGTTCCAAAGCTCCGCAAATTTTTATAGAGTTAAATAATTTTGACACATATTATAAACTAGACTGGCAACGCAAACACACGAAATTCACCAACCTCTACCACGCAAAAATAATGACTGATGGATGAAGAAGGTAGAGAGAAGTCGAGCCGCGTCCAGATGCAGTCGACGCGACGGCGGGCTCGCCTGCATAGGAAAACGGACCCGAACGATGTTTTACTTATTCATCCGGTAACGTATTAAACGGGAATGTGAACTGCCAACTTTTTAGCTGTGCCGAGTGTGCCGATTACAGCCTATCTGATTACTGGAGTTGGCATTTATTATAAAATTCTGATGATGATCCTATTGATTACACTGGGTGTTTATAAAAATGCAAATTTAATTATTTTTTATTTATGTTATTATTTACGTGTTCTGCAGCGCTTGTCATTGAGTAGACATTAAAAACAAGTTCATTGACCTAAATACGGTAAGTCAAGACCCGGATTGCCGGATTGTTGATCACTGAATAGGTTTGTCTCGGACTGTTTTTTGTTAACAGCACGGGGTTTTTTTTGCAGCAATTTTCTTAGAAAAAATCTAGTCTCTTTGATGCTTGAAATCATATTTTTTGATACGAGTAAACTAAGGTTTAAAACGCAACGGAAGCAAAATAAATGGGAATGCTAAAAGCGGCGAATTATTTTACTAATTTATACATACTTTATTTCTGAAAATAATTGATAATAACATTCTAAATTTGGAACTATGATAATGCATTTTAAGTTAGTCTGCTAAAGGAGCTGTTTACGTTCAGGCGATGAAATATGAGGCAGAAGATGTAAGGGAAGTCGCACTGTTGCAATGCGCTTAGGGCGCGTTCTCACGATTCGATTTTAGTTGATCAACTTTTGTGGATCAACGAAAATCGAATAAAAATTGCTGTGAGAACATATATTTCAATTTTTGTTGGTCGAGTTAAGTTGATTCCACAAAAGATTGACCCATTCAAACTTTATCGTTTAAATTATGAATCATCAGTGGTTTTCGGATGAGTTGAAACGCATCTGAACATTTGTTAGTCGATTTGAATTATCCATTTCTCATGGTTATAATCTGCTTATTAATTTTATGAGACAACAAAATGGCATTAAAATGGTCAGAAGGTACTATGGTAGAATTTATAGAACTGTATCATAATCATGACTGTGCTGAAAGTCCATACCGATTTCTCCTTAGGATCCAATTTCTTATCCAAAAACGGCTTTTTTACGTTGCCTATACCATTGCAAGATCATTTTTCTCAGTTCCATAAACCGGGAATAATTTTTACACCCGCGCGGACCACTGAATTTGTTGCCATTTTCTATTAACAGTTGATTCAAGTTTCGCTTGAAATATGTGAACCAAGTTGATCAACTCAAATCGAATCGTGAGAACGCGGCTTTAGCGGAACGGTCGAGTTGATTTGCATCTAGAGTTGCCTCTTAAATACAAAAAACGTTTCAGCCTCTCTTAATAATTTAACCCGAGGGGTAAACCACTGACGTATTTTACTGTACAAGCTGTAGGTAATTAAAGATATTTTTTGAATTTTTTGGGTATTTATGTGTATTTATAGGTATTTTTTCGGTATTTTTAGGTACTTTGTGTATTTTTGGGTACTATCAAGGTAAAAATGGGTATTTATTGGGTATTTAATGGGTATTACGAAGATAATTAATGGGTATTTTAAGAGAAAACTAGTGTCTTCCAGCCAATTTTTAAATACAATGGCGATCGCGCATGCCTTATTATGATGGCACAGTTTAAATATAAGTAAACAACTGACCGACGCAATGGCAAATATAAAAATTATTAAAAATAGATACAAAAATATTTTCTGTAAAATTTTTCGGAGGCACTGTTAAACCACTATGTGGCCTTTTATTGTCTTCGTAAGTCTTTAGTTTAGAAAATAATATAGGGTGAATCGAATTAGATACATTCAATTGCAAAAATAATGACACTTCCTCAAATCAGTTTTTTGGCTACTCTGTGGGTGAGTGAAACAACTAAGAACTAATGTTTAAAATTGAAAGTAGATTTCAATACGAATATGTCAGCAGTTCGAAATAAATAGCCAAATTCAACTAAACAGTGCCTTTATTATTACAATAGATTGTACAGTACATGACCATATAAACAAGTATCATATTATGAATGTTTTATAAGGCGTTTACGCAGAAAATATCCACTCACATAGTAGCACATTCCCCTCTTCTGTTAACAAATTTTAGTATGGTATAATTTCTTAAACTTTATCTTTAACTCAATATATTATCTACATATTATTCGATACAACGACATATTCTATTCAAAAATATGTAATAAAAAAGAATGAAAGTATACTAAAAATTAAAATATTGCTAAATTAGGTTTTCCTATCATATTCATATTCTATTTAATAAAAAAGGAGCTTTTTTATGTAAACAACTGCCAATTATCTAATTCTAATCATACATGACGGAAAGCAAGCTAGGGCTAAAATTGAATTCGCTCTCGATACCCATGCATTTACACTTGCTAATAAAGGATTTTGGTTGTACTTTGTACTGGAAAAGCCGATGATACCCGATGAGTATTTGGGATCCGGACAATAATTATAGGGAGACCGAATATTATGATTTCATAGACGAGGAAGAAGTTTGTTTTTAGTTAGTTTGAAGGGGGCATGGTGTAGGTATTGACACCCTTTTTGGGTGCTCCAATGGGTTTATGATACATTTTATGCAATCCAAAATGTTCTTTCCAGATGATGGATTCAGATCGAGTCAAAGGAGCCCTTAAAAAAATCTATATTATTTACGTAGATCTGTAAATGGAATAATTTCCAAGGAACTGAAAGACAGTTTTAGAAAATTAAAGGTATATTAAGTAAAATCATGGGTCATTTAATGTATTTTTCGTTTCTTAGATATCTGGGTATTTAGGGGTATTTTTGGCTACTATTTGGTATTTCTAGGTACTTAACGGGATTTTTAGGTACTTAGGATATTATTGGGTCGTCATAGGTCTTCTTTGGGCACTTGAGGGCAATTCGTGGTTTTCGGGTATTTTTGAAGTATTTTTCTGGGTAATATTTTTAAAAAATGGTATTTCATTGTACAAATTTCAAGCAGTGGTTTACCCCTCAATTTAACCTATACAATAGTGAGTATTGGATTTTATTTCACTATTGATGTAATGAAATCTGAATTGGTTTATTATTTTGATCCATTGGAGTTTTGTAATTTCGATATTAAATATTTTTTATGTTAAAACTTAATATGTTCATTGTATACTTTTAAGAAAGTAATTTATAGCATTAATTACAATAACTATACACTACGTCGAGTTGAATCGCCGCCAGCAGTCAGTGACAGTCTAATAAAGGTGTTTAAATAATGATTTGAAAATATTTTTCTCTTAAAATTAATGACATTATGAGTAAACCACCTTGTATACACCACAATTACTTAAAATCCTACAACAGCGCTTACAGTGGATGGATATAGTTTATACTTTGTAGTCTTATTTTGGCTGCCCAGACAGTATACAAACCGCTATGTATGTCAACTCTATTATGTATCAATTGTATATCACTTTCAAGAAAAGGTTTTTATTTATTTTTTGTAAATCGTAGACTACAAAAATTCCCGTAAGTACTTTTCAATTTTGTTCCTCATAATCTAACCAGATACGAATTATTTTACACTAAACTTGTCAATGTGTTGTAGGTATCTACTTTGAGTGACAGCTATCAAATTCCTAAAATGAACACTTGCAGATGTGAAGAATACGAAAAAATTGCAAACAATCTCAAGTTTTTCACATTTGGAACTTTACATCATCTTACACCGAGAATTACACGTAAGTATTTATCAAATACTAAAGATTTTTTTTGTTTTAATCACGTCCTGGCTGATGCAGAAGCTCACATCACCACTTTTAAAAGTCATGGTGGTTGGAAAGCCAGGAACATGGCAGGAGGATATTCAGGGTGATTGGAAAAGTTACAAAACTTAGGGCCTCAGTTCCTATAAACATTGGTCCTACGGAGCAGCGTTACTGATATAAACCTCTAAAAAGGTCTTATCATTTAGATACTTTTTAAAATACCTTTCTTTCTGATTAAGATAATGGAAGGAAAATTGTAGGTAATAGTCATACGATAACGGTCTTTAAGTTTCATCAAAACCGGTGTTTTCTAACTACCCTCAACAAACAATTTTCGAAATTAAGTCTTTTTAATGAAAAAAATCCTGTATTTTTTTACTCTGCATGGTTTAGTCAGAAATAATTATTTTTTCATCACGCTACCGTAACTTCTCTCCGCATTTAAATCCGGCGAACGAGGTGGCCATAGTATGGGCGCGTCATTTCCACGACCAATCCATTTTGCTCGTAGTTTAAGAGGAATATCGTCTAGCAGGTCTGGAAGATCATTTTCCAAAAAGCTTAGAAATTCAACACCTCCCAATCAATTCGGTAGAAAGAATGGTTCCAGAAGGTGATTGCCAACAATGCCGGCCCAAACATTCACTGAAAATCCCCGTTGATGACGACTTTCAAAGGTGGCATGGGAACTTTCATCACACCACGTATGAAGATTGTACAAATTGATAACGTCATCCCGTGTAAAACAAGCCTCATCGGTAAATAAAATATTTGAATTGAATGTGTAATTATATTGTTGGCGGCCAACAAAGGCGAACGGTTTGACCTTCTTGAAGCATACCAAGAAATATCCAAGAACCCTTTGAAAATGATAAATGTATAATCCCTTTGCCTTAAGCAACTGCCACACATATATTAATTCGTCTAAATCATGCGCACGACTCCTTGGAGGGCCACAGTCAAGATATCTTGGAGTTATGGCTCCTGATTCCATCGCTTTCGCATGAATTTCCCAAACTTAGTAAAAGCAGTTCATGGTTTTGCAGCACCATATCTCAGTAACGTTGTTCCGGAGGACCAGAAACTTTTTTACCGTCTTAAAAGCCTCAATAGTATTGGGTCAAAGAGAGATATATATAATGTAAATACAAATTCGGCCTCTACTTCGTCAAATACATACGCAGGGCTTTCCCTAACCAATTGTAAAAAAGTTACAGTTAAAAGTTATAATAATGATAAGAAATGATTTAAGTTGACAACAAATGAATAGTTACTTAAAGAATTTGTAGCGGTCACCGACCTACATCTGTGATCCCTACAATTTCAATTTATGACATTTGCACTAAAGCAATAAACAAATCGATGCCAATAAAACCATAAAAGTACCCTCTGACCTGAGCCCATTTATGATAAAATCGAGGGGTGTTTCACGTATTAAAAATTTGTACACCACTGCCAGTTTTAGGCAGTGCTCTTTAAAAATTACCATTATTACACCAATGCCCTAGGTACTGCCTAAATCCCAGCGACACTACCTCAATGCCGACAGTGTCGATCATCATTCTGTTAATGTTGGTCAC
This sequence comes from Monochamus saltuarius, assembly GCA_025584915.1. Taxonomy (NCBI): domain Eukaryota; kingdom Metazoa; phylum Arthropoda; class Insecta; order Coleoptera; family Cerambycidae; genus Monochamus; species Monochamus saltuarius. Next base: position 110,764,464 of record CM046721.1, on the reverse strand, counting down.
CACATATATATTGTGTGCTAATCATAATTATATGCATATTTTTTTACAAAACTTTTTAACAAAAAAATAATGTACAAAATTATTAATTAGATATGCATTGGCTAATATGCTATACTGCCAATAAAAAAACCATTAACTGATTAAAACTATGTATGCATAACAGCTACTTACTTAATTATTAATTTTAATGACTTGAGTTTGATGATTCTCACTTTGTTTCCACATACAGTGCTTTCAAAGAGTAACGAAAAAATTCATTATTTTTGAAATTGAGAAGTTTTCGAAAAAATCCCTTGGCACGTCGATTTTGTTTTTAAAAAAGGCACTTTTTGACATACGACCCATATTTGTGACGTCATCGTTGTTCGAGATATGATGTCATCGACAATTTTTTAAAATAGCAACCCCCAATTTTGACCATGCCATTTGAAAGAGCGTGTCATTCTACATACATACATCATCAACAATTATGGTGTTACATAACAAAAATTTCAAGAAAATAATGTTTGAAGATTTTAATTTTCACAATACTGTGCACCTCCCCATTATGCAACACCTGTCCGTGCTTATTTAGATGAGCTGTTTCCCAATCGTTGGATTGGGAGAAGGGGGCCGATTGAGTGGCCAGCCAGATCGCCTGATTTGACACGCCTAGATTATTTCTTGTGGCTAGACTGGTTAATTTAGAAGATTTAAAAACAAGAATTCGTCACGAGATACATCGTATACCTCCTGAAGTTATTGATAACGTCCAAAAAGAATTTATTAACCGTCTTGGCTAGCCTTAGGCAGCCAACGGTGCACAATTTGAACATTTAATTTAGTCGATTTTTTACATAATCATTATCATTTTCAGTATTGTGAAAATTAAATTTTAAAATCTTCAAACATTATTTTCTTGAATTTTTATGTAACACCATAATTTTCATAATTTATGTATGTATGTAGAATAACACTTCCAAATGGCATGGTCAAAATTGGGGTTACTATTTAAAAATTAGAAACACATTTGAGTTTCTCGACCGCAAAAACCCCCGATTTACAAATTTTATGTAAATATTTGGATTTCTTAAGAAGTCATTTACAAATATCGAAAATAAAATTTTAACTTTAACACTCTGTAACTCTATTTATAATCAGTTTTGAAAAGAATGTTATAGAAAAAGGTATTATTTATTTTGGGTCTAGAACTATCCCCTGAATTTTTTGCTCATCATTTCCGGACACACTGTATATCACTGTCGTTATTTACTAGTTTAATGCCGCAAAACTGCGATCATTTCCGACAATTACGGTGTCACTGCTGTAACTGCCTAAAGCACTGCCGACAATACCGTCCACTGCCGTTCACTACCTATTGAATGCCTTCAACTACCTAATCAATGCAAACACTGCTCACGGCACTGCCTTAACTGCCGTGTTCACTGCTGTTATTTTGTACACCACTGACGATCGCGAAACACCCCTCGGAAAAAATAAACAGATGGTCAGAGATTAACTAGCGTCCCGAGACCTTCCTCGAGAGGTCCGGTGAAAACCACGGCAGTTACTTGTCGCTCGTTTTCCGCTGAACATCCGTCCAGACGTCTGTATAGATTCTCCTCTAGGTTTGTGGTCTCCACGCTCGTATTGAACACTTAACGTCTAAAATCTAGGCAACTCTTTTGGTTGGTAATAAAACAACCTTTTGTTTAAATAAAAGAATCATTTAATAACTTATGAGAATATATTAATAACTCTTGCTCACGTGTATACCTGGCAACTTCATAATTGTACTGAGGAGCAAGTAGGCAACCTAGGTTTTTCTAATTCCTTGTGTCATATTATCTCATTTAATGCTCGATTTATATGAATAACAAATGGGGGAAGTTGATGAAAAAAAGTTAATTACAATTAATATTATTTAACACCCTCGGTACGCAATTTAAATAAGCAACCCATTCGCGATTTATCAATCGAGGTATTATCTAACATATAACCTTTGTTATTATTAAATAACAGATGAGAGTATATGTTTCTAATGACGAATCTTAGACTATAACTAAATGTACCTACAACTTATCAAAACACTATTTAAAAAAGTTAACTTTCTCAAATTTATTTTAGTTCCAGAACATAAATGCTTGAAATGGGTATGCAACAAAACCAACTACGACGATCTGAGATTCACCAAGCTCATTGTGGTAAATAGAGATGGTGACAAGCCTGAAGAAAGATTAAACATCGAATCCAAATGGATACCAGTTTTGCCAGGACTTATTTCACAAAGGTAAAATTATATTTGTCTATTAAGCTAGAACCCTTCTACCTTCTACGAAAAAACGAGATTATGCCTACCTCACAATTTTGCTAACTTCCAGCCTAGCATACGTACTGAATTTAATCCTTAATTCAATCTTCAACTTTTAATAAATATGAAGGTTCATAACAGCTATCATTACTTTTCGGAAAATATATCGTGCAATATGAATAAATTCTACTCTAGTATGTTTTTTAAACATCAATATTAATTATACAATATACAGGGCGATTCCTTAAGAATAGGTAATCTCTGAACTAGAGATACTACACACCAAAATATGGAGATTGAGCCAAATATGCCTTATCCGAATGTTGCTGGTTTAAAAAATACAGGGTGTTCAATGCTAGAATTTTATTTTGAAATATCTCAATAACTTTGAAACCTGTCGCAGTATTAAAAGAAAAATTGGCACAATTATGTTTTTTGGCACGGCAAATTAACTAATTTTGACGTTACTAATAGAGGGCGCCACTTATGGCACAGCACGTTTCTTTTAAATGGCAGAAATTTGTTGCTGTTTAGTATATCCATCTGTCTATTGAAACAATCGATTATCCTACCTGTTGTATCTTAAAAAGGTATACCTTGTTGAAGTCGTTAGGAGTAACAGGTTTCGAAATAATCCTATTTGAAATATTCAGTGCACCGACTGAAAACTGTTATCGTTTCAGATAGTGCTTTTTCTATTGAAAATACAGCAAAATTTTACTTGAAAAAGTTGTTCGGAGCGGTAAATTATGGGGACGTGCAAAATTTCAAGATGATCGGCGAGATTTGATTTTGACCCCATTTTTCAACAAAGCACAAAGATTTTTTCAAATAGGATTATTTCGAAAACTGTTACTCCTAACGACTTCAACAAGGTATACCTTTTTTAGATACAACAGGTAGGAGAATCGATTGTTCCAATAGACAGATGGATACACTAAACAGCAACGAAAGTTCTGCCATTTAAAAGAAACGTGCTGTGTCATAAGTGGCGCCCTCTACTAGTGACGTCAAAATTAGTTCAAAATTCTTATTTGCCGTGCCAAAAAACATAATTGTGCCAATTTTTTTTAATACTCCGACAGGTTTCAAAGTTATTGAGATATTTCAAAATAAAATTCTAGCATTGAACACCCTGTATTTTTTAAACCAGCAACATTCGGATAAGGCATATTTGGCTCAATCGTCATATTCTGCTGTGTAGTATCTCCAGTTCGGAGATCACCCTGTAGAACCTGTTGCCAAATATCCAACCACAAAATTGATTTGAATACAATGTAAACATGATAACCGTATTTGAGGTCTATCGAAAACTTAAAACAAGATACCAGACTTATCAATATTTATAAACAGGTATTTTGAATTTCTTATAGGTATATCTACCTTTATATTGAGGAAATTGAAGCGGGATTTAAATTAAGGATTCAATGCGATATCAGAAACGATATCTCTTCCATTTATCTTGACTGAACTAACTGAATATCCAAACAATATAACTACGTATTTATTTTATTTTTTTTCTTTTCATTTTAGATTAGTCAACGAAAGTAAGAACCCAAATCTGAAATGCCCATACTAACGAACGAAAAAACAAAGACTGCACATAATTTCACAAAAATAATTAGTGTGTCTACGGCAGTGCGGAAGCAACATTTTGCGGATGTTATAAATCACATACTTTCTACAATACCAATTAAAATTCATTCATATCACTAAAACCTGTGTTTGTTATGTGGTGGTTTATATCTGCAATTCAGTAGAGTTATATTCTCTATATTGTTTTCTAAATTAATTTATAATAGGTAGCAGGTAATACACAAAAACATTAAGAAACAAGATAATTAGAATCAATTAAGTATATATTTAAGACAAAGACACACGGGACTGTGTGTCTTTGTGTTGTGTTTTAGACCTGAACCTCGTGTGTTTTGTTCATAGACGAAAGGACGAACGTAGCGGCAGTCAATGATTGGTTCATGATCTAAAACGAGCCTAGTGTCTTTGTCCAAAGACAGACAGGAGCAACGCTGCGCTAAATAATAACTGGGTAAACATTTCTGAATTTGTCTATCCCGTGGCCAGCGGCAGGCGACTGCACCGCGATCACCACCGTGTAAACAACTGTAGAGATTATATATCTGAATATACAGGTGAAAGAAGACTGTTCATACTTTTTGTGCGTAATGTGTATATTTTTTATGTATTAGTCTAGTTCACGCACTTGATTTCGTCTACACTTGTATGATCTTTTAAATTGTGCGTTACATTTTGTGTGTGTAATTTAAAATTAAATATAATGAGATCACAGATATAGAAGAATCAATCATTTATATTAGACAATTGTTTTTCTTTTTTAAAAAAAAGTTAAATTTAAAAAATTCCCAAAAGCGGCCTGACTTAAATGTAATGCAAATATTGAACATTCTGCTACGACCAAAATTCGTCGACTGCTTTTTAAAAAAATTGAAAGTCTTTTAATATTTATGTTATACGAGTACCTACTTAAGTATTTGTATATTTTTTAATGTTTTTAATTCCATGCAATATTTTTGTGTTTTTCGTTTTATTTGATATATTCTATTTTACCTTTTATCTATTTTCTATTTTGTAAAAAGTGCATAATAAACATTTTTATTATATTTTTCTACGTTCATGCAAAAAATAAAACTTTATCGAACTATATTTAGTGGAAGAAGTGGTTCTTTATTGCACTAGTGCAATAAAATGTTTATTGCATTCATCTGTCAGTCTACTACAGCGTTTTGTCATAATGACAAACATATACGTTCAAATCGACGTCACATTTCCCTAGACTTAGTGTCATCTAAATAACATTTTTTGGATTTTGCATGAACGTAGAATAAATATTGTATACAACTCATACAAAAAAGTGCTTATTGCACGCGACGTGAAATTGTTCAACGAGGCCGTTAGGCCGAGTAGGACAATTTCACGTCGCGTGCAATAAACACTTGCTTTTTGTACTTGTTGCATAAATAACTATTTTCTACGTTCATGCAAAAAACAATACTTTATTGAACTATATTTAGTGGAAAAAATGGTTTTTTATTGTACTCATCTGTCATTCTACTGCAGCGTTTTGTCATCATGACAAACATAAACCTTCAAATCGACGTCACATTTTTCTAGACTTAGTGTCATCTAAATAACATTTTTTGGTTTTTGCATGAACGTAGAAAAAATATTGTATGCAACTCGTACAATAAGTGCTTATTGCACTCGACGCGTTGTCCCACTCGGCCTGACGGCCTCGTTGGACAATTTCACGTCGCGTGGAATAAACACTTACTTTTTGCACTTGTTGCATAAATAACTATTTTGTGTTCCTGTGTTATTTGAGACCTTTTCCAAAAAATAACACGTTCGCGTTTGTTTAAGGGTGAATGTTGGACTTTTAAAGGTCTTCAACGCTCTAAAATTCGGAGATAGGCTGTAAATAAATATTATTCTTGGTTGAAACTTCTACCACCAAGTATAATTTAGCCTAGGCAACTTTAGACACGCTGTATAATTCTATACGCAAATATTTTTTCGAGAATCATACATTTTTGCAATGTTCATGTTGGAAACTGGTTTAAATATTTTGAAAGATATCAGGAATTCCAAAGAATCCAACCAAGCATTTCTAACCTGTCAGGCAAATAATGACAGGACGATTAAATACTTTATTTAGGACTTCATGATTAGCCCATTATCAGGAATTATCGGAGTTATGATCGTTTCAGCTTAGAATTGCATTTTGCAATCTATGTGGAGCCTGGGAAGCGAAGGCAACGTCAATAAACTCGGTGTTAGTGGTAAGTAAACCCATTTAAAAATATCTCAGACAATTTGTTTGAAAACTTACAGCTTGACTTAAAGTGCCTTTCGTAATAAATATTTATCTATTGTCTGAGTAAACAAATAAGTCAAAACGTATTGTTCCTCAAAAATAGAACAGACTCTTGCGTTGTTTAAAAACGAACTTGGTATATTTTTTATCATTTGGAAAACATCGTAATGTAATAGCTAGTAACTTGCATCTATATACGTATCGACAACCTTTGGGATTTAAAATTAAAAATTGACTTGCAATAATTGCAAGACCATGTCATTTTGATTTGAATGAAAAATATTTTCATGAGATTAAGCAATTCTTTGCCGATAACATTTTAAATTTAACCTTGACCCTAAAATAAAATCCATTTTCCAATGTTTGTTTAACAAAATCAGGAAATCGACAAGCTCCATTAAAAAGTGAACAAACTCTGATTTGATTTTGGTTTGCATTAAATTCGAGAGGGATATGATAATAAGATATATCCTCCGATATATCTATACATATAGTGGAATACCTACTGCATAATTTGACAAACCGTCTACAATTCATGATTTTATTACTGTACCTAAATTGAGACCTACGTACTGAAATAGAATCTTACCCTCCATCTTCCCTCGTGCTTAAGGGCTCCGTATTTTTAAAATAGTGTTTTCTACAACGGCAAATGATTTTAAATATTTAGATATACCCAAGGTTCAAAATAATAGAGAGTTATTCATTCACAGCTCTTAGATGAGTACGAGAGGTGAGGGTTGTAGGAGATAAGATTCCATAAGCGTGCCACTTGAGAAGGGTAGCACTTTAATAGTTTACTTTAAAAACTTTATACAGGGTGAACCTTAATTAAGTACAAATAATTTAACTGCAGGTGCAGTTCGTTATATAGATGCATCAATTAAAAATCATTGTTAAAAATTTCAAATATTTACGGAGATATTATTTTTTTAAATATCCAAATTTTGAGATCCACTGACCAGATAGACCACTGATGTAATCTAATAAACCATATGATTTACTGAAGACAAGGTTGCCACATTAATGATCTAGCAAGCTTGTCTAATGAAGCATGTTTTACCTTATAAGTATGCAGATGACATTTTAATAATTCTGTCTGATAAGTTGGATACAAATTTGACTAATAAATGTAATGATGTACCTACTGTCAGTTATGGGTGAGTGGTTTTCACAGAATTTTTTGTACTTGAATCCAGACAAAACCCAATTATTACGATTCCATAGCAGTCAAAAACATTGTGAATCACTTAATGTACCTGTTCTTTGTTCTGATAGTGTGAGATTTCTGGGTCTACAGATGGATGTACGTCTAAATTGGCACTCACAGTGCGATAGTTTGATTCAAAGACTTAATTCAGTATCGTATCAACTTAAAACTTTGCGTAGCATTTTAAACGTTGATCAGTTAATATGTCTGTATTATGCACAAGTGGAGTCACGTCTGAGATATGGGATCTGCTTTTGGGGCCTCTCGTCTCATGCTGGGGCCGTTTTTATAACTTTTATAACTTGTAAGGCCATTTTTACTTCATGTAAAATTTTAACACTGCCAGCACTTTTTGTATTCGAAATGTGTTTGTATGTTTATTTAAATAGAAATAAATTTATTTGTGTTAAGGATACGCATGCGCACAATACCAGGCAAGTATCAGTATCAGTTACGGGTGCCATTTAATAAACGATGGATTTTCTATAACTCTCGTAACTGTATGGGACGAATTTTATTTAACAAATTAAAACCAGACACAAAAAAAATGAGATACATTAAATTCATTTAAAAAAGCATTTCTGATTGAGAAAAGTCCAGAAAAGTCTATATACACTGGACGAATACCTTGCGGTTGATTTTATTTTAAAAATACTTGTTCTTAACTAACCTTACTATAAACGAGTAAAAAATGAATTTCTGCAAGCTTGATACTACCAATTAAAGTATATTAGGAAGTTAGGTACTTTGTTCAATAATTCCGAAAATTATCCATAACGTGCATAAAAGCTTACGTACTTGCTGAAAAAACAACTATTTAAACAGTTATCCACATTTCACAAGTTCATTGTACACTGTTAGAGAGATAGATATAATCCCCTCAAATTATTTTATCAAGAATAACAAAAAACAACTAAGTATGATTTTCATACAACAGCTTAGAGCTAATCCTGCACCAACTCCACCTCTAGGACTAATAGTCAGCATCAACGAGGTGGACGAAGAGGTTACGTTAATACCGAAGCACCAGTCCAGGGCAAAGGAATAAGCTGTGGCAAAGGCGAGGGCAAAGGCAAGGTGCAAGTGGAAACAAAAAGTGTAATATTTGTGGAGAGGAATTGATAAATCAATACACATAAATTGAAAGTTAATATAAGAAACTTTTGCATCTTCTGAAATCGAACTAAGCTATTGGTTTCTTTAAGTAATGCACTGCTTGTCGCATCTGTTTTAAGAGTTGCAGCACTAACGTATAAATCATTTTATTATTTTCACGAGCAGTGTTTTTCTTGTGTATTTAATTAATATTTTTGTTGAAATACAGTGTGATAAAGTAAAATATGACGCATTATTCAAACAGTGAAAAGGTTAACATGCTAAAAGCATATTTGTTAAGCAGTGATAATCAGTGCTAGTAATAACGATAGTATGTATTGTGATAAATTAGTTGCAGAGTAGTAAAAATGGATAATGGCCAAATTCTGAATAACTATGATTGAGAGTAAAAAATCTGGTATATATTTTCAATTTATTGGTGAGGTATAGAAATAGCAAAGAGAAGGAAGTGGCCATTCATATTTTCATAAATAAACATATAATCATTCCTTGACATGTTTTCTTTTATTTATAAGTATGTATACCTACTCGTATATGCGTATGTAAATATGGGAAAATAATTGTTAAACATTTGGCGTTAAGATAATCACAAAGACGTGTCTTTCTAGCGCTTTTCAAAACTTGTCAAATAAACCTGGGAATAAATAAAATATCAAGAATTTTATTTTCGTGCTCATTTTTTTCTACATATTTTAGTTCTTGATATTTCGATACCTAAAGACACAAGAAATTTAATCATTTCATGAAGAAAAAGAAATACGGCGTCCCCAATATTGATATAAAGCTGATGCATTGATATTTTGAAAATATAAAATCGACATAAAAACAATGTTTATGCCTCGGTTTATGTACATTTAATGAAAAACAATAGATTAGCTATAGTATCGCGTCACAAACGACTTTGTAACTGCCAACAAAAAAAAGTATAGGATTACTACTTCATATGGTTCTACCGTCATCATTAGCCTCAGATGTTGATATACTTGTGCACACTACGGGAACATCTGTATTATTTTTAAGGCGTACTTACAGCTTATAAAATAAACATGTAAAATTTATATTTATTTATCGTCGATAAATCACTTTTTAACAACGTACAGGGTAATCTTCATCTCTATAATTCACTATTGGATAAGAAATTTATTAACTAAGGTAACACCGAGATTAGCATTTGTATTAGCAGTTTCAAGTTTACAGATCTACCTCGAGACAAAAAAGTGAAAGAATAAGAATTATTGATTGAAAAATCAATATACCAGTGCACAAAAAATGTATGACGATTTAAATGCATGTAAAGTCGAGTGTAAAATACTGTAGGTAGCGCCCTCTACAATTGACAGCATATTGGAGGCCATATTTCCATTTCTCCTGCCAAAACACTCACCACCACCAAGTGTCATGTATTTACTACAATTTATAACACCTAAAGTTATTGAGAAATAACTAAAAAAGTTCAACATCCTGTATCTTTAAAACCATAAAATTATGGACTGAGGTAACTTGATTTAGGCCATCATATTTTGAGCCCCGGGATACGTGGTTTATTTCCAACCTTTTGCAGACACCCTATACCGTATAAGTATAAATATATTTTGAGGTGCGAAATCCTTGGAAATTCCTTAAAATTGCTCGAAATTCCGCGAAAACCCTTCGGGAATTATTAAAGTTCATGTCGCCCAAACTAAAAAAAAAAACATTTAATTATTTGTTCACGAGTAATACCGCTGTAGATAATAGAAAATGTTTAACTTATTTAAATGAGAAATCTTTATTATCCACCACTGTATGTCAATTTTCTCTAAAATTAACGTGATTGATGACGTTTACTGCGAGGTTTACAGCAATTTTCGCGGTTCACAAGACAAGTTAAACTGAGGCCGTTTAAGAAGCAATGTTCACTTTGCGGCTCCCAATGATTGTATTTACATCCCAACCGTCACTTTGGAACGACCGCATGCCGTATATTCTAAATCGCCCGGACAGGTCGACTCAAGACAGTTCAGTGTCCTTTCAACTTCAAGCATATTTCAAATAGATACCTACGCCAAGATGAACAACAGTGATATGAATGATAAATTAGGTTTACCGATCAATTCTGTTACATAAACATTATGTCAATCACGCCCAAACATTCCACACCAGTTGATATAAAATCATTAAGGTAGGAAAATAGAAAATATTCCAGCTAGAAATGTGTGGCTACTAAATGAAAAAGTTACTGAATGAAATACTTAGCAGAAATGATGCAAACTATTGTACATTAATGTACTTAGATTATGAAATACCCAAAGTTGAAACAAGATGAAATATAGTTGCGGCAAGAATTCACACAACTACGTCACGGCTGACGTTACGCAATTGGTTTTATTGTCAACATAATTTTCGATAATTTCTTGCGTTAAAAACAATAGTTTTCTGCAATTTAGTGCAATATGTGGTGCAAAGATTTAGTGTAGTATATAGTTTCATGATTCTCAGTTGCGGTTTCTTGAATTATTGATTTGTTCGTATGATCTAAGTCGTCTAAATTCTTGCCGCAACTATACCTCAAATGCAACGCATCGTCATCTATTGGCAATTCAAATTTTCGCGCGTTGTTTCAGTCAGCTGGTTTTTTTTCACGTATTGGCGAAAACCACGAAGTGACATCTGTTGATAGATTTCGGAAATTTTCGGATATTCAGTTATAAAAAGTGTACAAAAATGCAAGTACAGTACCTACTACTTCTAATATTTCCCATAGGTCCGAAACTTTATACGCAGTGGAAAAATAAATTGAGAACCGGAAAACCGATAACGAACCACATTAAAGTATGTACCAAACATTTTCTTATAGAGGATATTATGTCAGGTAATTACAATAAGATTGTTGTGAATTATTTAAGAATGTTTTAAATCAGTATTACACATTAGGTACACTGCCAATTTGCTCAATTTAATAAAATAAATATTTCATGAGGTGGCTGAACTAGAGCAGACGTCTATCTGTAAACACAGGTTAATGACAACTTGGGGCTTCTGTTCTACCCCAGACAAATTTATGTACCTCGCCTCACTTTCTTTTAAGAGTGGGCAATGGTACCTGATATAAACGCCAAATTTAATGATTTTTTTTTGATGCACCGGAGATAAATAATGAAAATCTAACAAATTTCGGACTTGCACTACTATTCAAGGATTAATTCCTTTATTTTTTTATTTACTTTATATCAACGAGTTTTTTTTAAATCAAATAAATAATTTTGCACCTATGTAGTTTAATCAAATTCGTATAGATGGCGCTGAGGACCAGTTTTAAACTATTTTATTTAATTACGTCTATTAGACAAACCATATACAAGAAACCAGTGAAATCGGACTTCAGCAATATATTGCAGATTCTAAATCATGAGTTGTTTAATTTTTTATCCTATGAATCCAGAGATATCTCTAATAATCTTGTTAAACGGCTTAGCTCTCCCCACTATTCTGGATTGCAGGCTTGGAATCTAGTGGTATCAGAGCCGGCGGCGCCCATTTACGCTTACCTCGCGAATTTTACGTGAATTTTACAATTATATCATGTTTGTGGTAAAATTCGCAATTCGGTAATTCGGCAATAATTCGGTATTTATGTAAGTACTATTTCTTTTTATTTGTCTATACATATAATAATTAACTTAATATTGTATGTAATATAAATTAACCATAATGCTTCATAATGTATATTTTTCACAAGAATATATACTTATTAATAGAAAAGAAACAGCCATACAAAAATAAATAACTATCTTCATCACTGTTTTGTTGCTTACAGAAATCAATTATTATTGAATAAGGAAGTGAATTGATTTTAAAAGTTTATAAATACACATTTTTTATTTTTCTAGTATTTAGCTTTTCACAAAATGCACAAATGTGCGAGAATATTTTTTAAGGTAGAAATACTAGTTTCAATTTTTTTTTAAAGTACACTGATCAGGGTCGTTCATAGGGTGTTGGCCGCCCGCGTGCAGACTCCATCTTGCCGTCTTTCTGTATATTTTACTATAAAATCCTAATGCTTCAAATAAAACCAAAATATTTATTTATATAAGTTTATTTGTTGTATAAACGAAATAAATAAAAAAACACGAACTAGATATTAAGTACCTAAATTGTATATGTCTTTTATTACATAAATTTTAATATAAAATATAAATATTCTTACTCAATAATGGAAACAACTTAACTGATATATGTTTTACAAAAAGTTGAACAACATTAAACAAATGTTTTACAACAGAAAACTTCAACGTACAAACTTACATGCGAATATAAAAAAATAACTAAAGAAATAATTTCTAAAAACTGAAAATAGTGGGTAACACCGCCTAACTATGTTATCAAAAATTTGGAAGAGAATTTGTTCTACAAAGTTTTGGCTTTTACTAGAAAATAAATTGTGACAGATAATACACAAAAAAATATATATTATTTTTTGAGTCAGGTATCTAGGTTAAGCCATTTATGCATGTTGATAACTAACATTAATTGCATCAGGAAAAGTAGTTTCGAAAATAACCCTTGACTGTTCCGTTTGGCGCAAGGGCTTATTTAATTAATCTTTATTATTTTTTCAGAAGTTTGGCAAAAACCCAACAAAACTAAAGAAAAACTAAAATTATGCCACAAATAAATAGCTTCAGACAATATAATATATTTTCATATGTCAAATTTAATTTTAATCGTTCGACGCTTTGTTGTTTTATAACCATTATTATTATTATTATATATTAAGAATATAGTGTGATTCACTGGTATATGCATTTCAGGGACGCCCTGTATTTTATGAGTAACAGTAGTAACACAACTATAGGTATATAACTTTCATTATATTTGTCAAATTATTTGATGTTAGTAACAAATAATATATAGTGTTACAACTGAGCTAATATTAAAATGGTCATGAATTGGAACAATATGTTAAGCATTATTAATTTTAACAGTCCGCGCGACGCCACGGACTATTCGTATTCCCGATATACCTATTTTACCTAATACGTCGAGCTTAAGTCCGAGTTCGACTCTGTCGAGCGTGTGTCATTTTTTACTGCAGCCCAGATAATTTATTGCTTCTAACCAGAGTGTCCAGATTGGGCGATAAATAGCCATTTGGGCTATCTTGGCATACGTTTTGGCGACCAAATTTTTGTTGTGGCGATCCATGCGATTTTGGGCGATTTTTCAAGAATCTAATTTAATATTTAATGTCGATAAATAAGTTTATGGTGTTTCTGGTGCCGAATAACGGAGGGTATCATATTACTTTCTCGTTGAGGAGAGTTGGTACTATAAAACGTTAACGTACTACAATCCCCTGGGCCCAGACTTTTGAGCACTGAAATGTACGATGTGAAATGCTCTTAGTTCCGTTGCGCATCCAAATAAAGGTACCACACCTAAGAGCAGACAAAAGGTGGCACATGAAACTCAGCAAAGAAACACTTCATTGGTTATATATGTGCGAGAGAGACAATCACCAGCAAATAGCCCAAATAATTCTTCATATCTAGAATTTTGAATTATACCAAAATATTTTGTGAATCGTTTTAAGAAGTAATTTTTTTAGGCTGGTTCAAAGAGCACTGTTCCATCATACAATACGAATGACCTCAATGAGGCTTATTGTATGTATTTTCATACTTCGCTAAGGGCAGACGTAAAGAAACAGGCACTAACAAAAACACTTAATTAATATATGTTTAAATTTAAAAAATATCCTGAACTATTTTTTACTAAAAAAACAAAAATTAAAAATCCGTTTAAAAATTGTTTGCAGATTATTTGGTATCACCCTGTTTCCTCCTGAGAAAATATAGTTTTATTTCTTGCAATGGGGAATACCACTAAATGTGGCTTTTGCATTTTATATAGTTCTCTAAAAAATAATAGACACGTATATTAGGATTTTATTTAATATGCAGTTTTATGAGAGATATTAATTATTTAAGTACGCGGTGTAGAACTACCTACATCTATCGGCCATTTGCTACTCCATGCCGGACTGAAAATAGACACGAAGCGTTCTACATGCAGTAGACACCATTGAAAGCTGTCGACCTTTATCGTGTTCGGCGAGAAACGATATTTCTTTTTTCAACCACGGAATTCCAGGAAACAACGACTCTGCGGGCTAATACCCCGACCATCATTGATTTACACCTGGTGGGCTTCTGACGAATGACTAGCTGTTGCTATAGGTTTTCCAGGTTTAAATCAATGCTGGTCGGGGTATTAGCCCGCAGAATAGTTGTTTCCTGGAATTCCGTGTTTGTTAATTATTTAAAACAATATGACATCACATGTACATTTTTACCATTTGACAACATTGCATGACAATAACACCTTATATAATGCTAAACAGTGTAAATCCAGCTAAATCCGTGCCATAGATTGTGGTTATGAGCCCATGCATTCTCTATTGCCAATGGTCCATGACCATTCCAAGCTAACAATTCAATACAACAGACACTATATTTGTCTCTGTTTATTCAGTCGTTCATTGGTCTCTCTTCTCTCTTTCAGATAGAGTTTCAAATAGGTACAATGCTCGTCAGCTTAAAGTCACCAGTTCCATGGTCCATTTTTTTCTAGTGCCATTTATTATACACGGTGCTAGAAAGGGACAAAACATGGAAGTGGTGACTTTAAGCTGACGACCATTGTACATTTATTTCCGTGTTCTTTGCACATGTATTTTGGATGGCATTCACTTTGTTGAGTACCAAAGAATACTTTTAACTTTTTTTTGTTTGGTTGGCGATTTGGGCGATTTTTATGTTCTAATTTGGCTACAACCAAGAAATTTTATCTGGACACCCTGCTTCTAAGGACATGCCTACCGGTGATGCCTACCCCCTTCCGCGACCGTAAATTTGACCAATGTGTCTACCATTGCCCACTCTTAAACAACTCTGGTGTTTTATTCAATTTCTCCCTGCCGGCTCCAAATAATCCAATAGATTTACTTTTGTTGATGGCTTTATGCTATAAAAATGTCATATTATTGCTACTACAGATACCAAAATAGAACGTATAAAATTGTTATTTAGTTAATTTGTTGTTATTACATAACTATTTTTTAATTATTATATAACAGCCTTTTACCTCAAGTGCTTTAAAATATGGTGCCAATTTGAGTTGTATAGTTGCTGCATATGTGCTGTTTTTGTAAATGCTATACAATACCAAATTGTTAGTTGGGTTGCGCTTTATAAAATTAAGACACATGGGAACAGAGCTAGAAATAAGAATGAATCTCCCTATATGAAGAAACTGTGACTGTCTTACCAATTTAAAAGCCAACCATTTCAAGGTCACTGGCATTTAACCCGATTATCAACCCAGCCGCCTTCGACTGTTTAAAGATACCTTTATCATCTCTTAGTGTACTAAAAAAAATAACGCCATTTAACACAACGCAACCTACCTGTGCCGCAGCCTCCAGGCATTCGGCATCTTCGCACACCGGAAACTGGTACCTGTGGGGTATCCTAGGCCACGCCGCCGCAAGAGCGACCACCACGATAAGAAGCGACACCGCCAAGATCACAATCCCACCCACGATATAGAGCCCTTTGTGAGACAGACCGGATTTCTCGCACGCCCTGTCTCTGTACCGATGAAAAAAGTCCGATTTCCGGCTGTCCTTGGTATCCTCCATGCACGGGTCGAGCTCGGAGGCCTCCAGATTTCTCGTCTCCGTCCCGTTAGTTTTGGTCTGAACTTTATCGTCTGCGGACATTTTCTGTTCACTTGCCGCGCATCACACAACACTGAAAACTAACTCGACACTGCTCGTAGTGTTTATACTACACTGTGGTGTAACCCTTATATCCGGGAACAGGTGGTTTGGTTTTTGCAAGAGGGAACTACTCCTTCGAATCCTTCCTGGCACAACTGGAAAGAAAATAATCGTTAGATACTAAATTAAACTTCGTATTTGGCGATTATTTAAAAATTCAGCTAAACTAGCTAAGCACCTTGGTATCTAATCTCGTTATAATCTAGTAAATATAGAACAAACTCAAATCAACTTGTGTTTGTATTTGTTTCGCGTTTCATAAATCTTTTATTACAGAGCACTTTAAGGTAATACGACTTCGTGTAACATGTTACGGTATAGCCCAGTGTATGTATATACTTTCAGCATGTCGACATAGCATTCATCAACATTACTAACCCGCACTGTTTAGATTTCACGTCAACATTTTTTTTTATGAATCGCTGCTTTGTAACTGAAATATTACAGAAATATATTTGTTTCCTAAAAGGTTATTTTTCTTGTTTTCCGAGTGTGAAAATTTCACGCAACAAATAATTAATAATTTTTGAAACCTGAAGTATCATATTAATTTTTCCAAAAAATAGGAAGCTTAAATTTATACATGGTGTATCGTTTTTATGTTCGGAAAATGTCAGAATAAACAGGATCGTGAGGCGCATGAGTTTTGAGATGCAGATTTTTTTATATACAGATGTCGAGCAGTAGGTATGCTTTTAAAAATGGTTTAATAAATTGTTGTTTAGATTAATATTTAATAGTCCAAGACAAAAAAAATAGAATAAAGGTAAAATAAGTAAGCAACAAAATATGAAAAAATATTGTTCAAAATATGACCTACCAATAAAAAAAATACAACAAAAAGTAGTTGCTGAAAATATTAAAAATAAATAAGTAACTAAATAACTACGAGAAAAAATTGTAAGCAGCTGCTTTTGACTAACGTTATTAATATCACACGTATTACATAATAAATTAAATCACAGGAGATTGCTAGCAGATTGGTAGTAAAATGTCATTGAGATCTAATTGAAGAATGTAAAAAATTAAGTTGCGATAAAATATAGGGAGAATCAATTGTATTGTGTAAAAATCTGATGAAGTATATAAATCTCCTTTTCTTGGAAGAATAAGTTACACCTAGATTTTAATAAGTAGGTGTTAAAATATTGTACCGGATAAACCCCACCAGATTTAAATGAAAGATATTTAAGAAATTTTCTCTGAATAGATTCAATACTATTGATGTAACAGGTTAATAAGGATTCCAAATTAAAGAACAGTGTTCTAGTTTGGACGTAAAGAAAGCATAATAAAATAATTTTAACGTGTTTGGGTCTTATGATTGTTTGATTTACTATTTTTTACTATTTCTAATAATAAATCCTAATGCTTTTGACGCTCCTTTGATAATATATTCAATATGTTGCGAGAAACTTAAAGTACTATCAAATATTATACCCAAATCATTGGTAGAACTGTGACGACTAAGTATTTGCGAATTAATATGGTAGTCATATACACCGGTGTCAGCATACAAAAGCTTCCCACAATTCAACACACCAAATTTCTCGGGCCCATGCCATTTTTAAGGGCCCGTTTAAGGATAATTTCGCACTTAAAAAGGTTTTAACACGCACATTTATTTTTGTTACAATTTTTAAATTTATCAAATTATCTTTCTGTTTCATAAATTATATAAAAATTATTGTTTGATTTGCTCCAAGTGTTTTATTTTTAAAAAACACCACAAATTTAATAATTTTACGGCGAGAAATACGGCGACCTTTTAAGTATGCACAGTGCAGGTAAAACCGCAATCAGCTGACTGTTTCCAAGAAACTTTTCGATCTGGAACCAAAACTTCGACAATTTTCTGGTCTGTTCTATTCTGGTGAATTTGGTAATGCCAGACGAAAGAAAAATCCCAAGGTACATTTGTAGTTGATATTTTCTGTGTTCTGTGTTAACCTATCTACATTCATTTGAAGATAAAAAAATATTTTTAAAATAAAACGCATTAACGTTAAGTTTACTTGACACATTGATCCTAGAGGCCTTTTGCTTTTAAACGTTGGCTGCATTACGATAATTACAAGAGCGAATGCGAGTTGTAAAACGATTCGACAAGAAAATTGAGTTACGAAATTTGAACAAGAAAATTGACTTTTTGACTGTAAAGCGGGTTTAGGACACACATTTTGCTATTATAACCCCATATTTTAACAATTATTTTCACATACTTATAAATAAATAAAAAGTATTAATCTTATATGTAGTACTAAGTATAACTTTAAGTTATAACAATATTTAGGTACACCTACAGTTAAATTTAAAAAAATGTGTATTTTGTACCAAAAAATTTTTTGATTAGAATACTTTTTTCGTTATTTCGCTATCTTTGAAAATTTGCAAGTGGCATGAGATATTCCTGTCATTTGCAGTGGCTTTGAACTTCCTAAAAAATATTCACATTATTGGGGCAAAAGCTACTGCCCCGGGACCCGCTCTGGCTCTCAACAGTCTCAACGGTACGAAATTAAATAATATCTCTATCAAGGCATGACTACGTTCCTGAATGTTTATAAATACGTATAAATAAATATATTATGTTCGTCTTAGCTATCCGATTTAAATCAAGGTTACCCTGCTGTGATTAGCATTACGCTTATATGCAGTCAATCTTTACCGACGACTAAATTCATGGCATTTTAACGTATATACCTCCTTTAAACAATTTTCGTTACAATTTGTAACACCAGCATTACTAATGACATTTATTTGAAGCATGGCAACTTGATTAATTACAGAATTATTAAAATTTGATGTTTAATAAAACTTTAATAGCGATTTCCTGCTAAACGATTACATTTATCGACTTGAATAAAGAGTACATAATTTTTTCTGATAGTGTTCCTCTTTTCAATAATATTCAATAATTATATAAATTTCTGTGATGTGTAATAAGAAAGAAAAGTTATGAATAAAACTAATTCTGAGTTTTAGGCAAAGTGTCTAGAGGCGCACAATAAAACTTTTCTTTGACTGGTCCAATAGATCTTACTCTAGTCAGTAGTTGTGCCAAATAAGAGAATAATCGAACTTGAATTAAATAAGTTATTTAAAAAGAAAAAAAAATTGAACTTTGAAAAGCTGTAACTCACAAACAATTGACAATTCGAAAAAAAATTTCATGATATACTGCTATTATTTGAATCCGTAGAATCACGTTCCAAATCATTCGACCAAAAATTCCTTCTTTCCAGGAGAATTAGACATGACTTTTTAACTTTTGGGCTACCCTTAGAAATTTCTCATCCACTTCCGTTAACATAAAAGCTCTAAAAAGATCAATTAAATAACTACTGTCTAGTTACAGAATATTTTATTGTAGTTTCATTACTAACAGTCACTACACATAATGCTTTACACCAACTCACGATACCAACTTAACTATGTTTAGTATGGGCACAGTGCATGACGGTTGCATTATTATTAATGATATTACATGGTATCAGCGTCAGCCTATTGTACATACAAATTATACATATACCTAATTATCATTATATATTTTACACTTCTGACTTCAATCATACAGAATTAGTCACATGACGCCATTTTATGGGCATAATTTTTCTCCCATAATATGAATAACTGAACAAGTACTTGATTTGGTTTGCAGTTTAAACAACATTTTCAACGCGTAGATTTCTGTATTTTTATGGGCAGATGAGTATGACGCCCTGCCACAACAGAATAATTATCAAATCTATTCACTAGAATGGGCCACTATACGGGCATATTCTTATAAAAGAAGGATAGTAACAGATAGACATTGTCAATGCTAGTATTTTAATTGAAATTTATCTTTATATTATTAAATCTCCCTTTGTATGGGTTTAAATTAAATTTTACATCTTTTATTAAATTATATTTATAAATACACACTGTCACTTATATGTCGCACGTTGTATTACCAGTTACATTACTAACTCGAATACTTTTGTCACTGTTAAAGGTATAAGATATCGAACAGAAATTTATTTAACCGCCTTGATAATAAAAATGATGATGATAGAAAAAAAAGTGGCTAAAACAAATTTTTCTACAAATATATTTCAAATATATAAATGCAATAAATGCAAAACTGTGTTCCGAAAGTACAAAAAAATGTGGTGTGGGGAGATGAGCGCGACAAAAGGAAGCATTGCAACGTTGTTTGTTTGTAAAAACGATTTTAATGTAAGTTTAATTGGATATACTATATATAAATAGATTTAAGTTAATCGAAAAAATTACAGTTGTAAAGAATCAATAAAACTTTTCTAAGCTACCAGAATGTACACAGGGCATTTTGAAAATCAATGGTAAAAAAAGCTTACATTTTTTTTAATTTATTGTATTTAGTAGATGATTCTGATATCAAATAACATGTTCTGAATATTCCCATGAGACTCGTTTTCTTCTGTTATGTTTTTGTACAAATTACTGAACAAAAAAAAGTGATGATTCTTCCTACAGGCTTGGTAAATCAATTATCTGTGCTTGGGTACTGTTATTTAGAATTAATTTTATTATAAATGATTGAAACTGTAAATGTTTATTTCATATTTAAGTAGAGTAGCTTATTCGTTTATACTATATGTACAATTTAACCACGGATTTGTTTACGTAGTCCTGGACATTGTCTGTAGGATTATCTAGTTTTAAATAAATAATTAATTCCAAGTATAAAGGCTATAAAAGGTTGTCGTCCTGATTTTAATATTCAAAGGAAATTGCATTCATTATGTGACAACATTACCTCATAGTTTTATTACAATTAATTTACTGCTATTTTTACACATAATGTAATAAAATAGTCACTGTATACTTTAAACAGCACTTTTGCCTTGGCTGTCACCTCATTTTTCACAACGTATGCAATTTTACAACAATTTTAGCAAAATGAAAAGATGAAAATAATTTGTGAACCACAAATTATTTATAATTTCATATATTGAGGATTTTATACTTCCTCATATACTTTAGGTTGGAAACATTTATTGACGACTGCACTTTAATTTTAAAACTATAAACAATTTTTCATGAATAAATCTTATTAAAAGAAATATATAAATTTCTCTTAATAAGATAATTTTCAAACCATTCGGGAATAACTGCTTATTGAATCATTGCGGGGTTCAATTCTAAGAGAACAAAAGGGAAATCCATATTCAAATGGTTTAAGCCTAATCATTAGTATTATTAGTAACAATCATTTCCGATTAAAACCTAGCTTATTTTTTAACCGAAATATGAAAATCTGTTCATAAACTTGCACGTACAACTAACGAACAATTTCCAATTCGAGGAAGGCATAACAAGTGAAGAAGAGGTACCGCAAAGGAAAAATATACAGAAAAGAAATGAGAGAATCTCACTCTAGGAACCTACGTGCGGTAGGTTTGACGCGCGGTATTTTAAAATGCGTTCCATGGGACTCATGGGAGTTTGATGAATTTTATATTGGTTTGAAATATGTTACAAGGTAATCTTCCGAACATATTGAAAAGTCAGAATAGGTGTCTGGCGGTAATAACCACATAATAATTAAAATATTAACAATAGTAAAGTACCATGAAATATAAACAAAACCACGTAGCCGAAAATACGTCATTGGTGTGATGTCACTCGACGTTCAGCGTGGTTTATGTTTTCACACACAGGTGACAGATGCAGTGTTACGGTATTGGTAATGTAAACAGACGTTTATTTCATGTATTTTTGTGACATTTTTGGGTCACAGTGTAAAGCTGTACAAATTCAACGATGACGGACGCGGGTTTTGTGTAAGCATAATCAGACAATTATTATTAAATTGCCATGAGTGGATTCATTTAAGTAGATTTATATTTATAAACTTCATTGGTGCTGATTCCCAACTTCATTAATGTAGCAAATACTGGGAGTAAAAGCAAGCAGGTGTCCATTATTTTCCGTTTTTAACATTACCATAATTATTAGTGCTGATGTGATAAACTCACGGTATTGTTCGTGAAAATTACGGCGACAATGCTGTTGGTTACGTCCAAATAGAGGTTTTACTTTCACGTTAAACTATCTATACTCGCGACAAGAATTCAGACGACTTACGTCATACGAACAAATGAATAATTCATTATATTTTCATCAAAATATTTAAGAAACTGCAACTGATAGTACTAAAACTATATACTACACTAAAAGTTTGCATTATATATTACACTAAATTGCAAAAAATGATTGTTTTTAACGCGATCAAATAACGAAAATTACTTTGACAATAAAAACAAATGTGTAATGTCAGCCGTGACGTAAGACATCTAAATTCTTGACGCGACTATGCTTGTTTTAATTTATAAAATAAAAAAAGTAATGAATAGGTATGAACATTTAACAATTATTATAATTTTTCTTTGCTATATTTACATTTATTTACATTAAAAATAATCCTTATTTACAACTTTTGTTATTATGTTTTCAGAATAAAACAGGTAATATAGTGAAGACAGATAGCACGATTTTATAGATGCATCAAATAACAATCTACATCTCGCATGGTAGGGGCAAATACAAAACATGTTATTTGGAATCGGAGTGAAGCGCTGAATACAATAAATAAAATAAAATTATATTACCCTGTGTATTTATCTGTACAAGATGTTAATACGCGAGGCGTAGCACGTATCTACGGCTAGTGGTCACTGTACGTCTAGTGGTCACTGGCTACTTAATGGAGGCGTAAGTACGCCAGAAGTAGAGAGTGACTCACCTTACTGTGGGTACTATTGAAAACCTCGACCTGTACCGCCGTCGGCGATTACAAATTATTTACAAATGCGGAATGTCAGGAAACAACTATCCTGCGAACTAATGCTCCGATCAGCATTAAATTATGACTGAAAAAATAAAAAAGTATTGAATTTGAACTAATGAATTCACGCTATTGGAACAAAAATTCTTGCAAAATTGCAAAAGTCTTGTCTTGTCTGGCAAACCAAGACAAGAGTTTATTTAAAGTCTTGCTCTTGTTCGACCTTGCAAGATCATGTCTTGTATTGCCTTGCAGTAACACTGGTGGTTACTCTCGGTTGGCTATGGCTTTCGATATATGGTCGATCGTCGACAGTGGTTGATTGGTAGACGTTATAAACTATAGAAAGGGTCAGTTTTACATAATAAGTAATAAGTAATGGACGAAATAGGCAAAACAGAATTGGAGCATTAGTTCTAGTTCAGCAGAACTGAACCTAGACTTGATTTTAAAAATAATTTTATACGCTGGATGTACTTTAAATAAAATAGATGTACAGTGTGGAAGAAAAGTCTGGAATAAATTCATTATTACTAAAACAACTGAGTTTCATGAAATTTCCTCGGACACGTCAATTTTGCTTTTTAAAAAGACTTTTTTTCTATACCAACGCATTTCCGACGTTCATTTGTTTTCGCGTGATGACGTCATCGGATATTTTTTTAAATAGAACCCCTATATTTTTTCATCGAATTCTTGTAGAATTTAACTTGCTGAATTCAAAAATGTATAATTTCAACACTTTATTTCTTCAACTTTCCGAGAAAAAAAGTAATAACCGATCCAATAAAATCGGCTTGAAAAAAATGTGAATACTATTCCCATTTGTGTCTGTGATAGGCTGGTTGAAAGTAAAATGGATATAGTGAATTCATCGGCAGTATCACAAAATAAGGACTTCATTTTTAAAACAATTTAACAATAAGTAATTAATTATTTAATTAATTAATAATTAAATTCTGGTTGCCTCAATCGTATTTGACCCCCTAATTTATTATTTTGTTTTATTAGATTACATGTTAGAATATTACATATTTTGATAGCAAAAACAACAAATTAAATCAAGTAACCACATAAACTGTTTCTGGCAGCTAAACAAAATCTAATCAGAAATGACATCTGTCAATTGCAGCGTTTATTGGATCGGTTATTATTATTTTTTCTCGGAAAGTTGAAGGAATAAAGTGTTGAAATTATATAATTTTGGATTCGGCAAGTTAAGCTCTAGGAGAATCCGATGAAAAAATACGGGGGTTCTATTTAAAAAAATATCCGATGAAGTCATCACGCAAAAACAAATGAACGTCGGAAATGCCTTGATATAGAAAAAAGAGTATTTTTAAAAAGCAAAATCGACGTGTCCGAGGAAATTTCATGAGACTTCGTTGTTTTAGAAATAATGAATGTATTCCATACTTTTCTTCCACACTGTATACGTGCAATCAAAATGCAATATTTATTTTTTTAGTTATACTTAATGGTTACTTAAATATCACCTCTTCTTATATTTCCAAGACTTTTTGCTATAGCAATAATTCTTGCCATACCTCACAAGACTATTTTTAAATCTTGTCTTGCAATTCGAGCTGTCAATTATTGTGTTGGGCTTGTCAGCAGCAAGACAAGATTGCTAACACTATTTATTTATCATATATTGATGATTTTTAACTATCTACAACAATTTTTAGATATGATTTTTATAAATTTAAATTCAATATTCATTAACATTATAGTATTCAATCATCAACTGATTTAAAATGCTAAATTTTATGGGCTTCGCCAACTAAATGGCTTTAAATTTCACTCATATTCAATTTATTACAAATTTTACTAGCATAACGTATAAACACATTCGAATTATTTTATCGAATAAATATTTTTATGGAATTTGATTCACGGGTTTTTCTAACCTTCCTATAAATCCAGTGGTTCTGATTCCATTAGACGAAAATTGAATCTGTCGGTTTATTACAAGGCTGATAATGAGTTTTTAATGAATTATCCACTCAAAACTAATTGAATACACGTGTTCAAGAACTTCGTCCTAAATCCATTACCAATCAAATAGTCAATAGTCCACATTTCTACATTATAAAATATCATATGCAAATTCTATTTACTCTTATCAGTAAATGCCTTAAAAGAGTAAAAAGATAAGCAATAATAAATAGGTACCTGTTAAAAAAGTAAATGAAAGGGAAAAATGGCTTTTATATAAGTAGGTGCTATTCTAAAATAGGCATACACGACTTTCCATTTGAAAATGTTTCAGGTTTTCTGCTAATGAAATTAATTTAACAACAATAGTACCGAATGGGGGTTATTGCAGGTGAGCAAACAGCAAATCTATACACATTTCAGGTAAAATCTTTTGTCATTTTATTGTTTAACTTATATTACGTAATTTTACAAAAACAAAACCGTGAAATAGAACCTAATTGAACTAATACCAATTTTCTATTTTAACCTTCACACAACCTTCAGATTACAAGTCGTAAGTAACAATGAAAACAAATCTAACTAGGAATATGGAAAATCAATAGGTATAATTTTTTTTGACGGTAATGTGTAAAAAATATCACACTGTAAAACTTTATACGAGGCTTATAGGTAAGTCTCCCGCACAAGTCTTCGACTTCTGGACTAATCTTCGTGATTAGAATGAGGGGTAGAGATATTATTATTATTATTATTATTAAGTACTTAAATAGGAAAAAAATGATAAAGCTCTAAAACACCAACCTAATTAACGTCAACAAGTGTTGGAAACGCTGCGAACCTCGATGCAAATATGCGACGAGGTTACAGGATCCCGTTCACACGGTCGTATTGACTTACGCGTCAAGATTTGCGACGAGGTCTATACGCGGCTTTACAAGTGTGTACGCAACTTAACGGTAGATAATAAGTCTGTTCAAGCAAGGAATCCTGGTTTCAAACTGTCAGAAATATTCAATCAGTAAAGTTATAAATTTGTTTTTAGTAAATATCATGAAATATGTAGTATTCCTTGCTCGAACAGACCTATTATTTATTTAGTCTATTCTTTCATAATTCCTAAAACAAAGTAGGCACTGAAAACATTTGTTTAATTGCTATGTCGATTACTACCCACCATATAAAATGCTGTTATATTTCATTATGTATAACCTTAATGGTAATGGTGGTATTGATATTATGAAAAATGCAGCTATTATAATTTTAAAAAGAAAAACATTAATTTTAAATTTACCTTCAGATTATATTAGTCGTTTGAAGAGAATAAATCAAAGTAGAGATAGATAATAAAAATTCTGAATTATTTACGATGCCTATATGCAATTTCAAAAGTTATTGAAACTGTTAAATAGTTGACGTGACCTTTTTTCCAAAAGCGGCTTTAAAGGCAGACGACACCATTGACTCAGAAATAAATAACAGCCATAAGTAGCATCGAGACATTCCAACAACTTTTACGTTGTCAGCTACATAACGGACTTAAGCTCGCCGTATTTCCCGCCGTAAAATGATTAAATTTGTGATGTTTTTTAGGTACTGAAATCTTGAATAATAAAACACGCAGCACAAAAGTAAGTAGGTCAAAAATAAAACTCTTGCTGTTCTGTTTATCCACTTTTAGGTACCTACTATTTTAATTCCCCTCAAATAAAGTAATAACTTTTTAAAAACGTGTGTAAGACACATTATTTTGCTATTCTATCCCCACATTTTAACAATTATTTTCACATTTACCTATAAACAAAAGTGAACAATCTTATATGCAGAACTATGTAAGTTTGTGTTATAAAAATATTTACATCTACAGTTGATTTAAAAAAAATACGTATTTTGAAAGATTTCTGTACCTAAAAATTTGTTGGTTAGACAGCTTTCTGTCGTTATAGACTAATTATTTTACTTCGGTACCTTTGAATATTCGTAGGAATCGCAGGTGGCATGAGATCATTCCTGCTAAACTTTGATTTATTCAGTTTTTAAGTGTCTAAAACTATTTGTATTTGCAGAAAACACTATTTCGAGAATACGGCGCCCTTAATAAATAATGACTGAAATCTTAGTCAAATCCCTACATTATATGTTAAAAAAGTCATCATTTTACATTAATGTAGCTACAGTCACATAACACTTACAAATATGTGGCTACAGTCTAAGTCACGTCAATGTAGGTATGTAAAAAATACATAATTACTAATTAGGTGAGACTGAAATAATTTTCTGCAGAAAATTCTAAACATTTTATAAAATATTTTTTAAAATACCTACCCACACATAGTAAATATCCGCCAGTCTTTTAGGCCATCATTATAAATGAACCTCGAAATGAACGTTTTATAACCATTAGAATGAATGACAAAATTACCAAGTAGGTACGCTTACCCCAAATCGTAAAAGGTTGCTCCTCAATTAATAAATTTATAGTGTATCCAATAACCTCAGTAGTTGAAATAAGATAAGTAGGTACATAGCTAATTATTTACTATCTTAGCAGTCAGCATATTGCATTATCACGTTCACCCACTATATTGCAGTTATCTAGTTTCTGCATGCATACACAGATATTTGCAATCACAATAACCAGTTACATAATGAAACTTAAATATAAAAATGTTTAAATTTTACTAAATTTAGTTCGCTGACATTGTTTTATCACGAAGAAAAACAATTTTCGAGGTACCTACCTGGTCAAGTGGTCAAGAAAGTATCTGATAAACAACTGAATTATGATTTTAAAGTTCAAATAAATTTCTCAAACGAAACATTATTTTCAGTCAAATATGTACCCTTATTTACGAAATTTACTTATTACTTAGACTACAAGAGCAGTATTTAAGCACGTTATAGGTGCAGGAGAATATCTCCATTGTATTCTTGAACGGTATTTTGACACCTACATCAAAATCAAATACCTCTCCCGTGCAGCATACACCTTTCGTTAGGCATGACTGGTAGCTGCCACATTTTAATGGAAAACACCTGTTGAATCGGTGGAATGTAAACAATCAGCCGGTAGATCGTAAGAGGGGGCACAATTAAATCAGTAATAAGCCTACCTACCTGTATGCGATGTCTGGCAATCACGAAACTTTCCAATATGAAGGAAGGCCTTCGGTCCACGAAAAACAGTCAGCGTCCAACGTCAACACGACACGACACAGTCACAGTCTCGATAACTCGCGTGGATTAAAAAAGCGAGTTTTCCGTCAAAAAACGTTTCACAACTAACGGTGGAAAGCGCGCTAACCCAAGTCTGACTACACACTTTAACAGCGGATTGTCGGTGTACACATTGCTACTGGATGGGCCGTTAGGTTAGGAACAAGTTCTTTAAAGTACTGTTCACACAGCTCAACACCGATTTGTATGGACTTGCGAAGTGAAGAATGCGGTGCATCGGGAATTAATAATTAATTGTTATTCTTATCACGATTATTTTAATCGATACATCTTTTCGAAACAGTAGGTATATGGAACTAATTTGTCAACAGAAATTATATCACTAGTATTTACGTTTACAGACACTTCACTTTTTAGATTATTTTAACAAATATACTTTATTAGGTTTATTTATCATATACTTATGTTATATTAAGTATCTATATTAATAATAAAATTTTATATAAATAAAATAATTAGGTATTTAGTTCTAAATAGGGTAGGTACATTGTGTATTAGCATTAGATTTAGCGAAGCTTATAAAACCAAAGTACCTACCTAGGTGATAGCAGGTGACCAATCTATACAGGCAGTCCGGAAACTCCCGCGCAGAAAATTTAGAGTTATATACTACTCGATCAAATAATGAGTCAAGTTCATGTAATATTTTCTCGAAGTCAATATTAACGTAACCGCAAGGTTTTTGGCTATTAAACACCCTAAAAATAATATTGCGTTTTCGAGAAAATATGTTACATGAACGTGACCAGTGGCGTAACAATAGGGCCCGCCGCATCCCATCTGCGGGGGGCCTCTATTCAAGGGGGCCCCCCTCTAAGAATAACAAAATTAATGGAAAGTATAAAGGGACCTACCTTATTTGCTTTATAATGCACTTAGAAAACAAAATTTTTAAGTTTTTTATTTAAATATATCAATAGGAAGAAGTCTTAAGTTTGTATCTACTTATATTTTATTTGTTTGTTTCTTGTTGACATGTATAGAAATAAATGTTTTATTTTGAATATTTTATTGATAAATACAAAATTAAGCGGGTTTTCGTTCTTTTTTCTCTTTCTTTACAGTGTATCGGTAAGAAGGGCCCCTTATCAATTATTGCGGGGTGCCCCGGGAAATATTGTTACGCCACTGAACGTGACATTAGTTTTTCGAGTAGTATCATTCCTTAAATTTTCTGCGCGGAGTTCCGGACACCCTGTATACAATAGGTAGGTAGGTACTTTACTTGTGAGCTTATGTATATTGTAATAATTCAAATTTTTAAAGTTAGATACCTATCCTAATGATTTATTATTTATTATGTACTAAACAAATTTTATAAGAACAAAATTGTTTTTCTTCTATCATCTTTAAATACGCAAACGAGATTATTGATTACATCTATTTACTATTAATAAGAATATAGGAATAGGTACCGCCTCGTTCCTATTATTTAAAAACAAAATTAGGTCATACCTACCTACGTTTTGGTAATCCAAAAATGCACTAAAAATTATTGTATTGGAGACACTAAACTACTAAAAACCAGAGATGCAAACAAATAAATTAGTTGATCATCCACATTTATCTTATCTTATTTCTGATTCAAGTTCTAATTTTCACAACATGCAGAGAAACTTCAAGATATATAATTAAAGTACTAACGGAAGACTATTCTAACTCTGTCTAAACTATTATTAATGCACTGCACACACACTTCAGATTTCTGATATAACTTAGGCACTTACACTATAATTATTGCATTATCTTACTGAATAATTAAATAGGTAAGTAGGTACGTATTCTTATTCTTGACTTTAAATCTAAATCTAATCCTTACATCGTGACAAAATTGTAGATAACGCGCTATTTCCTACCATACAACGCTTGGGTGTTTCCAGGTTTAGTATCATCTAAATAAAAATTAAAAAGTAGTTAATAGATAACTGTAAGTTCAAAATATATCGACATTATCGTTTTCCAAGGAATTCATATTGACAGTTTAAAAGTCTTCTTGAAATTTTGCACGTCTCCATAATTTACCGTTCTGAACAACTTTGTCAAGTAACATTTTGCTGTATTTTCAGTAGAAATTCACTTTACCTGAAGCGATAACAGTTTTCAATCGCTGCACTGAATATTTCAAATACGATTATTTCAAAAATGGTTACTCCTAACGACTTCAACAAGGTATACCTTTTTCAGATATAGCAGATAGGAGAATCGATTGTTTCAATAGACAAATGGATACACTAAACAGCAAAAAAGTTGTGCCATTTAAAAGAAACATGCTGTGCTATAAGTGGCGCCCTCTACTAAGTTATTGAGATATTTCAAAATAAAATTCTAGCATTGAACGCCCTGTATTTTTAAAATTAGCAACATTCGGATAAGGCATATTTGGCTCAATCGACTTTTTTTGGTCACCAGTATCTCCAGCTCCAAGATTTCCCAACCTTTCACAGACAGCCTGTATAGAAAGAATATCTATTCACTGTATCAAGTATACAAGTTTTCTTCAGGGTGACAAATCATTTAGAATAAGACGAAAAAGCATCATTTTCACCTGTTATATTTTATCATAGAATCTCCTGTATTTTACACGTCACATTGAGAAAATTGTATACGGCGCTTAAACATTGTCACGCCCCGCAAAATCCTTTTAAAAATCTAGTAACACTTGAATTGATGTAAATTATTAAGAATTTTTCACGATATAGGATGTTCTTTAGCCCCCCTCCCCCTCAAAAGTTAAAGGAAATGATTCAATTGTTCCTTTAGCTTCCACCTCCATCTACCGAGTGTCTTTTGTGTGCATCTTTAGATACGATTCTGTCCTTGAAACGCCAGCCTTCACGTCACAATGATTATTTCCTTTTTGTTTCTCTGAGGTGAGTATAAGGTACTTACATCAATTTATAATGCATTGTCAAGTTATAAACTCATAGTAAGTAATCTACTAATGAAATCTTTTAGATACGGCCCTGGACTAGCATTATTTACAATTATTACTACATCAATTACAAAAACCAGCGTGAATCTTGTCGTTACCTGTGGCGTATTTAGGATTTTTCTCCGAGTGTCAATTGAAAATCCAAGATTCTATTTAGAAAAATAGTTGGCAAAAAGTAATACAAATAAAAATTAGGTAAAAGATTGATATATTTGGTTTTATCGACGAACTCTCGATATATCAGAGCATGATAGAGAATTAATTACTTAAATCTTACAACCTGAACCTACTCGTATAAGTAGTTAATCTTGTAAATTAATGTGATATTTTCCTGCCTAGATTGTATAACGTTAACGATAACCAGATTTGATTGATGACACTTATTTAAAGTGACTGAAAATGAATCAATCATGTAAATAGGAAGATCAGTTATAATAGGTTCTATCCATGTTTTATTATCACAAAAATGTGGATAAACAATTATGTTTACCATTTTTGTCAGGCGAATTAATACAGGAAGGATTTTATTTTTATCTTTCTGAGAGCGTTTGTCTTAATAGCCTTAACCTATTGTAAATTAAACTAAAGAAATAAATTATAATTCGTTTTTTGGTATGCGCTCTCAAATATAGCTAATTTACAGAATTATTCGAATACCTCAAATGAGTATTTCGAGCTCAATACAAAAAAAATGCCATGACGCATTTTATTCAAAATACATGTCGTTATTTTTTGTGTTTACTGTTTACATTAAACAATCTAGTTACTATGGTGACATGGACATGGTAATTTTAATTCTACCTAGAAAAAAAGTGATAAAGTATCTAAAACATTTTAGGAAAAATATCAAAGAAATGAAAAAATAGTTTTTTTTTAAACAGATCACCTTGCATTTTTAATAGCTTGCCGTTTTAATTCACACTGACCTTGCTAATGTAGTAAATTAATCAAAATTGCAAGAAAATTTCTTTTTGCTAATTAGTAAGACGAAAAAAAATGATCATGTGAATATTTCTGTAGGAATATGATTTTTTCTATACCCACAAGTTTCCATGACGAAAAAAAAAAGCTGAACTGCGACGACATGGATGACAAACAAATATTAGCTAATGTAAAATCGGCTCCACACATTCGGATATTTGTCACAAATATTTGGATATTTGGCATATAAACGAATATGTGTATTGGGTGTTTAATGACAAATATTCGCACCAAAGGATATATTTGGCAAATATAAATATTTCCCGCTCAAAGTCGGTAAATGACCACAAATCAAAGGCGCAAATATTTGCAAAACAAGCAAAGATCTGTCTGATCCACATAAGTCGACAGCAGACAGTAGCAGTGTGCACAGGGTTGTTCTGTGGCAGTGTGTTGTAGTTATTTACGTTTCGTGTTTTAGTGTTTAATTAAAAATGGAGTGGTCGAACGAAACCATAGATGATTTTTTTAATAACAGTAAAAAGGCTGAAGCCTGTACCAAAAATGCCGCTGCAGCGACCACTGAAACGTCTTCACTTTCCACTTCCATCTTGGAAACTAATCAAGAATATTTGTTG
Source organism: Monochamus saltuarius (assembly GCA_025584915.1). Taxonomy (NCBI): domain Eukaryota; kingdom Metazoa; phylum Arthropoda; class Insecta; order Coleoptera; family Cerambycidae; genus Monochamus; species Monochamus saltuarius. The sequence continues at coordinate 110,731,690 of CM046721.1, read as the reverse complement.
GGCTTCCCGCTTCAAATATCAAATAACATTATTTGGCAAATGTGAGGCTGCTTTTTGTGCCACAAAGCAAATATTTGAAGAAATATACAAATATTCGTGTATTTGTCAAATATCCGAATGTGTGGAGCCGGCTATAGACGAATATGTCGCGGAAAATGATATATTCGGCAAATATAAAGATTTTCCGTCCGAAGTCAGTAAATGAACAGACAGAAGTCAAAGGCACAAATATTTGCTAAACGAGCAATACTTGTCCGATCCACATATTCTTATGGCGTGATTATAGTAGCAGTGGGCTCTGGAGCTACATTTTGTGTAACTTCCGAGTCAAATATTCCATTACTTACATATTTTACATTGGCAAATATGGGGATGTTAATGTGTCAAACAGCAAATATCAACAAAAATTCGTGTATTTGCAAAATATCTGAATATGTCGAGACGCCTAAAGGTTTGTTTTAGCAGCAGCTGGAAACTGTTTGGAAACTATCAGAAATGTCCGTCCAACTATTTATTGAGTCAAATTCAATAGTAACGCGTTCTCAACTTAACTGGTCGAATATTTCTGACAGTTTCCAAACCGTTTTCAACTGCTGCAAAAACAAGCCTATTATATATAATTTTTCCCGGATAACCTGATTGTTTTCAATGTGCTAGGCTTTCTCAAATTTCGTTGGTAACATTAAGAGATAAGTTTTAATTTGAACAAGTTAAAGTTGCAGTTTCCTCATTTTAGACATTGTGAAGTTACTACGGCAATTTCAAACTGAAATAAAGTAGAATCAACTGTATATCTTTTAAAGTTTCGTGGGTATTTCGGTTTGCCACACGAATCCGACAAAGCTCACGGTGGGCTTGTGCTTGCTACACTAAAAAATGGGTGTTTCGTGCTCTGCTCGTGCTCGCTCGCCATATCTATACGCAGCTTTAGGTAGCTTGGTGCTCGTATCTCGCCATCTCCACCGCTGCAGTTTTTTTCGTCCAATGATCTGTGACTGCACCACAGAAGATAATCACAATGCTGCACTGTGTGCTTCGCATTATTTGAGGCACAGATTTGAGGAAACGACGGGAATTAGATCTCCCTCCCTTCCTCTTTAATTAATCCTAATTGCGCCACTGTTGCTAAAACTATATTTATTGAACAGTAGGTGGTATTAAGGGCATGTACCGTAATTCAAATATTTTAACCAGAACCCCGGTTCAGCGTCCCGTAAATAGTTTTGTGGATTTACCGTCCCTCTTTTCAACACCAAATTTCAGTTACCGTAAATAACCGCGGTAACATTTGTTAAATTACAATTGATGCATTGTTTGGGAGATTTTATTATTGCTTGCAGCATAGATAATGCTTGCAGTAATTTTCCAAATTCGTTGGCGTTCTGTTCAAAATAAGATAAACCGGTTCTCTTCAGATGCTGTCCGGCATCCGACCTTGTTAATGGAAAACTGATCAGACTGACGGAAACCCCATCATGCCGGTGAAAATCCGGTCAGGCCCGTAGAAATTAGTTAGGCTGATGGAAAACCGGTCAGGTCCGTGGAAAAACAGATCAGACCGGCGAAAAATCGGTGGGTCAAGACGGTGGAAAACTGACCCGGTGGCAACCCTACACTCTTGAACTAATTCAAGTTAATTGAGAAAACAAAAACCTTTCCTTTCCTTTTTTATCTTAATTAAATTTTTATATACAGATTCGGAAATTGTGGATCTTTACAAAGTAGAAATTGCCGCTTCATTCCAGGGACGGTACGAACTTTAAGAGGGGCGGCGACGTGCATTGGTCTAGCATTCCCCACTACTACGGTAATCGGTTCCGTATCGCCAACGCCAATTCGCCATTGCAAATCTAACTGTCCGGTCAACTGATGCCAGTGTTGCCAGATCTCATGCATTCCGAGGAAATCTCATGCTCTCATATTTTGATTACAAAATCTCATGCTTTTTAATAGACATAAAAGAAATAATAAAATTATTAAAATTACTCTTTGAAATCTACCAAAACAAAGACCTAACGAGAAATAAAGGCAAAATCGAGGCAAAATTGAATAGATAGAGGTAGGTATCTACAATATTTGGGTACTTGAAATGTCCTTTATTGTAGACTTCTCTCTTAATAATTAGCAATGAATACATAAACTCTACGGATATGCGGTGTGTGCTGTATTCACGCTGTATTGCAGTGATTCTTAACTCTATTCCGTAAGGGTACCTACATTTTCTGGAAACAACAGATTTTACGACCCGTGAGTCACCCTGCGTCACGTCAACTACGCCTCAACGTTCGCCCGGCCTAACAATAAAATAAATTAGAAAGGTTACGTGGTTAATAACTTTTAAGTAAGTACCTGTAACTACCTACTTACAATGTAATATTATGATAAAATAGCAGAACATAATACTTTTTAATGAAATAAAAATGGCATTAGAGGTAATTAAAAATTAAGCTGTGTCAAGAGGTGTTTTTGATAAATTAAGCCATCTCATTCTCATGCTTTTTTCTCCAAACCTCATGCTTCTTTGAAATTATTCTCATGTACTGAATTTTTCCCACCTGGCAACACTGCTTGATGCAAACACGCTGTGGTCGAAGTCTGCGTGTAGCATGACACAAATACACGCAAGCGGCAAAATACAATTCACCATCAAGATCCTCACTTTCCAAATCTGTATAATATTGTTTCGACTTGAACAAATTGACTCATATATTTTTTAATTTAAACTTATTAAAGCACTTACTGAAATATACCTACCTGAAATCTCGCTAGCCACCACTGTTCACATTGTAAAGCGAAATTCGAGATAATAAAATTATGTCTCTATAGATAAAATTGTATTTGTAAGAGTTATTATTTTTTTTTGATAAATTCTGAAATTAATCTTAACACGTTTAAGCATGCAGGGAGCACATTCGCCAAAACAGAGGATAGCCTAATAAAAAAGTATAGAAATATTTTTTATAAAAAGGTTTATTTTTCTTCTACACTTCAATAATTGTAGAAAAGCACGGTTAAATTAAAAAATATTAAAAAAATATTTATCACAAATATTGTAATACTTAATACTTGGTATATAGGTATGTTGCTGCTCATAATTTATAGCAGTCAACACAAAGAAATATACATGCAGCCCGTATATTTTTCCTACAAAATCGTGTGCCGCATATCTCTGAGAACATACCCGATTACACAGCTTCTTCTACGCATGCGCTGCAGTTAGTACGCATGCGCACCTGCTTTGATTGGCTGCGACGAATTGTCGGATCCAACTGTTTCATTTCCAGCGCTATCATGGGTATATCGTTCGGGCGGGCAAAATTTTGGATATATCTTTTCGTTAATTTAATTAATTTTATTAGTGATTTGATCAAAGTGAGGAATATCGGATGATGACATGTATGAAGAGTTTAGAGCGCGAGGTCAAAATATGAATGTGTGATGTTAAAATATGTATTTCATTAACAAAATTGTACGTGAATAGCAAATGTGTGCAAAAGTGGTAAAGAAGTACTGTGAAACAGAAAGTAATGGAAACTTGCGGAAGGAAGATTGTATTTTTAAAATGAGTTAAAAAAAAATTCGATTGCTATCTTACAAGATGAAACTTCCGTATAAATGAAATCGAAAAGAGTATACTGATATAACGGACGAAATAGTGATATGGCAAAGAAACTATTTAAAATAAATATTAAAAAATAAGAATCTGGATCGAAGAATATATTAAAATTTGACAAAACATGGACGTATGAAGGTCATATGGAAAGCGGTACGATATGATATAATAAGTGTTAATGTGTGACCGTTATAGTGACAGTGCTAGTAACCAATAGTAAATAGTGTGTATGTATTCTAAAGCCTTTTGTCCTTTTGAATGCGGAATTCGCAAATATTTGCGCGATTTATTTAATGGTGGAAAAATCTCTATTTGTAACAAATTTTGTCAACTACCACTTTTCTGTGCAACTACCTATAACATTATCTATCATTTTCATCGTGAAACTGCCATGGTAGATTATCAGAAGCACAAAACAAATTTATTAACACCACATAATAAAAAGAGTCAATGGGCGTATTCAGACGAGGTCAGCCGCTAACTAAAAGCTGCTAGAATGCTAACAGGGCTGTTACTCAGCGGCTTAAACAACACCGAATAGTGCGCTGATTGTTCTCCGCGGAGCAGCGAAAAAAATATATATAACATAACCTTACATTGTCATACTAAAAAGTCATATCGATTACACAGAATAATAAATTTGTTAAGTACCTATTCATCAAATGTTTCATAGAATAAAACGCCGAAATAAGTAAAAATAACTATTTTTTATTGATAACAACATTCAGCCAAATAATTGAAATTGGACCATCATAGCTCTTATGGGGGTGGCTCGGTTTCAAGTAGGGCACACTTTATGTATAGATGTTCTGGTATTCTATACACATGTAACGATCACATATTCTTGTTCTTTTTTAATAATAAAATACATGAGAAAATATTGTTAACTTTATATGTATGGTACAACAAAAATTAAAATTTTCTATCTACGTTATATTAATTATCTTAACATTTTTATTTTGATCCCAAGGATCTATAATAGTTCAATGTCAGTGGGGAATTATGACTTTTTAGGGCCTGATTCAGAAGCCCCTAAGTAGCATATTTATTGTCGGTTGTCTAGGGATGAGGGCGAATTATAAAAAAATATATGTAATAGGTAATAAACAAATTAATGGCTCAATTCTGTGCAACCTGTAACAACTGTAACTTTATTGTGGCTCATACAAAACTTCTAGCCCTGTGTTTCAAAATTTCTAGAGTTCTTATTCATATGCCTAAAAATATAGTTCAAAAGTAACAGAAAATTAACTGCGAGCTTATAGAAATTTACAGGTTTTCTTACAGATTGCGCAGAATTAGTCCATTATTTATATTCTATAAAAGGCAAACCCAGAGCAAAACATTCATTAAAATTCCAAAGCATAACCCTTGGAAAATTGTAAATAAATAACAAAATAACATAACCTCAGAAATGCGTCAGCGCTTCGCTAACGAAGTAAGCGCAAATTTTCTTGGCTTACAAAAATACTCAGCGGCTAACAGTTAGCATTTAGTCAGCGTTTTATTCAGTCTGAATTTCTTACTTAGCAGCTCAGCGGCTGACCTCGTCTGAATACGCCCAATAATATTTGTAGTGTTTGACAGTTTCGCAAATTGCAATTGTCAAAAGTTGAGATTTTCCCGCCATAAATAATTAAAGCAGAAGTTACAAATTCGTGCAATTTCGCGTCCATGAGGACAAGGCTAAGTGTGATATTTGCGAAGTGCGCATTAGGTAGGTGTAAGTGGGCAATCGCCGTCCATAAGGACGGCATTCTAATTTGTAGAGGGGATGACACAGGTGGTACCTTTAAAGTAAATTGTTAATGTGCTAGGTTCAGTCGGCGTCAACTTATTTTTGATAATTTTGTGTGCTTTAACTCTTCTTAAGTGACACGATTAGGTAATCATAACACACGTATCTTCCGTACTCATCTCTGTGTTGTGAATTAGTCACTCTCTATTATTTTCGACCTTGGGTAATTGATAATACAAGAAAAAAACTTTAAATTTTGAAATAATTCTTATTGTCTAACTCCTCGAAATTGGTAAAAACTGTTATATCACTGTTTCTACTCTAAAAATAATGGATGTTATGTAATGCAATTATTTTTGTATATTTCTTATATCTCATCGCATTCAAATTTAGTACGGCTATGAAATGTTGCTCCTCGCACGCTTTGCTTGTCGCGCTAGTCTACAAGCTAGCGATTAGTCACTCTCTACAATTTCAACCCCTGACTATAGTTGACTATCACACAGTAACAGGGATAATTTTGTTCAATTTTCTAAATTTAGAGGGCAAAGAATGAGAAATTTTTTATCTTTACTAAAAAATTCCTAAACTTGCAGGATCCTATTCAACTATTGAGAACATTTTCGTCACCGTTAGGTTTTTTTAGATAAGATAGATAAGAGTTTTTATTAGTCCATATGTTAAAAATTACAACAAAATACCCAAAGGGTGTAGGACTTGTCACAAAAAAAATGTCATTTACAAAGACAATTAAAGAAATATAACTACAAAACTACAAAAAGAACAGAAAAATAAAATATAGCTAGGGGTACAAATGACAATTAAAGCAAATATAAAACATGAAAACTACAAAAAAAGTAAGTGTAAAAACAAAGAATAATATACATAAGTACGCGGTGTAGAACTACATCTATCGGCCGCTCGCTACTCCATGCCGGACTGAAAATGTCACAGACACGAAGCGTTCTACATGCAGTAGACACCATTGAAAGCTGTCGACCTTTATCGCGATCGGCGAGAAACGATATTTTGCAAACACGGAATTCCAGGAAACAATTACTCTGCGGGCTAATGCCCCGACCAGCATTGAATTACACCTGGAAAACCTATAGCAACAGCTAGAGTCATTCGTCAGACGCCCACCAGACATATACCGGTTTCGAGCTTATTAGCTCTCATCAGTATGCCATAGGTGAGGTATCCGACGAATAATCCTAGCTGCTTTCGTCTGTCTAAACCGACAGAAGGGACCATGAGTACGCGGTGTAGAACTAACTAAATCTATCGGCCGCTCGCTACTCCATGCCGGACTGAAAATGTCACAGGCACGAAGCGTTCTACATGCAGTAGACACCATTGAAAGCTGTCGACCTTTATCGCGATCGGCGAGAAACGATATTTTGCAACGGCCGATAGATGTAGTTAGTTCTACACCGCGTACTCATGGTCCCTTCTGTCGGGTTAGACAGACGAAAGCAGCTAGGATTATTCGTCGGATACCTCACCTATGGCATACTGATGAGAGCTAATAAGCTCGAAACCGGTATATGTCTGGTGGGCGTCTGACGAATGACTCTAGCTGTTGCTTAGGTTTTCCAGGTGTAATTCAATGCTGGTCGGGGCATTAGCCCGCAGAGTAGTTGTTTCCTGGAATTCCGTGTTTGCACAATAATATACATAATAGTACAAAATGTAAAAAATAAAACATGTAAAAAAACACATTCAATGACATGGTGTGTTGAAGACTACATAAAGTTTCAGCAATTTTGTAATATTGAGAATTTTTTCAGTGGTCGGGGTAGTAAGAAAAACTTACAATTCATCATTAAAAAATTCATCCAAAGTATAGTATGCCTTGTTGCAGCAGGTCTCTAAAAAATTGTTTAAAATGCTTTACATTCATGTCTCTTACACGTGTGGGGACTTTATTATAAATCTTTATAATCATGTGATTTACGTTTCTTTGTATGTAACTAAAATTTGCTTTTACAGCAGTTAGATCATTCTTTTTTCTTGTTTCATAATCATGGGCTCTGCTGTGTGATATAAAAAGAGAAGGATTTTCATTTATAAATATAACCGACTCATAAATATAGGTGGATATGATTTATTTTGAAATATTTATACTAATTTGTTTTTTTGAAGTTATACTTCTTTGCGCCCGTTAGACACATTGGGATGGGATGTTGGTTGAGAAACCGCGTCACGCTCAAAAGGAAGAACAAATTTTTAAGAACTAATATAATAATAATATATATATATATTTTTTTTTAAGAAATTTTTTTTTTTAAGAATTTTTTTTTAAGAAATTTTTTTGTACGTACGTGTTTTTAAGAATTTTTTTAAGATTTTTTTTTTTTTTTGTAATGCGAGTGGGTGTATGAGAATGGCCAAAAGAGTATAACTTCCACCGTCTGGTCCGACGCAGACAATTTTTTTTTTCTATCTGTATCAAAATGCACTCAATTAATAATAAACAAAGTACTAAAGGTAATCAGACAATAAAAAATTCTTTCACTTACCTATTAGTAGAAAATTTCAGCCTCGACTTGTTCACAAATTAAAATTACACCACAGAGACTTGATCACCACCAATTTAATTTTCAAATCAAACGAAATGTGTGAAAAGTACAGAAAATCACTTTGCACAAACGCAACTCGTCATTTTGGGGAGGGGATCGGGCCGACACAAAATTTTTGAAGAAATAAACATCCACGGGTTTATTCGTAACTTTTGGAAATATAATTTCATAAATAAAGAATATAGGGGCTGCGACTAGCAGCCACGTTATCGTAACTTTGCACATTTACATACCTTAAGCTAAAAAAATATACACAAGTCATATATCGCATAACTAACAGAGCTCGATTCCAACTCAGTCCAATGTCACTAGTAAAAAAAAAAAATCATCACTAGTCCTACGTTAAATAAATGTGATAAAAATATCTGGTATAAATATTAAATACTGTCAATCATACAAAATAAATTCATATTGAGTAAGAGATTGACGGATTATTTCTTAGCAGTCGTGTCCGTGATGTGGTCTGGTTTCAGACCGGCGGCGAACCGCTCCCACATTTTGAAGTAGAGCAGCTCCAGTCCCTGCGCGTACTGCTTGCAATCGAATAGGGGGGACGTCGAACGTGCCGTCCACACCTTGTGCCTCATCGCTTTCAAGCTGCAACAAAAGAATTATAAATTATGTCACCATAAATTATCTGCCCTGATTATATTTATCGCAAAGAATCTGTGCAATTTTGAAGTTATACTTCTTTGCGCCCGTTAGACACATTGGGATGGGATGTTGGTCGAGAAACCGCGTCACGCTCAAAAGGAAGAACAAATTTGGAAGAACAAATTTTTAAGAACTAATATAATAATAATAATATATATATATATATTTTTTTTAAGAATTTTTTTTTTCTAAGATTTTTTTTTTTAAGAATTTTTTTTCTTTAATTTTTTTTTTGTACGTACGTGTTTTTTTAAGAATTTTTTTTTTTTTGTACGTACGAGTGGGTGTATGAGAATGGCCAAAGAAGTATAACTTCCACCGTCTGGTCCGACGCAGACAATTTTTTTTGGTAAGATAAGCAAAAGAAAGCACAGTCAAACTTCTCTCATTCGAACCCTCTAAATCCAGAAAGATTTGTTCCAGTTGAGAGTGGAGACAAAGTTCGAGTTAAAGAGGTCAAATCACATGTAAAATATGGTGTTGGTGTACCAAAAACACAAAAACATTTTCAAGTCATAGAAGTTTGAGGAATAAAGTTCAACTGTATACAGGGTGTTCGGTAAAAAATGGGCCATAAATATTGTATATCTGTCATATTCCTCTGTGTTGTGTTTCATGCTATTTTATATGAAGAATATTACAAACCGTAATAACTTTTTGAATAATTTATTAGTATTTATATATCGATTTTCAAGCTAAACTAATACGTTAAACGCAGTTTTCTCTAAAATGACGCATTTCCGGGGCATGCAACAAGTACGTCTTTTTTTAAATTAATCGAAGGTTGTTTTCAAAGTAACCAATTAATTTATTAAAAATATCTGCCCTTGAAAAAAAGGAATAAAATGTAGTGGCACAGAGCTCCGAAGCTCTGTACATTTAACTCAAAAATCAATTAGATATTCGTGTTTAACTAAAAAAAAACCTTATTTTCCAAAATATGAGTAAAATTAACCAAGAAATAAGAGAATTGTAGTAAAAATATTAAATAAAAAAAAAATACTTTCTCAGGTCTATAACTTCCTAAAGAAGCAAAATTGTACGAAGATAAATTGATTTACAGACATTATTTTCATCCTTAAAGTGTGGCACATTTCTTTGCTAAAAACTGTGTATTTTTTCAAATACGTTATGAAAAAATATATATTTTCAATTGAAATTTCAAAAGAACATTAAACAACGTATTTACAAAACCACGCTAGTAATTCTACTGGTACTATAAATACAGGGTGTCCGGAAAATATGCGCACAAACTTTGAGAGCCTAATCTACTGATAAAAATGGTCGTATAAGCTTATGTAACACTTTTTCGAATTTTCAATAATAACGAAGTTATGGCCTGTCAAAAAAAATGTTTATAATTTTTATTTCTGTCATAACTTTTTTTGTAATAAACCGATTTTCTTAAAATTCGATACAGTTGTTATATGCATTAAAGTGGACTGTAAACATGAAAAAGAATTCAAAATAAAAAATCACAACACCTTTAAACCTCCAATCCATGTAAGAAATCTGGTCAAATTTTTTTTATTTATAATTATTTTCTAATTCTGATATGCCAAAATAAAATCCCATTAGATATCCTACAAAAAAGGTACTCTTGTTTCAATTCATTAAAAGTAACCGTTTTCGAGAAAAATGCCATTGAAGTTTTCATGAGATCACGTAGTCCTCAGCAATAATAAATACAAAGTGTGCTTTAGAGACAAAAACCGTGAGTCTGGTGTTTATAACGGGCTAATAAACAACATTGCAGAATTAAGAGAAAGAACAATTGAAAATTTTAATATTATTAGACAGAAGCCCAGAATATTCTTTCGAACCCGCCAGTCACTTTTACGAAGAATTAATTTATGTATAGCAGTAGCAGGGAACCACTTTGAAAGTCTTTTGTAAATATTTTTGAAGTTATACTTTGCGCCCGTTAGACACATTGGGATGGGATGTTGGTCGAGAAACCGCGTCACGCTCAAAAGGAAGAACAAATTTGGAAGAACTTATTTTTAAGAACTTTTAATATATTAATATATAATAATAATAATAATATATATATATATATTTTTTTAAGAACTTTTTTTTTTTTTGAATTTTTTTTTTGTAAGTACGAGTAGGTGTATGAGTTTTTTTTTTTAAGAATTTTTTTTTTTTTATAAGAATTTTTTCTGGTCCGACGCAGACAATTTTTTTATTTGTTAAGTATTAAATAAATCTTGTTTTCGATTCCAAAGCACGCTTTGTATTTATTATTACTGAGGACTACGTGATCTCATGAAAACTTCAATGGCATTTTTCTCGAAAACGGTTACTTTTAATGAATTGAAACAAGAGTACCTTTTTTGTAAGATATCTAATGGGTTTTTAATTTGGCATATCAAAATTAGAAAATAATTATAAACAAAATTTGACCAGATTTCTTACGTGGATTGGAGGTTTTAAAGGTGTTGTGATTTTTTATTTTGAATTCTTTTTCATGTTTACGGCCCACTTTAATACGTATAACAACTGTACCGAATTTGAAGAAAATCGGTTTACTACAAAAAAAGTTGTCAGAAATAAAAATAAATTTTTTTTTTTGACAGGCCATAACTTCGTTATTACTGAGAATTCGAGAAAGTGTTACATAAGCTTATACGACTATTTTTATCAGTAGATGAAGTTTGTGCGCATATTCTCCGAACACCCTGTATAATATAGTGTCACCCTATTATCCAGAAAATGATTTTAAAATTATTTATTTATTATTAGATCAAAATGGAAACTAATTGTTACACGTTTTGAAACACCCTGTATAATCCGATGGGGATACATCATAATCCCAAATTTAACTTTTTAAGTTTTATAATATTGTTTAATCGTATATTTATTTGTAATTAGTTTTATTTTAAATTTAGTTATTTTCGTTTATGTATTTTTTTTTAATTTAAATGTAGTTTCTATCTTGTTCCCCCTAGATAAACGTCCTATATTTTATTAGTGGAGAATTAATTGCGATCAATTATTAACCGAACAAATGTTATCCAAATTACTTATTTTGCAAATACTGATATATGAAATAGTCGACATTTAATTGAAGGATCCAATGCAGTAACGGGTTCAGTCCACTTCCGCAAATTTTTCAGGAGATCATTGTACTTCAAAATCGAGAGGAATGAAAAATCTGAACAAAATTAGAGCCCTTTCTTTTTAACTGTGTTTCAAATGTATGTAAACTATTTTAGGTTAAATATTATATTTTGATAATTAATAACTATCAATAAATCATTAATGGACTTAACTGGTTATTGCAGTTTTGGCTTTTTTTTTACAAAATTACTATTTAATAAATTAAATAGTAAGCTCACTCTTTTGATACAATAAAATACCGTATTTAGACAAAGTTCTAGTTTCTCAATGGTTTCTTTTTTTTATGAATTTTTTACATAACAATTTTTGTGACTTTTGCAGTTTAAAACCATTTCTTGACAACAACAAAACTTGAATATAATTTTTATTTTTCTAGTTAAAAGCCTGGTTCTTGCACGGTTCGATAGAGCATTTCAAACTGTGTAAGAACATGTTAATTAAATTTACCTAAAAATTGAACTTAGCTGGTTATTAGATTGGACCCTTCAATTGGAAAAAAAATTGTCTGCGTCGGACCAGACGGTGGAAGTTATACTTCTTTGGCCATTCTCATACACCCACTCGTACGTACAAAAAAAAAAAAAAATTCTAAAAAAAAAAATCTTAAAAAAAAATCTTAAAAAAAAAAATATATATATTATTATTATTATATTAGTTCTTAAAAATTTGTTCTTCCTTTTGAGCGTGACGCGGTTTCTCGACCAACATCCCATCCCAATGTGTCTAACGGGCGCAAAGAACTATAACTTCAAAAAAATCTCAAAAAGCTACTTACTATTCCTTGTCCGTTCCCAACTTAATGGCGATATCCTGATACTCCTGTCTCGATCTCGCGATTAATTCCGGGCATCCCAAAGTGTTCAACTGACTTGCGGCCACCCTCGATGCCAGAGTCTCTCCCGGCAGAGTCACCACTGGGGTGCCTGTCCACAAAACGTCCATGCTGGTGGTGTGTCCGTTACACAAAGGCGTATCCAGGCACACATCGGCCAGCTGCCCTCTCCTGACGTGCTCCTCCTTGGCAGCCACGTTGCTGAAGATGATCTTGCCGGGCGGCAAACCCTGCTGCTGGGCGGCATTCAACAAATTGGGCTCTCCCACGGCCGGGAACCTCAACAACCACAGAACTGCGTTGGGTACGGCCTTGAGGATGTTCACCCACATGTGTAGGGTCATCGGATCAATCTTGTACAGCTGGTTGAAGTTGCAGTAGACGACCGCGTCGTCCGGGAGTCCGTACTGCTGTCTTGTCGTTATGACAATGTTTTGTGGGACCTCTTCGCCGGTAGCTGCCTTGTTGTTGGTCTGGGTGGTGGCCAGACCGTTTTGTACCAGAACGCCGTTCAATGAGGTCTGTACCTGTCAATTGAAATAATTATAAATCGGTTTACGGAAAAAAATTATAAAATTTTATTTTTTGCCTATGAAAAGCAAATAATTTGCCTGAATTATCCATATCTTGCCGAAAAATTATCATAATATGTGGAAATACATTTAATTGATACATTTATAAAATCGAAGTCTAAACTGTTGATATAGAAACACATTAAAATTACATATCAAAGAAAAAGCCACTGGTATTCCACAGGGTTGTGTCACCGGCCCAGTTTTATTCCTAGTTTACTCAAATGATTCAATGTAATTGTAAATAATTTTTAAATAAGAAACTATGCAGACGATGCAAATTTACTCATTACAGGTCAAAAATAATTCTGAAATAACTAATTTGGGGAACAGTTTAATGCAAAGCAACGGTTTTCAAACAATAGTTTATTACTAAATGTTGAAAAAACAAATATTATTTTATTTAGAACTTAACAAAATAAAAAGATTTGCATGTATGTTCGGTACAGGCAGTTGCATGACATACAGGTCATTCTGAGTAAAAGAGTTACAATATATGTACAATCGTTTGCAATAACAATGGCACTTTTTAAAATGAATTTTGCGCTTGCTTTGAACTGCCGACGTACTTGTAACAAAATCTACTTTCAATTTTCAACATTACTTAGATGATTCGTTCACCAACAGAGATTTAAGTGTCATTACTATTTCAAAAGCATGTACGTGAGGTTAATTCTCCATGGTTACCAAGTTATGAACCTTTAAAATTTAGAAATAAGTACTTACATGTACACAAATTTTAAACTTTTACTATGTTTCATTCTCAGAAATAACAAAACAAAAATATAAGAAAAAGCATGTTGATATGTAACCATGGGCAATTGACCTCATGTATACAGGGTCACAATAAAGTTCTGTCACTTTTTTGAGATATTTCAACAGTTGAAAAATACTAGATAACAACAAATTCATTCAACTTGAATTAATAACGTTTTATTACAACAATAACAATAAACAAAAAAATTACAATAAATGCTCAAAATTGCCTCCTTTGGCTTCAATACATTTTTTTACACGCTTCCTAAAATTGGCGACGATGGTCGCACACTCTTCCGTCGTAATCTCGTCCCAGGAGCGCGTCAAAGCCGCTTTCAGCTGCTCCACAGTAGCGTATCGTTTTCCTGAGATTTTTTGCTCCATAATGGACCACACCCAGTAGTCCATTGGATTTAAGTCCGGCGAATTTGGCGGCCAAACGTCCTTGCCCCAAAAGCCTGGAAATAGCTCTTGGGAGGCGGCAATTGTTGATCTGGCGGAATGTGCCGGCGCCCAGTCCTGCTGCAGCTTAAATCGGCCAGCACCGAAGTGCCGCGTCGCCCACGGCCTCAATTCACGTCGGAGAACACGGTCTTGATACTCGGCGACGTTGATCCCGACGTTCCTTGGGATGAACACCAGCGGCGTCTTACCGGTAGCGCAAATGCCAGCCCATACCATTACCGAGGCTGGGAAATGGCTACGCCAAATTCGCCGGACTTAAATCCAATGGACTATTCGGTGTGGTGCACTATGGAGCAAAAAATCTCAGGAAAACGATACGCTACTGTGGAGAAGCTGAAAGCGGCTTTGACGCACTCCTTGGACGAGATTACAGCGGAAGAGTGTGCGACCATCGTCGGCAATTTTAGGAAGAGTGTAAAAAATGTATTGACGCCAAAGGAGGCAATTTTGAGCATTGATTGTAATTTTTTTGTATATTGTTATTGCTGTAATAAAACGTTGTTATTAATTCAAGTTGAATGAATTTGTTGTTATCCAGTATTTTTTTAACTGTTGAAATATCTCAAAAAAGTGACAGAACTTTATTGTCACCTTGTATTATAACTATTTTTACTCAGAATGGTCACAGGAACTTGTTCCCTAAATTTGCCCAGTATATCATGCAACATGTTATTTTTGTATTTGTAGTGGAAAATAAGGATAAATTCATTATTATAAATCTAAATTTTCCATTAGAAATATTAATAGTAATGGAAAAAGTCTGCATTATATACAAGGTGTCCCTAGATATGTGAAACAACTCCTGTAGTAGACAAAAAATGTTGGTACAGTGTAGACTTGATATTCGGATCCTCTATAATTGGATTCTTGGTAATCGGACTCATTATTTCAAACACTGTGTATTCTGTAATACGGATTTAATGTACAAACATACGTATTTATGAGTTTATGTTGTTTTTTGAAGTTTAAGTGTTTATTTTATGAAATTAAGATGAATTTATATTCCGTTTTATACAAGCTGTGTTCCATAAATAAAAATAAGTCCTAAAATAGAATTTTATTACATATCAGTCGTGAGTTGCAGTAATCCGGATTTTTCGGTAATCCGAATCAGGCTGGTTTTAATTAGTCCGGATTATCAAGTCTGCACTGTATTGAAAAATGACCTTAAATAATCCGCCATGATTTCAAATCCATAAAGTCGGTAAATTTGGATGAAACTGATTTATATCACTAGCAAAATGCTGTTTCTGTATGAGATAAGACATAATGTTATTAAGCCAGTTTATCGGAATGAAAAACTCAGTAAATGTGCGTGTCCTATGCCTACTTTAAGAACAATTTTAAAATAAGCAAAAATTAAGTCAAAGTAGACCTAGAAAATTTAACAAACTCAGTTTTTTTCATTTCCAGAAACTTTTCCCATAACATTTTGTCGTATCTCGTACAGAAACAGCACTTTCCTGGTAAAAAAAAAGTTTATCCCAAGGCTTACTGAATTGTATGGATTTGAAATCACAGCAAATTCGGTTTTTTAAATAAGCAAAGCTGAAACCCAAAAGACTAAAATTTTTTGTCTCTTACAAGAGTTGTTTCACATATCTAGGAATACCCTGTGTAAAAGCAGTAAATAAATTCAAAAGTGGTAAAGTTCAACTCAACTCAATTTAGAACTTTATTGTCTGTCAGAATTATTTTAGATGTAATTTGTTGTGACGGTATTTCATTTTCAGTATATAGTTTTGTGACGGTGTATTTTCTTTTTTATAGATTTTTTTATTAAGTACCAATAATATTGTGTGTAACTACTCTAAAATTTATTTCTCAAAATATTTATAATTTAGCTAAGACCTTGTTTTATTTCAAATATTTACTGCGTCCAACTCAAAATTGGCTTTAAATATCTTTACAATAATAAAGTTAAAAATGGAGAACTCTCGTTTAAATAAATATAATAATTATTATTACCTGGCCGGAAGCTATCATGTTCTCGATGGGAGTAGTGGTGGGCAATTCGGCGACCTTAAGACTGATCTCCACCGGTTTAGCTGCCTTGATCACTTCCTTGATCTCCTTAACATCCGTGCTCTCAACTAAAGGCGACAGATCGGTCGCGTTGATTATCGCCACGTTGTCCGCTAGATTCTGTCCGTTCTTGTCGCTGACGATAAGTCTTTCCTTCAAGTGGGGGAACATCTGCTTGTGATCTCCCACGAAGTATGTGTAGGGCATGTAAGCCAACTTCTCGCTGTACTGACTGGCTAGTTCCACGGGGGAAGTGACCGCGTCCGTGACCAGATAATCCATGAAACTGGCGCCGCTCGTGCCGGGATACCCCAGCCACATCACTTGGACCGCGGCCGGTCTCAGAGCGAAAATCTCATTCCTGGCCCCCTTCGTGTAACCGTTCATGTTGACCAGAATGTGGATATTATCCGAATATATCCTGTCGGCCGCCTTACCGTTGCACGGTACGCTCGACAAATCAATGAAGTGCTCGGCCTCCCTGGAAATTTTGCTGCGGAAAGTGGTGCCGTCGTCCTGACTCAAGGCGTAACAAAACACTTCCACCTTGCTCCTGTCGTGGAGTCCCGGCACTGACTGCATCAAGTGGGAGGTCGGGTGGTTCCCGAAATCGCTGCTGACGTATCCAATCCTCAGTCTGCCTTTCAGCTCCGCGGAGAACTTGTAAGGGAATTTATGCAAAACGTTTATCTTCTCCAGGCACAAGTTCGCGTGACGGGCAGCGATGGCCTTGCGGAATTCGTGGGACAACGGGTACAACATGGAATGGTGAGGATGGACCGAAGGCAGGCGATTCTTATCCAGCTGGTCGGCCACTATATTCACCAGCTTCTTCATCCTGGCATCGTAATCTGTCCAATCGCATACGATCTGTAAACAATGCGCCAAATTGCAGTAGGCGTCTGGGAAATCCGGCTTCAGTTTCAAAGCGGTTCGGTACGACTGGATGGCCTCTGGAATGTTGCCGGAATCCTTATGGATGCTTGCCAGATTGCTGTGGGCGTCGGCGAATGCCGGGTTGATCTGTATGGCACGGGTGTAGCACTGAAGGGCGCCCGACACATCTTGCATCTCTTTTAAGGTGTTACCTGGAAAGAAATTATAATAAAGTGTAAAGAAGATCATAAAAAACCTTGGAAACAATTAAAGGTAGAAAGTTAAATTAAAAAAAACTTTGCACAATAACAATATAAATCTACCTTTCATTCCCCAAGAATTAGCCCAAAAGTTGGAAACTTGTGGGAGGGGGCAGCACATTTTATTCAAAAGGCTGCATTTACGCCCATGAACGACTTAGGTTGGTAAACCCTAACCATTTAATGTAGGAATAAGGGGAACGTGAAAAACCTCATTAATTAAGAGGGTGGTCAAACAACGATCATTATCAATATCGCACATTGACTCAAACCAACGTTCTTCCATCCTACCATGCCCGCAAAAAGAGTGCCAATGCTTTTACAAGCATAGCTGACAAAAATCTTTGAATGATGCATTTTAGTTTTATTTAATTTTCATAGAACACTATTTTTTATTATTTTTTTTATATAATTTTTTTACTTTAAATTTTCAGGTATATAAATTAACATTCTGCTTTAACTGGTGCTATAAAGAAAATTCCAAAGCTTCTAGATTTTAGATGACAAGTTATTTTTTTATAGGGACATTTAATTTTTTACTTTTTCAGATAGATAGAGTTTTTATTAGTCCACATGTTAAAAATTACAACAAAATACCCAAAGGGTGTAGGACTTGTCACAAAAAAATAATGTCATTTACAAAGACAATTAAAGAAATATAACTATGAAACTACAAAAAGAAAGAAAGAAAAGAAAAGATAACTTTTTTATTGTCTTAATGAAGGATTTCAGTTTAAAGATACACATTTGAACAAAACCAATTTCATATAATGGACCTACACGGCACAAAAATTGTACTAGTTAGCACTAAAGCAACATGAAGTTCACTCGAATATAGAAATTACTGTAGTTTCTATGCGTGTGTGCAAAGTTTAAAAATACTTCTGCAAAATGTGTGCAAAGTATAATTTTGCATACATTTTTTTTTCTTTTGGAGGACAAGCTTCACTACTAATCATGAGATGTTAATTTACCTATATAATACCTGGAAAATTCAATTTCAATAATATTTATAGTTGAAAAGAGGTAATCTCAAATATAAATGATATTATACATATAATATATAATAAAGATTTACTTAAGATGTTTGTATCATCTGATTATAAGTGTATACTTAAGGTTAAGTTGGCAAGAGAAAATTACATTTTTAGTCCTCTGGAAAATAAACTCGATAATTAGTTTATTTTCTCCTTAATAAAGTGACAATTTTACTACATGCCAACTATTTCAACACAGTTTTAGCACAGCTCGTTTGCCCAGAATATGCGCAACGAGATGATATATTATTTTAACTACAACGGGTATGATGCAATTAGACCAGTTCATTCAAATTATTGTAAAACTTTAATATGCCATGATACTGTTACCGGTACAGATTTTGATACTGTACCTACATGCAATGTCTGTCAGTAAAACAGCCTATCAACTCTTTTAGGTAAAAAAAAGTACTGCTACACTTCTACGGAAGAAAAAATATATAATCTTTCTGAAATAAATTTTGTAGATATACTTTTACCAAATTTAAAAGGCAATATCTTTTATAACTTTTTTGAGAAATTCAATATCCTTTGGATTTAAATTTATCACCCGAATTTTGATTTTTCCTTTGCTTTTATGATAAACATACAGGTTTGAAATGGAGTTCTATTTTAAAGCTGATGATGCAGAAGAGAGAAAATCTACTAAAGATTTCGATTAGAGTAGAGCCAAACTTCCAAACTATAACGAGTCTAGATGTGCTGCAATTGAAATATTGGTTTATGGAGGAAAACAGGTTAGAAATTATGCCTACTTATTTAAAAACAGTGAATGGTACCAGTTTCTTTTCAATCACATTTTGTCAAAAATACTTAATAATTCATATCAATTCAAGTGTTAATGGTTTTTCCAAACAATTCTGTGGAGTGTGAATACGATTATAATGCCATATACAATTTTCTTAGTGTAAAAAATGTAATGATGGAACATAATAGAAAAAAATATTATTTTTTCTTTAAATAACTTGGCAGCCTGTAAACTATTTTATAACCTGGAGAAAACTTGTATAATTAGCACCGTGAAGAGACATTGCTTCGAACTTGCTTAGATTTTTGACTAACTGTGTCAGAAAACAATTATAAATTTGTTGAAAACTGAAAATAGACATCACTGATAACAATTAAAAACTCTTAAAACAGAAAGTTTTACTGCTCTACGACATATCTTACTGTTAATAGTATTCCATAATTAGGCCGACATATTGAAATTAGTAAATTACTAATTTTGAGCTTCACACTTGTCGTAACGAGCCTATTTTTGGGAAGTAGATTTGTAATTAAAGTTCATACAGTGGAAAGTTATCCACTTTTATGTAAAACAATTACAAGTTTTAAAAAAATGTTTCCTTCCCTAGATCAAATGACAACTTTCCACCCTGTCTGTACAAATAAGGTACAAATTCGCTGTGGACTCGTTCAGTTGGTGTAGAATTCATTTCGTATGTAATGAAATTGTTATTTATTAGGAAAGAGAAACCCTACAACTCCATTGCTCCTCAAAAATTGTACATTGCAAAGGCAAAGTTTATATAAATAAGTTGCCTCTTGAACTCAAACTTTGCATATCAATAAGACTATTTAAAAAGTGCCTAAAGCAACATTTAGAATATAAATGCTTTTTAATATCAATGAATACTATGATGTATATTTGTTGCAGTAGTATTAGTTTTAAGTGAACTATGTTTAACTATTTTTATGTAGGTTTTTCTTTTATTGACAATTCCAATATAATAGGTAAATTGTTTAATGAAAATAAAGTTTAAATAAGTAACAAATAAAAAAACATAGCACTAATATTGTTTTTTAATGTTTTACCGTTCCTTGAATTTCCTATCTTGGAAACTAGACCACCCTGTATTTAAGATATTAACCCGCTCTACTTAAAGGTCGAATGCATCAGAACAGAAACGACAGATAAGAACGTAATTTATCTTACTTACCCATATTCGAGTAGGCATCGGCGAAAGTAGGCTGAATCCTGATAGCCTCCTTGTAGTGCATGAGAGCCTCATTCAGTTTGCCCTGCTGTTGAAGCACGGAAGCCAAATTACTGTGAGCTGCCGCGAACTCAGGGAATACTTCCAGGGCCTTGAGGTACAACCTGGTGGCCTCCTCAATGTAGCCCTGTTCCCTCTTGATGTTAGCCAAGTTGTTGAGCGAATCGGCGTGCGAAGGGCAGAGACGCAGGGCCGTGTTATAGCATTCCTCTGCTTCGGAAACCTGGCCCTTCTCCTTGAGAGCGTTGGCCAGGTTGCAGTAGGCATCAGGGAAGTTGGGCTGCAACTCGATGGCCCTCCTGTAGGTATCGATGGCCAAATCGATGAGCCCCTGTTCGTAGTACACACAGGCGAGGTTTCCGTGTACGACAGCATTGTTGGGGGAGAGGTTCAAAGCACGTAGGTATGCCGCTACCGCTCTGGAAGAGAGAAATAATTAAATGAAATTGTTATAATACAAGCTCAATATAAATAGAATCAAATTTATTTGTGCAATTTTCGAAAACTGAAATATATTGTAAGACACCTACAAAATATTATAATTCTCATAAATATTAATGAATTTATGCGACACTGGAATTTACATTTTTACAATAATTATATAAAGGAAACCATTATTTCAGTTGTGAAACAGATCTTTCCTCAATTTATTAATTAATTACATTTTAAATATTTTAATATACGGTTTATTCTCATTGAATTTTATTTGAATTAATTAGCAAACTGTTTTGTTTTATTTATTTTCATAATTATTAGTGAAACTGGAACATTTTATATAAATTATTTAGAGAAATAAAATTGACTTTTTATACAGCTGGATATACTTTTATGCTTAAAACTCAAGCTTGCTCTCCTCAAGCCTGTATCTCCGTTACACATTAAGAGTCTTAGCAACCAAGGCATCGTTTTGTAGGTTTGTTCAAGGTTTTTTATGCAATAAAATACAAAATGGCCCTTTGGACCTTTAAAAAATTATTTTCATTGGCGGATTTTTTCTTTATACATTGTAACTTATGTATAAAAAAATACCATGAAAAGAGATTTAATTTGATACATGGGATGATAACTTTTAGCTGTAGTTTTGATAAAAATTATCAAATCATGATTGACCTTTAAAGCACAATGGCATGAGAACAAAATACTATCGAGATATATTTACGCCTTCAAAGTCTTCTATTTAAAGTTAATAAATACATTGTTTTATGGACACTATGAGTCATATTTTAAAAACTGATATAAACAATATAAAGTAGAATCTGTTTTTTTTTTTAATTATAAGTTGTCTTTGAAGTTTTCCTCATTATGAGCAATCAGTAAACCCAATATACAGGGTCCTCCACTTAAAACTCTCCAGGTCTGTACCTACTGTATACTCGCAACAAGAATTCAGACGACTTACGTCATACGAACAAATGAATAATTCATTATATTTTCATCAAAATATTTAAGAAACTGCATCTGATAGTACTAAAACTATATACTACACTAAAAGTTTGCATTATATACTGCACTAAATTGCAAAAAATTATTGTTTTTAACGCGACCAGATATCGAAAATTACGTTGACAATAAAAACAAATGTGTAACGTCAGCCATGACGTAAGACGTCTGAATTCTTGACGCGAGTATATCTCTGTTATTCTTTAGGATACCTTAGCAATCAATGTTTAATTTTTTAGGTCTGTTCAAGGCCTTCTAAGCCAACCATTTAATTTAAAAAATAAAACAAATATAGCACTTATTTTTAAGATATGTTTACTAATTGATTTTCCATTAGTAAAGCTTTCTGTTTTGCTGTACAAAATGAAATTACTAATAATTAACGCAATGTATTAAATATACTTTACTTATTACCAATGACTGCAAATTAAAGTTAAGTACAAAACAATTAAACAAAACTCATAATCCAAAACATATCTTTATATTTTAATGAAAAAAGAATAACAATAAATACATAACAAATGAAATTTACTAATAAACACTGAAAATTTGAAGACAATTTTGTTGAAGAGTAAATTATTCATTTAACCCGTTTTAAACTGATAGCTTGTACAAAGTTTACCAAAAATAAATTTATTACCTCAATATACTAATATATTTAACACACAATATTATATCATTTATAAACATTATAACTCGTATTAAACAAATTTAGTTTTTATTACTGGCATAAAATATAAACTTTACAAATTAATTTAGCAATTTTTAACGTCTATAAAGACTATTAGTTTTGACATTTTACAGCTGGGAAAAAATGTGAATGTTTTATGCATGATATATTTTATATCGGTTGAGATTCCTTTAAAAATTGGCATGGGAAACCGTAATTAACAATTTGGAGGGAAACCAAAAGTTATTAAAACTTATGATTTGTTATTTCTGGCCTCCTCTCAAAAGAATATTTTTATATCTATAAGATACGGTCCGTTAAATTACACTTTATATCTCCAATAAAAAATTCGTTCATATGTTCCACAGATTAATCATTGTTTTAATGTTCCCAAGTTCTTTTCTGCTTGGCATTGCAGCTACCTTTCTGAAAGAATTTATATCACCTGCCTCATATAACGTGCGCTATGACTATACAGGGTTAACTATGACCAACTACAAAAATTTTAAGAGGGGATACAAAAATATGGATTAACGGATTCACCTTTCAGAAAATTTCTTATATACTTATTTATGAAGCGAAAAAAAATTATCGGAACTATGTATATTATTATTATTGGGTTGGCACGTTTGACGTTTGGAGAGTACGGCAACCATCAACACAACTACGGCGGACGGAAGACTAAATAGTAAAATTTGTTATCAGACAAATTTTCTATTATTTATTAATATTCCTTTCGTTCGAGTTTCTTAGAATAAATGGGCGTTTTATTTAACTGTACGGGGTGTGTGTTTTGTTGCTAGTGATGACCGACATATAGAATGTCCAGAAACTCCGCATAGAAAATTTAGGGGGTGATACTATTCGAAAAAATAATGTTCATATAACATAAGATTTTGATGGCAATTCCTTCAAAGAATGAAAGTAGGTATATCTACAAATTTGAAACTCTTGTTTGAAGTACAAAAAAAACAACCGTTTGTGAGAAAATCGGCATTTAATTTTTTTAGACATATTGATGAATCTCATTTCTTTTACGATTAAGCAAAGTATACTTTGAAAATAACTGAATGATAGCTGTCATATTACTTTAACGGTTCATACAAGATAAAAGCAGACCTTTTATGAGAAAACAGACATTTAACCAATTACGTTTTCAGGTTAAAGTAAAGTTTCCAAGTTACTTCTGAGGAAAACAACAATATGTTTAACGTCAAGGAAGCTAAACCGACGACGTGGCGACCGGTCTGGAACTTGTCCTGCCAAGGTTAGAATTATTTAGTTAAATAAATATCTATTTTCTTGCGTTGCGTTTCTGCTTTTATCTTGTATCAACGAAGTATATCGTCAAAACAATGTCACAGAATTTGCCCCGCTCGCACCCAATTCGTGGTATTGCGAAACGCTAGATTGACCCGATCGCCCCTACGCGATGCTGGTAAACAAACAAAATAAAGCCGTGTATCGAGGCGCGACTGAAATATGGAGAATCGACAAGAATCTTTCAAGAAATCGATCTAGAGATGCTACAAAATACCTGGAATATTTGTTTGGTCTATAAACGGCCGAGTCAGGCAGTTTTGAATTACGGTCTTGAATTGGAGTGTTTAGTTGTAAATTTCCTGGAAATTCAGAGCGATTTAGATCCGAAATCATTTTTCAGGCCTCCCTGAATGCGTAGTTAAAATTTTTGTATTTAGTGGTAGTTAACACTATAAATAAAAATAATTTTACCAAAAATATTAACGATGTAAAATAAAAAACTACTTTTACGTAATCAAATTTCCTTGTATGCGATCAATATTGTAGCAAACAACCCATTCATGCGTGTCGCAATCCTCCCTTAGAACGAGAATAACTACAATTATCCCATCTGCGTCACTAGATGCCTACATTAATGAGAAAAATGCGAGGACCGTGCCAAAGAGCAACAGGTTCCCACAGTATAACAAAAATCTCCACTCGAGATTTGAACGGAAGCCAGAAAACCATCCTTGAAGTAAATTTCGTCGATGCGAGGGGTCAGAGTGGTTTGTATGAAACGAAAATATATCATTCATTCAAGCCGAAAGCTGTACACAAAGAAAAAAACATGATCGTGCGATGAGAAGCCGATTTTAACTAGAAAGAAACGAGAGACCAAGTTTCTTTTATGTTGCCTTTCAAATATATTTATAAGGATGATTATTAAAAAGGCTATGCGGTTACATTTGCTCCCTAACTTAATGGGCTGTTTGAAGATCGACCCGATGTTCGTGCGGCTTTCAATTCATTCGATATATTTGATAAAGTGCTATTACACATCTAGGCCTTCAACAATAAGAACTGTTTACTTACATCGGAAATGTTCCACAAACTGTTAATTAGATCTAAAAATACGAAATGTCACTCAAAGTTTATTTATCCATTCGGCTTCTAGAGGTTGCTATCAAACGTGTTGTTCAACATCGATTTCACAATTACAAATGAAATTGCCTGAAAACACGATACTTTGTTGTGTGTACCACATCCTGGTTATAACATTTTGAAAAGTTTTGAATATATCAAAGGAAATTTAATAAACAAAACGACAAAATGATGTATATCAGGCAATAAGTTTTCTATAAAAAAAACTAACAACGTGACTAACGAGCGATTGATATAAATCATAATAATTTGGATAAAAAGCAGATATAAAATGGAAAGATGACTAATAAGATCGAATACAGTGATTATACCAAGCCAAGCATTTAATGAAGTGGTATTTTTTCAAAAGTATCTGTAACTATGTAAATTACGTCAGAATATCAACAGCAGATGTCACATGTATATTGTTCAAGAACTATTTTATAATATTTAGTTTGAAAAACAGAATCAAATACGTGGTGATTCAGAACTTTTCCACTTATTTGTGAATGTATAGAAAGAAATAAATAAAATTTTATAACACCTATTCTATATCAGCAAATTCCACTGCAACTGTTATTATTAATTAAAAAAAATTAATTTGTGGTTTTAATAAAATCATTTGACATACTTGAAGTTACAACTGTTCAAAATATTGTCCAGCGACGTGTCAACACATTTGGGCACGTCTTACCCAGTTTCCACAAACTAACACAAATGTTTGTGATTATTGTCTCGTCTTGTATTTTGAAGTCGTAAGTAATTGGTCGTTGCGATACCGGGGTTAAAGTAGTTGCATTTGGCACATGTCTACCGGAAAATCGTTCTGCATACAGACACGAAGCCGCTAAAACTTTTGTTTTTATTTCTCTATAAATTAAAACGATATTCAACAACTCTTGAGTTGCTATACACGTAGGCCATTTTTGACAGTTGAAAAAACTAATGTAAAACCTATCGCAAAACCGTTAATACTAAAATAGGATTTCAGTATTCGGAATGTGATGTAAAGGTTGGAAATACTATAACTTCAATAATTGTTTTCAACGAAACTAAAGATTCTACAAAAATATTTTTTCATGATGCATTCGCAATTTTTTGTGATAAGTTTTGAATCACCTTGCATATGAAAGTAGAGTCTTAACTATAAAAGCCAGTAAGGACTGCCCAGGAGATGAAGATGAAACAAAAAACAAATTCTTCACTAGATTTTACAAACAGCAACCTTTCTAAAAACATGAATATTTAACGATAAGTTTCAAACACCTGACTGCATTTGTTACAAAACCCAAAATATCCTGCGAAACATGTTGAGAACCGTTGTTTTTCAAAAAATTCAATTATTAACCATTGGTTTTGAGCAGATCAAAATCATCAATTGTTTATAATACGCAATGTTAAAAACATTATAGTTCCAAATTTTCTAAAAAATAATAATCTAATTTTATATATTACCAAAAATAGTATTAAATTAGTTTACTGACATTTCACATATATTTCTGTTAAGTAAGACATTTAATTTTATGATATTCGTGAATGTTCAATACCAAAGACATATTCAAATATAAGAAAAGTCTATGTACTTTATCAACAATAGAACTCCTAAACTATATTAATACGAAACAATGTAATGGATTTATTGCAGATTTTGCCAGTGTGCAACTAAGCAAATTATGTAAATTCCTTATAGCGATATTTATTATTGCAATAACGCTGTAAAAGCCGTTCTATCCAGATTATTCTGCAATCTGCATGAATTCAGAAAATTTGTTACATTTATAGATAGATAGTATAAGGAAAGTCGATCATAAATATGTGAAACAAACATTAATTTTATTATGTTCTATAAGCAAATCAATGTTTCTACAATTTAATTTTGCTGTTAAAGTACGTATAACATTATTGTATTATTAATCTAAAACTATTTGATCTCATAATCGAAATCAGCTTTAGCTCAAAAAAATTTACATAATATATAATAATAATAATCGACTAAATTCAGTACATGTACAGATTATTAAATTATGTATTTTATACACATTGCATCACCAAATATTTTTAAATAGACCTACGAATGTGTATATTTCAAAATTGTAAATTCTGTTTATTAGAAGTCAATTTTTGTGAAATTTGAATTTTTTTTTATTCTGCACCTCTTGATTTTGCTAGTGGGATTTAGATTTTTTTGAAATGTTAATTGCAAAATTGCTCTCCATTTAGACATTAAATCAGAAAAGAATAAATGAATATACAGGATGTATCTAAATAACACCGAAAAAATGTAAGGGGCGATTCTCTGATGAAAATTAATAGAGGTCTCTGGTATAAAATTCTTTGAAAAAAAAACCTTCCCTGAAATGTTATACCCCTATAAAAATTAAAAAAGAAATGTTTTGCTTTTTTATCTTCCATGTATATCAAGCTAAAGAAATCAAACTGGTGAACATCATCTGTCAATAAAATTACACTTTTTGAAATTATTTCAATCCTGAAGTATTTTTGTTGAAATAATCAACCCCTATGACATTTTTTCTTATGTCTAAAAAGCCCCATTCATTTACTAACTCTTTGATCTCAAGTTTATTTGGAAAGTTAAGGATTTCTGGGAAAAATATCAATGTTGCAATGCATTTTTAAAAAGATGAATTGTTAAATGCAAATGTAATTTGTCTAGCGGTCTGTTCTTTGCATATTTTTTATTTATCAACTAATATTTTCTACACAAAATCATAAAACTTGCGAGAGTAAGAAGAGTAATAATAAATGACATTAAGTTTTCCCACAACTGATAAATAAAAATGAAATGTTTCTTAAATTTGCAAGCATTATGAAGTTTGAAATGTGGAACACATTAATATCAAAGATAATTTCGTAAAATCTAAAAAGTAAATTATATGTATTTATCAGTTGATTGTGGAAAATTATTTTGCTCAAATACAAAATATATGTAGGTATGTGCAACCGCTTTCAAGCTCCACTGCACTTTTATATTTTCCAATTTGTTTTTCTTTCATCAACTGCCACTGGATCGGATATTACCAAAAATAACTACAAATACTAAGATTTAACATCTAATGTAACGTTGGATGTTGACATATATTTCCAAAATATAATTAAGTAATGAAAAAAAAATTCGATTACACATTTTGAAAAATTTTAAACTATTTGTGCAAAATTGTACACTTCTAGGACAAAAGCCTTGTTCAGGCGCACCTTTTGATCTGTCCCTTGATCCAGCCGAGGCAGCCGTCCTCCTGGTCTCCGCCGCAGGCACCTGGGGGCGGCTTCGGCTCCGGGATGTCGATGACTGTGTACACGACCACGCACTGAAGCTCCATGACGATGAGAGTGGCACGTCGTCGTCGGCGGCGGGCATCCACATCGCGACGGAAACACGCAAACTAAACAAATCCCATGCGCTTCTCGGAGGACACGGACGTCGGCAACGTCGTGGTGGTCGTCGTCGTCGACGACGCTGCGCTGAACGCCGCGCGGCCCCGATCGGCCTGGCGATCCGTCACACACACGCACGCACGCACCGGTTGTATTTAGTTTCGAGAGGAGATCTCTACAAAATTTATTGGCAAACGGAGGGTCTGTGGACGGCAAAGTTCGAAGGCGGTGGTGGGTATGATGTATGGCGATGCGGCCGCGACATGCGACACGCCAAGTACTCAAGGAGGTGCTTATTGATTGATTACTGGCGTGGGATATCCGTATGAATTCCTTATTTCGAAACGTAGGCAAATTAGTGTCCCAAAACACACATTCTTACAAGGCATCGCAAATTTTACTGCATTGGAATAAATTCACTAAAATCTTTAAAAATTAATTTTAGTTTTCAACTGGTTTGGGAATTCTCAGAAAAGAATACAAATTTATGAAAGAAAAGTATTATTTTGATATTTTTTTTAACAAATGAGATTTCACAAACCAGATTGCAGTTCCTTTGTATTTTCTAATAGAGAACTAATGGAATTTTGTTCATAGGATACAGTTCAAATAATGTTTCCTTTTATTATCAATTTCAGTTTCTTCCGAAGAATAGAGCGATGTATTTCGAAATGCCAAAAAACCTAAACCGCTGACGTGACAACTAGTCTAGAAATTATATAACTACTGTATTTTTATGTTCTCAACAACACACAACTGTCACTAAATGTGAACAAATCTACACTAAAACGGAATACTCAACGCCATCTGATTGCAACTGAAAAAGTTCAAGGCAGATTCATAAAATCACTAATTTAAAAACTGATGGAGAATATGCCCCTAGAGGAATATTTAACGAGATTTTATTGCAGCATTCCAGCAATAATTTGTTCGATACTTGTCTTGTTACATAATATAAATAAAACAATTATATAAAACCTGATAAACATTTTTAAGCTACTTGCACAAGCTCTAAGATTTGGTCACCAATATATCAATTGACCAAACATTACCTTCATATACATTCGCTTAATATGTTTGATTGTCCTATTCAACAAGTTGAAAACAATTATTCCTTGATAAATTTATTGTTCTTTTAGAATAAATATTTTATTTATTATTAGATACTTTATTTTTTATATATTAACGTAATTATTTTACTTTCTAAATTATGCATATTGTGCTAAGTTGCCTCATTCAAATGTTCAGTTCAAATGGAATGTTGTAATCTAAACAAATAATTTTACAAATACTTTCAGTTATAAAATTAAAATAATTATTTCGTCCACATTCAATCATTATCGAATTTAAAATTTTTCATCTTCAGTCTGTAATTTTTTCACGACCACGATCTTTTACTCATATACTCCAAACAAAGGGATTATTATTTCGGTTAAGCTTCCAAAAGTTAATTGTCATCTTAAAACTGAGAACTTTTAGCGAAGTTTTTACTCAATCCGTTTCCAAGACGTTGAAAGTCTTAATTTATGATTTTCAGTTGGCGAAATGAATGAATAATGTATTACAAGAGAGAAATTCACGAGTTGCGAGGAAAAACTTCAAAAGAAAAGCGTAATATCGCACACAGTTATAATTTACTGCAAACACCATTATTAATAGTTGTGGTTTAATCAGTAAGCTACAATCGATCTACGAAAACAAAGGGAACAGATGTTAATTGTTCAAGTCACGAGAAAATGATATTAAATGCCGTTTAATCAAGTCTTCATTACACTGCTGGAGAATTTTGAAAGTCCCGAGTTTTTCATACACAAATTGAAAATATACCGATTCCAAATTAAATATATCTACTGTGAGATAGGTATATAGAGCTAATTTTAACACATATCGAGTTTTTCTGAATGTATAAAATTATGTTGACATTCCGCCAAATATTCTTTAGGACATGACAATACGTTAACATTTTCTTAGAACGTTATAAAGTTACCCACTCTAAGAAACGCCCAGAACAATTACTTACACAATTATTATTAAGTTACAAAACCGATTTGTTGCAAATATCTCGCCACTAGGCGACGACGATGACAACAAACCACCGATATATGAAATCGTGGGAGTACAACGAAAACCCTTAAGTCCACATTTTAAAAAATATACAATTCCTCTACATATAAGTCCTTATAGTTACAATGCAATGTTTAAAAAATCCTCTAACTCCATTGCGTACATTATAAGGCATTTAGAACCAACATCAATTTAACTAAGTCCACAATAATATTTTATTTGACAGTAAGAAACCTTTAAGTGCAGTTAGAGGATTTTTCTATGTACAATGTAATGCATATGAACAACAAGAATCCACTAAGTCCAGCATATCCAAAACAGTTAAGAAAACTGTATAATGCATTATTACCAATAAGTAGTAAGAAAAAGGATAATCTCATGAAATTATGCCAAACTGAAGCTATTCCCCCTGAGTTCCACGGATGGTATCAATCTCTTCCAACTGATAAAAATATTCAAGACGTAACATTAGAGCCCTCTATTGAAGACAGCGACATCACTGATTCCGATTCCGATGATGAGCCATTAGCTAGGTTAGTCCCAAAGAATCACAAATAAAGTCAGGAAAAATACACTAAGTCACATATACATGTATAATATACTGAATATATACTTTCGTTTTGGAAAAACTGTTTTTCTATTAATTGGTAATTATTCTTAAACATACAGGGTGTCCAGAAACTCTCCTGACAAACGAAGACCGGAGATTCCTCAGATAATTTTAAGACAATTTAACCCAATTCACCTCATTCGAAAATGCTTCCTAAGGGAACTAGAGCTCTTTGAAGATGGCGCCTTGTAAATAGTTTTGTTTAAATACCTCCAGAACGCTTCTACTTAGAAAAACAAAAACTGGTACGCTTGTTTAGCCTTCAGAGATGAATCGATTCCATCAATTGCGAATTTCTAGTACCGGTCATAGGCGTCCGTTTTGGGTAGGTCAACGGTTATTTTAACGCATAACTTCTTTGTATTTAACTTTTAAGCATTTGTGACACTAGATTATTAACGAAAAATTTTCAAATCCATTTTTCTAGAAAACGGTGTATCCTAATGACTTAAAGTAAGAGTACCTTTTAGTACTAGAATACCTGAAAATTTAATAATCTAGTGTCACAAATGCTTAAAAGTTAAAGACAAAAAGTTATGCGTTAAAATAACCGTTGACCTACCCAAAACGGACGCCTATGACCGGTACTAGAAATTCGCAATTGATAGAATCGATTTATCTCTGAAGGCTAAACAAGCGTACCAGTTTTTGTTTTTCTAAGTACGTTCTGGAGGTATTTAAACAAAACTATTTACAAGGCGCCATCTTCAAAGAGCTCTAGTTCCCTTAGGAAGCATTTTCGACTAGGTGAATTGGGTTAAATTGTCTTAAAATTATCTGAGGAATCTCCGGTCTTCGTTTGTCAGAGAGTTTCTGGACACCCTGTATATTGAAAATTCATAAATAATATAAAATGCTTAGTATATCCGCTTGATTTTATAATACGCCTACAACATTAATACACGATTTTCTCAAAACTATTATTTCGGGAATTATAGGGTTTTCCTTGTACGCCCACGAAATTGATAATTCGTTTATGACATTTTTTTAAAAACAATAAACAATAGAATTGAGTCGAATTATACAGCAATCATTTGTCGGACTGAGTTGCTTATTTATAAACGTAATGGGTGACCATTACAGCCGGCATTAGTTATGAATGTAATAGCCGGCTATTAAGGTAACAGGTGAAGGTGAAGCATGGCGGTTGCTATGGAGATATTTATAAACAAACGCTTCTTTTGTAAACGCTGTAATGATAAAAATTTCGATATTTTCTAACGCTGTGAACTGGAAACTGTGCAAAGAACATTACTGTTTCAAATTACGGCGTCGGAAATGTTTGGAAATCCTTTCTAAACGTGGGCAAAACCTTAAACCGGAAAATGCCGGTTTCAATCTACTTTTCAATTCTAGCTATTTTCCAAATATTTATCCAGAAATAACTATTCGTGTTTACGAATATGCGTTTCATGTTTCTTATCGCGTATCGCCAAAATATTACAACAGAAAATGTTGGTATGGCAGGAGTAACGATTTTCAATATTTCACTTTCAAAAATACGTAGTTCCACCCTGAAAAGTAGCTGATAACGCGTTCGTGTATAGACCCGATTTTTATTATTCAAATTCACCAAATTCCAAAACGTAAAATATTCCCTTCGTTTTGTTTTAGAACAGAATTAGTTATTTATTTGGTCACTAAAGTGGAAGGCTCGTATATAAACGCCAGATTGATTAAGTTTATAAACAAATGGAACACACAATATACGTAACTAAATTAACAGCAATTTACTGCTATCTTAAACATAATTAAATTAGGAAAGATTTACAAAAGCACACGTTAAGATGTGAAGCAACAATAAACGGAATTTTTGTGTAAAATCTCTATTCTCTCTACAAAATGTTGGCTCTTTTTCTCAGAAATCGTAAAAATAACATTCACGAAAAATAAACCTAGAAATAATGGTTAAAAATGGGAATATTAAATGACAATATTATTATCTATGTACACTTTGAAACAGATACATTTATACAGGGTGATTCTTAACCTATACGCATAAATTTAACTCTATATGTTATTTTTAAACTAAGAGGAGTGATTTAAATTTCTCGCGCTTAAACACTAGCTTGTTATTGGTTAATATGTCGTCAAGCTGCACATAAATTCATGTTTATTGTCAATGTCAATACTGTCAGCTACTAACATTTAAAATGTCTGTTATATTTGGCTGAGATTAACGTTGCCACTTCGTTATTTTGTGTTTATTCTCCCTCCCCGTTAATCCTAAAGCAAATGAAATAGTTCTTTTCATAACTCAGCAACGAATTGTATTGCTTTTTATGTATTTTCTCTATTTTTTTTTCAATTTTACCGCCAAAATGACCTAGTTATATTTTCTAGTTACTTTTCCCTGTGTATATATGACTTCTTCATTTACTCCTTTTAGTTTAAAAATAGAGTATAATCTATATAAAAATGTGTCGTTTCGAGATATAGGATGTGAAAGGTTTGTTTTTGATGAAGATTTTTAATTAGTATTTCTCAAACACGTAGAGACAAATTAATCAAATTTAGCAACAATCTATAACTTTTTGAAAATTGAAAATTTTTAAAAACCTAAAAAGAAATTTCCCAAACTTTTTGTGTATCACACAGAAATACGTTTGCTTCTAAATAATTGTAAAATTAAATTTATTTGAAATTATTCATTTTGATAGTATCTATGTAAATAGTACACCTGTACAATTTTAACTATGACAGTTTATTGCAGGTTGCCTAAATGTGTGACATCACACTAAAAGAGTCTATTTAAAACATACTAAGCAAATAATTCAACTTAACATCACAAAATATTTACAAATGCAATACAAAATTAAAGCCTGCTTTTGCTAACGCACACTAGAATATGAAAATCCTTAAACGTGTAACAAAAAATAAAACGAGAGCCGAATAAAAAAGTAATTACGTAATAGCTCTCATATTTCAACGTTTTTGACTGCAAAAATCCAATAACCTCCCGTTTGGCACGATCCTACTAAAACGAGGTGCTAGAAAATTAATGAGAGCGGCATATCCCTTCATTAATTTCTTTAAAATTAATTTTATCCTGGCCAGAGCCTACATAAATTCCATACACGTGCACGTAAAATCCATGTCACAAAAATTGTTTTGCCAAACATTTTAACGTCGTCAACTTCTTTAGCAACAATTAATAGCATCATTTATTTTGAAGTACTGCGGCATTTAGACCAACTCAAGTAGATTACAAAGGAAAATATTTATTTGTATTACACAAATAAACGATGTGTTTACCAGTGTTACCGCTTTAGTACATTTGTACTATTTCTAGTACATTTTCGACAGCAAAGTACAAAAGTACATTTCATCATAAATAGGCCTAATTCTAGTACATTTTTAAATAAGACCAAGATCATACAAATCGGTCGATGATTCTTCGAAGTGGCCGAGTAAAATTAAATATTAGGTTTGTTTTAGCAGCAGTTGGAAACGGTTTGAAACTATCAGAAAGGTTTGTCCAACTATTTATTGCGTCAAATTCAATGGTAACGCGTTCTCAACTTAACGTATAACGATCGTATCGATCATAAAATCTTATTAAATAAGCTGAATGCTTTTGGATTCAACATACCCCTTCAAAATTTCTTTACTTCCTACTTGAGCCGCAGAGTTCAATATGTATCTTACAATGGCTACAAATCGAATAATTTTTTCCAACATCTGGTGTACCGCAAGGCTCTAATTTAGGTCCGCTATTGTTCTTGCTTTTATAGACGACTTATGTTCCATTATTGATTGTCCTTATTTAATGTTTGCTGATGACCTTAAGATTTACTCTGAGATTGATACTGTATCTGATTGTGTTTATATCCAGAATCAATTACTTAAAATTGAACATTGGTGCCAGACTAACAACCTTGGTATGAATATTTCAAAGTGTAAAATCATGACCTACACGAGGAAACCGTCACTTGTAAATTTTAATTATACTTATGGTTCATGTCCTTTACAAAGATGTGATAGTACTAAAGATTTAGGGGTTACCTTCGATGATAAGCTGACATTTGCTGTTCATATTAAGAATGTTGAAGCCGCAGCATTTAAACAGCTGGGCTTTATTATTAGAAATTGTAATAGCTTCAACAACATCAAAGCATTAAAGACATTATATTTATCTTATGTCAGATCCAGGCTTGAATATTGTAGTGTAGTATGGTCTCCTATTTATAACATATATAAACAAGGTTTGGAAAGAGTTCAGAGGAAATTTTTAAAGTATCTGTACTTTAAGAAGCATGGAATTTATCCTGTTAGAGGTTGTGATCACCAGCTGCTCTTAAATGAATTTGATTTTCACGCATTAGAGATTCGTAGGCTGCAGCTAAGTTTGAAATTTCTTTATTTCCTAATTCATAATAAAATTGATTCGCCTAATTTATTACAAAAAATATCCTTTCATTTTGCACCTATTGCAACTCGCTGTCATTTTACTTTTATCTGCCTCATGCAAATTCTAACCTTCTAATTAAATCACCCATTTATAACATGTTGCTTAACTTTAATAGAATTTCTGAGTCATGTGATATTAATATTGATACTCTAAATGTAATAGTGGATAGACTGGTGGCTTCGGTACAGTAGCTAATAGCATTGCATATTGCATGTTGTGTTTACCTATTTCTAGTAATATTCAATAATTTTGTATGTACCTATCAATTCCATTCTATGCATCTAGTATGTAGTATTGTACAGATTATTTTCTCTTTTTCTGTTATGTCCTGTGTTATTCACATTATTATTATATCTGCTAAACTATATGTGTAATAATATTGTCCTATTATTGGAGAAATCTGTTGGGCAATAAATATGTTTATTATTATTATTATTATTATTATTATTATTATTATTATTATTATTATTAACTGGTCGAATATTTCTGACAGTTTCCAAACCGTGTTTTCAACTGCTGCAAAAACAAGCCTAGTATTTGTTTTTTTTCCTATATATTTTATGCTATATAATAAGAATATTAGAAAAATAATAGTTTTCTGTTTGATTTTTGGCATATAAGTAGGTATTATGAAATATAACATATATCGTTTATATTTTAAAAATGATAGTTTATGTTTATTTATATTTATATTTTTGTTTCATGTATATTTTATGATAAAAATAAAAATACTTTGCAAAACATAATAGTTTAATATCATCAGCTCAAAAATAGGTCTACGCTATGAGAAACGGCAATATTTCACTTTATCGTAAATTTTAGTACAATCTAGTACATTTTATTGCTTCTGCTCAGTACATTTCAGAAACTGAACGCGGCAACACTGGTGTTTACTCACTCCGCTTAAGGTGCCCGTATCTCTCGCCGTAAAATGATCAAATTTGTGGTGTTTTTAGGTACTGAAATCTCGAAAAATAAAACTCGTAGAGCAAAAGTAATATCAAAAATAGAATTATTGATGTTTTGTTTATCCACTTTTACTATTTAAACTTTCCTCAAATAATGTAATAACTTTTAAAATGCATTTATATGACACACATAATTTCGCTATTCTAACCCCACATTTTAACAATTATTTTCACATACTTATAAACAAAAGTGAACAATCTTATATGCAGAACTATGTAAGTTTATGTTATAACAATGTTTACATCTATAGTTGAATTTAAAAAACACGTATTTTGAAAGATTTCAGTACCTAAAAGTATGTTGGATAGATCGCTTTCTGACATTATATATTGATTTTACTTCGGTACCTTTGAATATTTGCAGGTGGCATGAAATAACATCCTTGTTATTTGCTAAACTCTATATTATTCAGTTCTTAAATGTCTAAAATTATTTATATTTGTAGAAAACACTTTTTCAGGAATACGGCGCCCTTAACAAACCCGTGCTCTTATTGCTACGCTAAATAATCGACGTTGTTACCACGAATATAAACTAGAAGCTTCTAGTTAAATAGATCTAGAAAAAAACCTATTCTCTACATTACGTTAACGTAATAGTCAAGTAACACTTACAGGGTAATTCAGTCATAATGTCATTAATTTATATATTTTTAAATCATTATTACCCCCTTTTCAGACTGCCACTGACCGCTGGAGGCAGTTTAACTCGGTATCTGTCAAATCTAAATATTTTCCTATAGTACCGTACTTACTTATTGTAATATATACTTAATGCTATAAATTATTTGTTAACAGTATGTAATTACATATACAGGGTGTCCAGAAACTCTCCTGACAAACGAAGACCGGAGATTCCGCAGATAATTTTAAGACAATTTAACCCAATTCACCTAGTCCGAAAATGCTTCCTAAGGAAACTAGAGCTCTTTGAAGATGGCGCCTTGTAAATAGTTTTGTTTAAATACCTCCAGAACGCTTCTACTTAGAAAAACAAAAACTGGTATGCTTGTTTAGCCTTCAGAGATGAATCGATTCCATCAATTGCGAATTTCTAGTACCGGTCATAGGCGTCCGTTTTGGGTAGGTCAACGGTTATTTTAACGCATAACTTTTTTGTCTTTAACTTTTAAGCATTTGTGATACTAGATTATTAAATTTTCAGGTATTCTAGTACTAAAAGGTACTCTTACTTTAAGTCATTAGGATACACCGTTTTCTAGAAAAATGGATTTGAAAATTTTTCGTTTTTTCGTCATTAAAGTTTAAAAATTTTTGTTAAAGATTTTTAAAAACAAAGTATTTATTACAATGGAACGAAAGTAACAAAAAAAAAGTATCAAAGGTAGATAGTTACAAAAGATGCTCGATGTGATGACCATTAGTCTCTATGCATAAATTTACCCTTTTGCTTAGAGAACGCCGAATTCTTGCAAAAATTCCAAAGTTATTTCTAAATTCGTTGCAAGCATCTTGTATCCTTCGCCAGAGTTGTGCACGATTTTGTATCGGAACGGAATAAACAAATGCTTTTATGTATCCCCAAACACAATAATCGCAAGAATTCAAATCCGGCAACCTTGCTGCTGACCAAGCAACTGGACTTCCTATTCCAATCCAATGGTCTTCGTAGTTATTATCGAGAAAGTCTTGTACATTCCTGCTAAAGTGGGCCGGACAGCCGTCGTGTAGAAACCATAAGTTTTGCCGAATATTTAAACGCACCTCATTAACAAATCAGGTAAAATATTTTGTTTTTCTAAGTAGAAGCGTTCTGGAAGTATTTAAACAAAACTATTTACAAGGCGCCATCTTCAAAGAGCTCTAGTTCCCTTAGGAAGCATTTTCGGACTAGATAAATTGGGTTAAATTATCTTAAAATTATCTGAGGAATCTCCAGTCTTCGTTTGTCAGGAGAGTTTCTGGACACCCTGTATAATTATAATTAACATAAGTTTCAACATAAAAAATATTTAATATTGAAATTACAAAACTCGAACGGATCAAAATAAACCATTCACATTTCACTAGATCTATCCGGAGGAGCAACATTTGTACATAACCAACAAAAACAAAACCAATTTTATAAAATCTTTATTTCATTGAAATTAAACTGATGGTGGGGATGTTGCCAGCAACACTACGTTGTTCTCTGAAGCAAGCTTATATCAATAAGAAAGGCCGAAACGTTTTTGTATTTAAACACAGACAGTAATAAAAAATCTCGTGCTGTCAATACAAAATAGCCCGAGACATACCTATTCAGTGATAAACAAACCGGTAATCAGAGTATTTTTAAAGTCTACTCAATGACAAGCGCTGCAGACCTGCAGAACCGCTAAATAATAACAGAAACAAACAATAATTAAATTAGCATATTTATACACACCCGGTGTAATCAATATGAAATCATGAGAATTTTAAAATAAATCCCCAACCGCAGTATTCAGCGTCGACATGGAATAGGCTGTAATCGGCACACTCGGCACAGCTAAAAATTTGGCAGTTCAAATTTCCATTTAATACGTAACCAGCGGAATAAATCGAACATCGTTCGGGTCCGTTTTCCTATATGCAGGCGAACTCGCCGTCGAACTGTCGACTTTTCTTCCTTCGTCACCCATCAGTTATCATTTTCGCGTGGTAGAGGTTGATGAATTTCGCGTTGAATGAATTTTGCGTCAGAACTTGACAAAACGCCTAATAAATACCTTAAATATGCAACAATTTTTAAAGGTACCTCAAAGAATATACAAATTCCATAAATTTTAGAACACAAGAAGTTTGTCGTTAGAAAAAAATCTATCACTTTAGTACCAAACATGCTCTTATTATATCCATGTGGCCCTGAGTGGCAACGCTATTGGACATATATATAGCTTCAATACTTGAACGCATCAGAAAACTTGCAGCGTACCAGGAGTGTTGTGTTACCGATTGTCATGGGATGATTTGTTTATATTTTAAAAGGTCGAACAAACTTTTTTTCTTCGATTTTCTATCTATTAGGTCTTTCGAATACGTAGTTAAAATTAGTGACATTATGACTGAATCACCCTGTATACATCAGCCCTTGCCGAGTTATTTATGATGTTGGCTCAATGAATAATTCAAGTTTTTGACTCGAACGTCGAAAGCAACATTGTCAAAAATCCAAAAAACCTAAAACCTCCAGTCATCAGTTTTTGGCTAAGACAAGTTTTAAAGTATAACTAAGCGTATGTTTTCAAAGGAGTAAATTTGCTACAATTTGATCCCAGAACCGTCTCTGTGGATGGATCGCGCTCACATTCTGGCATTGTATAAAAAATTCGCAAAGACGCCAAGACTATTTAAAAACTATTAAAAATCAGAGTGAGCCAGTAGAGTTTAGGCATTAACTTGTAATCTAAATCTAGTAAAGATTTCGGTGGCGATTTAAGTTAACAGATTTGGAAGTGACTCGGACAGATAATGATACCGGCAGTATGAATAATCCTGTCATTTACGAATATACAGGGTGATGAATAAAACTTCAAAAATTAACAAGAGGCATTTGTTATGCATTTTTACTTACTTTAACTACTTAAACTATCAAATTTAAAAAAACAGTGGTGTACTATTTTTCCCTAAGGTTACTGATAACTACAGTTATGGCTGAATTAAAAATAGTTTTTTAGTATAGTTAATCTATAAAAATGTATTATAGAGTAGAAAGTTGCAATTAAGTAATCTTATTATTTAAAAATATATTTATTTTTTAGTTGCCATATATCTTAAACGAACAAAATTCATTCATGACTTATTAAAAAACATCTACACACTTTTAAAGTTTACACTGTGTTGTGTAGTTAATATCAACACATGTGCAAAACGTTTAAAATACAAATACTGCTAAAGCAATTAAAATATGTTTTTTTCCTTAGGACTTATTTAACAATTATTCTCGTATGTGATTTAGTAACAAAGACTGAACATTTCTTTGGTGTGCTGGACAATTTTTTTGTTTAAATTTGAATTTTATTCAGCGTAATCCGCAACATTACGAATGATATGGACCGCCGCACAAACGATTCCAAAACTAATTGTGAGGGAAGGCGAAACATTAAGTTAGACGACCTACAACTATAAAAGACATTTCACCAGAATCAGCCAAAGGATTACATGGGAAACGATGTGGGCTTCGCAAAGTTTAAGCCCACCTAAGCGACATATATTAGACCAAGGGAATTTGCCATTTTTATTTCCAAGAGAAAGGTTTGGCATTTGGTATATAATATAAATTTTCAGCTACAGTAACTTATACGGATCGTATCTTTGTGGCTTTTGATTACAGACGATTTTCACTGTATGAATTAAATTATACAAGAACATTTCATGGGTAATAAAAATAATAAACTCATTATTTTCACTGTAGTAATATCAAATTCAACAGATACTTGATGCTTCACATTTTCTTGCTAACGACTGCTTTTTACGCTATCAAGTTTGTATTAACGTATTAATAATGTTCGGCAATTTATAACAGTCTTTGTTATAAATGGTTCTCGTCTAAAAGTTAAATTCGTGAGTTGAGAAATCGAACGCCTTGCCTCCTTCTAGCCGTAAAGAAGGAAAATTTACTCCGCCAAACATTTTCCGCGTAAGTTGCTGTTAAACATCGTAAATCGGGCGTGAAGCGTTATCACGTGGAAGAAAATCGTTCGGGGGGGATTTCCTTTCTTTCTGTGAGGTGTACTTATAACACTACTCATAATATTGTCTAAGCAACAGATATAACTTAACCGCAGTTTATTGTGAGTTGGTTTAACAAAGTATAAACGTTTAAATCCTTTTGTAATACTTAACTTACTTAACTACACTTAAATCATAGTAAAACTTAATCCGATAAAATGCAAAAATATGGTTTTTTCTTATTCCAATTGACTTGTCGGTTGTAAAATGGTATACACCCTGGAGAAAACTTGTGTAATGGGATCATTTAATATTTGTATATTGTTTCCTGAATAAGTTTGTAATTTTAGTGTGATCTAAAAAAGAATATATAATTTTCTAACCTTAATTTCTTTAAAATATTTTGACAATAAGGTCGCACGCAAACTGCTATGTGACGTCACTGTCTCCTATATCATGTCGCGTTGCGCTCTACCGTTTATTTGCATTTGAAATACGATATAGAGGGACAAATGTAGAGTACCTTCTTTAAAGAGGAATGACCAAAGTATTTAAAAATTCAGTTGTCACCTCTATAAAATGACACCTGTCAAAATTTTGGCCCAACGAGTATGGTGGTAAGTCCGTTCCTGACTTCCCTGACAGTGTAAAACATCTACTGTAGTATGGTTTTATGAGCCTTTATGGCCTACATAAAATATTAAAATTTCATTAAATTATACAGGTCGGTTCAAAAGTTAGAGCCGAAAAGGTAAATCGCTGGGTACCCCTTAGGGGCTCTGTATCTCCGTTAAGGGGCACTTTAGGAAAAACATTTTTTGACAAACTAGTATTATTTTGACCTCCCCTATACACTCACGAAAGTATGCCATATACTTACCGGACACCCTGTATTACAAAAACAAAAATTAATTTTGTTGTAGGTATGTAGTATGTACCTACCTACATAAAACTCTTTTTAGAAACCAAAACATTCTATTTCATTATTAATTTTATTGTAACATAATAAACACATATTTTGAGTTAGTTAGTTGCTTTAAGTTTAGTTAGTTATCTACATATTTACACCTCTCATTGCGGCACTTACAAAGGTGATTTGTATTAAAATAGCCCATCACCATAACTAAATCTACTATTGATAGATTAGACAGATAATTAAGCAAATACCTAGTAAAATTGAGCTTTGACCAAAAGACCCTATTGGCACAGTGAATAGACATTTTTTAACTTGCTTATATTTTTTAAGGCCGTATGACACGGTATAAAATTATATATAAAATTTTGCACAGAATTATATAAG
This sequence comes from Monochamus saltuarius, assembly GCA_025584915.1. Classification (NCBI taxonomy): domain Eukaryota; kingdom Metazoa; phylum Arthropoda; class Insecta; order Coleoptera; family Cerambycidae; genus Monochamus; species Monochamus saltuarius. The sequence goes on along the minus strand of CM046721.1, from coordinate 110,689,266 downwards.
CATTTTTGTATATATTTAGTACTAATAATAATTATTGTTATTATAACCAATAACCAATAAATTAAGCAAACATAGGAAAGATTTGGGAAAGATGCACTGGAGGTTATCTAATTGTTCACATAAAAATGTATTCAGAATTTTATATAAATAGAACATGTTTTAATTTTCAGTTTTATATATAGAAAACTGTACATTCTGCTTGTATGATATGGGACGAACCACTTTAAATATAATATCAAATAAAAAACTATGTGAAATATTACATCGTGTCATACGGCCTTTAGACTGCATCTAAGAACAGCTACAGATTCTTTAAAAATTGCGTATAAAACCGTTAAAACTAATCGGCACTTTCCATTCAATTGACCTTACTTACTCATGGTGGTCCTAAAGTGAATAATTATTTGAAAAATATATTTATGGAATCACATTTCGTGTAAAAATAAACTATGTAGGTATATAAATTGGAAGTAAAAACATCTTATCAGAAGTGTTTAATATGTATCTCGCTAATTTAAACAAATATATGGATTTTTGTGAAAAAATAAATTTTCCCGTACAGATAAGATCCACGAACTGATTTGAATTTACCCTATGAAAAACAGATTTTATTAGCATTGTGGGCAATAAATAAGAAAAATTGATGCCAGATAAAATATATCATGAAATTAATGAGGTTAGTTATTACGTTCACTGGCAAATATGATTAATGATTATAGATAATAACCAGAGTAATTAGCGGAACATTTTAATTTACAAAATTACTGAAAACACCTTGTAACTATATTTTCAGTAACAATGATATTTGCCATGTGTCTACAATTAATTGTACCAAACTCTCATGGGGGGTTACACAAGCAATGGAAATAGCTCGTACGAATTGTTAAAGCGTATTTTAAAAATGCTCCAACTGTTAATGACGAACAATGTCTATCACTTTGTTAAGGAAATGATTTGCAGATTCACAATTTCGTGTGGTGTTGATATGAATCGTTTTTTCTGAAAGCCAAGTTCTACAATGACAGTGCATATCATATGACCGCAGATTTAATGAACAATATGAGAGAAGTTGCTGATGACATGAATTCTGACTTTCTTTCGAGATAGTGGACCCAGTGGAGAATTCCACCAAGAGACACCAACAAAATAATCGATGCAAAAATTGTTACACTTTTTACCACTTAGTGCTAATACACCGTTGAAAATAAAAAAGGTGTAGTTACACTTGCGAAAAAAAGGTTTGATGTACAAAGTGTTAAACGGCAGAGGTGAAAGAAAAACCTTTCATTGGTGTTATGGAGAACTGGACATGTCGACTACATTATCACGACTTTTCATATATAGATTTTGAAAGTGGGGTGTTAATATTAAATGATGACAGCAGGCATTAAAACTAATCATTTTACAAGACATTGTCTTAATAAATGCATTTTAATAACCGATATAACTGAGTTTAAAGTTATTACAAATTTTGAAGCCGGTAAACCCCTAACAGAACGGCTGTTTCATGAATGTTGTCCGATAGATCATTGATAAGCGACATGTGACAAGATGGTGCGCAGTCGTTGTTAAATGTCACGCTCCCCTGGGTAACCTTGATAACCTTAACTTCCATTCCAACCGAATCAACGTATTATACGTGTTAGAAAACAATCGTGTTATGGTTAAAATTTTGGTGTTTTGTTATGCGTGCGTTGTATCATTTTGTGTTAAACGTAATTTACTGACACAGTGATAATATAACAATGGCCCGAGTGTATTGATAATAATGACCTGTGGATATGTTATTTGGGTACGGAGATGTAATCAAAATCAGCACTGCAGCACAGAATACGCAGAAATTTTCATAAACTGCGAAATGCAGATATAATTTTATTAATTTTAAACATTTTACACGAGAGTTAAGGACCGGTTTACATAAATGCGGAAATGAGTGATTTATGATTTTTTATATTAACATTTTATTAGGCTATATCAGTTGTTCTTCGAATAAGTAGACGTATACTAAAATTACTACCCATCTTTCAACATCACCCCGTATAATGGTATCGATTGTAGAAATGCTTCATTTAAAATTAAAAATAGTACTTGAAATAACTTTTTTCTACGGTCATGCAAAAAACAAAACTTTATTGAACTATATTTAGTGGGAAAAGTGGTTCTTTATTGCACTAGTGCAATAAAATGTTTATTGCGTTCCTCTGTCATTCTACTACAGCGTTTTGTCATCATGACAAACAAACGTTCAAATCGACGTCATATTTTCCTAGAGTTAGTGTCATCTAAATAAAATATTTTTTAGTTTTTGCATGAACGTAGAAAAAATAGTGTATGCAACTCGTACAAAAAGCGTTATTGCACTCGACGTGTTGTCCTACTCGGCTTGAAGGCCTGGTTGGACAATCTCACGCCGCGTGCAATAAACACTTACTTTTTGTACTTGTTGCATAAATAACTATTATTTGATACCTAAAACATTTATAATTTATATTGCTAAAGGGTGTTACATTTTGTAAGCTATAAAAAAAACATGCACAATATATCATGCCATGATAAAACAACTGAAAGAGATGAGATGGCCAACTATTTAATTACTTTACAGTTCGTGCGTTAGGATGTAATTCACGTATTTTTCGCAGCCAATTAACGTGAATTACATACAGCACCCGACTGAACGAGATGGGTAGGATCAGAGCTCAGGGCTTAATATTATTACGTTTTTATTAGTTAATTACAGTTTCTCGGCGACAAATATCTAAAGAAAATCCTCCCACAATAAGATTATCGTATAATGCGCGTTACCCTTGAAATGTATAAGGCGCTATCGTCAAGCAAATCACAGATTAAAAGCGACATATCCTTAAAGCCTATAAAATGCAGCATTAGTTATATAAAGAGATGGCGTTATAAGGACGGTAGCAAAAGTGTGGGCGTGTATAAGTTCGATCTAAACCCGACACATTTCCATGTTATTGACACGAGAAATTAGCGAAGCACTATAAATACTTTGCAACGTTTAAAATGCACCTCTTCAACTTATATAGTAGAATTATTAGTTATTTAATAAATTTTGTGTCTTATTCAGAATCTAAAAAACTCATTTCATGTTGATATTCGCTGCGATCAAGGTACAAAAACTAAAGAAATCTATATTGGTTGTCAGATCATGTTTAAAATTATGATTCTACCAAATATACAGGGTGCTCCATTGTGCATAGCTCATCACTAGCATTTCGGGCAGCGTAAAATATACAGGATGATTTAAGTTAAAAATAAGTGGCGACTTTTGATGACCATTAAGATGAACGAATCGCGAATTCACGCAGTCTGTAGCAAACCTTAGATACAACTGCAAACATGAAGCATTGTCGAACTAAGCCACTCAAGGCTTCTGCAAAGTCGCTGAGACATCTGAGTCGAAAACGTCCACAATTACACGCTGCGACCTTTGAAAATTTTACGCGCATGTGTTTTACCTCTTAGTACCCCTATTATTCAAAATATGAATTTCTGTTATTTTATTCACATAGCAATATTTAAATGAGTGGCTTCGGTACGAGATAGATTTCGATATTCATAATAAAATTTTACATCTCCACTCGCTTCGACAAAATCAATATCGTCCCGGTGATTTATTTAAATGAGGATATATAAGAAAGATTTCTCATGAAGCAAGATTGGATATAAATAGAAGAAGCGGTGGTATAATCAATACATCAGTTATCGAGGGATGTTTTCTATCTCAGGGGATGACTTTCCATGAAACTATTTATAACTTTTTTAAGTAGATAACTTTTCTAAGTAGGAGCTTTCATAAGATAGTTATATTCTCTCTGTTGTGCTTTCGAACAGAAAATATAAAATTGAAGATTGCAACTTTCTTGAACTTACCAGATTTTTTTTATCACAGAAGTTTTAGTTAGAAGTTTTTTTCAGTAGGTTAATTTTTATTACACAATATACAAAAATAAAAAAAAAAACTGTCCTCAAATAGTTAGTATTTGAGGACTATTCGTTGTTCTTAAACGAACGGATAATATAAAGAGGTATTAAATTAATTCAGTTAAAGATCTGAAAATAGAAAAATGGTAAAACAATAATTAACTACAGACCAAGACTACATCGAATTTGGATGTATTAAAAATGGACCAACTGAGAAAAGCAATTTCATACAGAAACTATCCTTATACAATTTGTTTTCTGTGATAAATTTTTGCATATTTGACACTAATATATTATGTGCTAGTTGTCTAGAAATTATACACCTATCCTGAATAATTTTTGCTCAACCTTCGAAAATGATAAAATGGGAATTAGACTTAAAATGCATACTTGATGTTTTTTTTATTATTATTTAATAAAATCTATTTGAATCCTTAAATACCGGCCATGGCAAAAAATTATATATTATACTAACTCAGCTTTTTCTTATGACGTTAATGTATTTTGGTTTATTCTCGTAGAATGTTTTTCTCATACCGCAAACATCTCTAATATATGTAAAAATATAATAATATAAGAAAAACATAGTTGGCTGAAAAGTGATGTTTTCGTTTACAAAATACATTCTTGATGAAAAAATAGTGACTAAATGGTTTTATTTCTTCTATACTTTCGAAGACAACAAAGTTACACTCTAGAATAGTAGTAATTATTTAAAAATGGTGTATCCTACAATTTTTATTATCAATTTTACCTACAAGTGTAAAATCCTAGAGAGCCACCAAAATTCGTTCAAGTTTGAATCCGAATGTGCTGAATGAATTAGTTTATTTTATAAATTTTTTCCAAAATATGCGGATGTTTAGTCTTTTGTCACCTGTCAAAAAGGTTAGATGTGTTTTATATTTAACATTTCTAAAACATTGCTGCACCTTATTCCATACTTATTAGCAAAATGTAAATTCTCTAATAATCCATTAAAAAGAAACAACATTTCAAAACGATAAAATCCAATTTGGAATAATTGAACTCGACGATTTAATGTTTATACTATGGTACAAAGCAGATTAATAACAGAAAAATAATAATATTTATGGATTTCTATAATCCATTTAGAAAAAATAACGCAACACACAATACGTCAAAGTTGTTCAATATGCACGTGGATATTTTAATGGCTTATGCAAATCGAAAGACATATTTTCCCTCGGAATGAAGACTTACTCATGAAGGATTAAAATTATGTCGGGCAAAAAACGTATTATTCAGGTAAATATGTTTATACAATCTAAAATCAAATTTATGAAAAATACGTTCTTATGCATTTTTTTATTAAAAAACCTCTGATTAACATACTATTATAAATCATTTTGCGTAATGGTTCTACCTACGGACTCGAGGCAAGCTCAAAACGTCCACAACTTATCAAATAATTCGGTAATGATCCCTGTTTGTTTATTGTCGTATTTTTACGCAAACGTATACTCGTTACATCGGTCGTTGCAATTCGGAAAACCCTGTCTGGCCATCGTCGACGATTACGACACCGGCCCGCCAAAAAAAATCGAAATTCGAGATATCGACGCGATCCTGTCGCGGCGTGACCGACAAGTCCTAGGTTATGGTTGTTGTTTAGAAGAGGAGAGCAAAAGGGAAAGAGAGAGGGGAGACTGATTGAAGAAGAGAGGCACTAAACTAATCTATATAGGCACTGGAAGCAGTGAACGACGTACGGCGTGCGACTAGCGCGGAGACGCGTCGCGACGCCCCGGATAGCTGGGGTGTCGCAGTCGTTGCTCCGGGCAACCGGAGGCTGCGCCCTGCGAGACCAATCCGCCTCCGCCGTCGTCACGTGACGCTTGTTCCGAACCGACGGCCGAATTACCGCCCATTTTGCTCTAGGGGCAATGAACAAACAAACCTCTGTCTAGCATTCGGGAAATGAGCATGTATTCGGTGGAGATGTCGATAAAAGAAGACGAACAATTGGAACTATCATCTATGGATAAAGGGTGGCAGCTTTTTCGTGACGCCAATATCGGAGTGGGCTCCGGGCGATGACATTCTCATGCGGAATATATAATGTAAAAAATTATGTGTTGAAAAAAAACTGCAACCCTAGTTAGAATACAAATAGTATTGCAATGAAATTATTTTGGTTCTAAATATACAATTTTCGTACAAGTATGTTGCTGAAATATTGTGCCACCTGGTTATATTAAAACAGAAACAGACATTTACTTAGTACAGAGGGATAAATATATACGACGGATCGTATTGTTTCTACGGCCACTAGAATCGGTTATGCAACATTCAATCGTTTAATTTTATGGACGCCATATTAGATTTTAATCACCAGATGGAGCAAAAAATACAAACACATTAATATGTAACACTAATATTCTATTTGGAGGGTAACCCCTAAAATTATATATTATATTCAATAATTTAAAACAAAATTTAAATTTTCTTTCGACTAAAATGGATTCCTCGTATATTCGTATTATTTTAAGTGGCGATTTTTAACTGTCTAATAAATTTATTATTATAGATACATATACAAATATACATGTCTTCATAATAGGCAGAAGGTTGTCAAATACAAAATTAGTTACTTACATTATATGACTTAGAGAAACTTGAGTTTTCATGTTCTGCAGCTATATACGCAAAGATAGTCCAAAGAAAATTTAACGATAAAAGCACATTTTTAAGAAATGTGACTTTCCTTAAAGTTTTTCAACTTACATGAACAGGAAATCAATTCTGAATGAATGAATGATTTCTTCTATTTCCAAAACAAAGTTAGGTTTAAGGATTTCCATTAGTTGAAGTGCCTTTCATTTAATAATGAGACATTAAAAAGCAAGTGCTCCACTGAGAGCAATCAATAGAAACTGCTCTTAAATTGATGAACATAAATAAAATTCTACGTAAAATGTTAAGTGAGACAAAAATATTTATAGTCATAATTCTTTGTTTTTTCAGAATTATAAACCTTCGTTATATTTTTATTGACAATTGTGCCGTGTATTATTAATGTTACAAGATTTGTCCTAAACGAGGCCAGTTCACAACGACATGCTCTCAATATGTTGCTGGATAAATCGCGATCTCGCCCTAGAATTAAGCAGAAGATTCGAGACGTTCGTATAGGGGGTTTAATAAAAACACGTACAGGTTGATTCTTAACTTATACGCATAAACTTGTGAAATTATAGCTGAGGACAATGACGAATAGTGACAATAAATTTGGTAGAAAAATATATTTAATTTCAGAAGTTTACACACATTTATGAGATGAAATTTTTTGTTTATAAAAACCAAGAAATAAACCAGTCAGGACGATATATTTGGTATTTGTACCAGTACTTTGTAATCAGTTGTAGTCCTATTTGAATTTATGTTCACGCAATTATAATATTATGACGCATAATTTCTTCTCAACTTCTCAAACTAAGAACTTATGGATATGATACTGGTACACGGGGAATCATATCAAAATTCAGTAGATGCAGCTCATCTTTATGCCTAAAAGTTTCCCCAAAGATAACGTCCTTTTTACGTGTTGTTCAGCGGGGTAGAGAAACTAGCAATTTGTGCATCTCGAGGAAGAGATTTTAAATGCCGTCTTGGAGCAACCTGGCATAAGAACTAGGGCAATTGCAGCGCAATTTGGGATATCACGATGCACAGTTTGACGAAAATTAAGGCGTGACTTACTCTACCCATTTCACGCGCAGCAAGTACAAGCCTTACTTCCAAGGGATCCTTTTTGTGAGTTATTACATCAGCAGATAATTGATACAGGTAATGGTATTCACAACTGTCACAACAAGCATTATTGGGCATTGGAAAATCTGCATGTCACTCGGCAAACACACCTTCAACAACGCTTGTGGGCTGGAATTATGAACTGAATACTTATTGGCCCTCTCATTCTGGAAAATCGGTTAACTGGTGCGCTTTATTTACAAATTTTCCGTAATAATTTACTGGTACCCCTTGTAGCAGTTATAATATCAACGCTAGACAGCATATTTTGCTGTCTTTCACGATGGTGCTACATCACATTTTGCGCGACAAGTGCGACAACATTTGGATCATGTATTTTCCGAACGATGGATACGCCGAAGTGATCCAGTTGGGTGCCACAAAGTTTATGTCACGAACAACTTGACTTTTTGACTTTCGTCTTGCTTTAACGTGCTACGTTTAAGGGCGCCGTATTCCTGAAAAAGTGTTTTCTACAAATATAAATAATTTTAGACATTTAAGAACTGAATAATATAGAGTTTAGCAAATAACAAGAATGTTATTTCATGCCACCTGCAAATATTCAAAGGTACCGAAGTATAATCAATATATAACATCAGAAAGCGATCTATCCAATGAATTTTTAGGTACTGAAATCTTTCAAAATACGTATTTTTTAAATTCAACTATAGATGTAAACATTGTTATAACATAAACTTACATAGTTCTGCATATAAGATTGTTCACTTTTGTTTATAAGTATGTGAAAATAATTGTTAAAATGTGGGGTTAGAATAGCGAAATTATGTGTCATATAAATGCATTTTAAAAGTTATTACATTACTTGAGGAAAGTTTAAATAGTAAAAGTGGATAAACAAAACATCAATAATTCCATTTGTGATATTACTTTTCGAGATTTCAGTACCTAAAAACACTACAAATTTGGTAATTTTACGGCGCGAGATACGGGCACCTTAACGACATCCACTCACTCCAACCAATTACAGATATCGAAAGAGCCCATCAGGAACGAATTAATTCCGTTAAAATAAACCGCACTTACGCAATACCTATTAGACCCTTGGTAAAATTCATTGAAGTAATAATACTTCGGGATAATTGGAGACGAAAGTCTTATGATACAAACAATGAAAACAGTAATTGAAAAGGTAAATTGAATTGTTTCCCTCTTATTCTCTTTCATTTTATCTAAGCGATATTTATAAAATCATCCAGGAACATATTTATAAAATCTCTCATGCCTCTAGCTAATAAGAAATAATAAGATAGAAGTGGCAATATCAATGTAATACGTACATCTAAAGATTACGTGATATATTCAAATCAAACATTTATGAAATGCCTACATCAGATAAATATTTATAACTTCACTTATACAAGAAAATCCATGTTTTCTTAAATTATATACTTCTGACACACAAACTCTTCCTTCCTTTGTTTACCTACCTCGATATTATCCAATATTGGATGCCAATAAATCAAGGTATTTATTTTGTCAAATCTTGTTTACGTGGAACCAATATATAATATGTATTTCTGATTTCACCAACGACAAATTTATTGTTTTCATATGTACCAGAAATAGAAGAACCCAATATACAGAAATTGAAAATAAACCCCAAGGAAAATAAATATGTATAAAAGAAATATTTTTACGACGATTATAAAAAATAAACCTATCTACATATCGTACATTTCTTTTCACACATTATTTTTAATCATTCAAACTGGCTTGAAAAAGACGAAATTTCGATGTCGGCGTGAATTTTATGTATTTTTATAAATATAACAGCTATAAATTCGAAACTCTGCTACATAATTTTTAGCATGAGCAAATCCAGGCCAAAGTTACACGTGGAATAAACCTTAATCGTCGGCAATTATGCTTCTAAAATAAGTTAATAAAAAATAAATTCGCTAACATTGATGTTCTTTCTAGGAGTATAAACATATCGTTTATATTTATAAAAATCTCTATACTGTTAGGAGTATGTATACAGGGCGTCAACCATTGAACATAACTGCAGAGCAAGACTTGGTTTTTAACCAGAACCAGACCTCAGCAATACACTGTAATTTATAACTCGCCTAAAAATCAACATAACACAGGTCACTAAAACTTCGATTGTTAGTCCACTATTCAATAACTTAAAAAAGTAACACGCACGTCTATGCATAAGAATACATACGTCATATACAATTTTTAGATAGGCTTTAAAAAGCTTCCAATTTTTGCTAAAATATTTAATTAAGACAACCCGATCAGGGTGTATGTTTAATCTTGTTACACAAGATTTTTCTTTCATTGTTGAGGTTGAATGAATGATTTGTGTTTTCAGATCAAATCTTATTGTGACCTGAACAAAGATCCAATGCGTCAATTGTTCAGCTTATAACACACAAGAGATGAACACGTTGAAACAACAAAGAAAAATTTGTAGACGATTAACTAGTACATGGACGATTTCTCACGAGAAATAGAACCAATTTTCCGGAGGGACTGAAAGTTTAATATACAGGGCGTTTTTTTTTCATAGGTATCTTTTTATTATATAAATTTTGTTACATTTGCAACTTTATCTGGCAATAACAAAAATGTCATATAAATGTATGTTCACAACTATTTTATAATATATTATTATTCATCTGTTTTTTCTTTTCAAGTATAATGATTTACACTGCACTTTAGCAGTGATTAACCATTATTTACTTGTGATTAATGATTAATCATACTTCTGTCACCAAATTTAAATTCTTCAGTGTGACAGTATAGGGAATGTCTCTTGTGTGAAAATCAAACACCCTACTCATTATACCAGCTACGACAATATTAACATTTTTTCGAATGATAGTAAAAGTTTATTAACGTTTTATTTGCTTTGTTAAATTTATCAAAGATGTTTTGACAGTTTCCAGTTGTCTGTTATGTTATCTGCATGTTATGAATGTCAATATATTGTATTACTTTTTCAGTAAAAAGTTTGCTAAAATATTGTTAATTGCCGTTGACAAAGTATAGTAATCTATTTGCATATAATGATCATTATATGCTCGTTGAATAATATACTACTTTTGATAGACGACCTTATTCGATATCTGAAATAAAACATCCAAATTCGTATTTAAAAATATGAAAGACACTGTACTCTGAAAAACATATTTACTTAGCAATTTTATTACACCAAAATTTATTTGAAAAAGACCGTAAATTATTAAGTTCTGTTTATAACAGGTACTTTTGAAATATGTATAAATGCTTTTCATTTTAAATACCAACCGAGGGCTATAAATTATCGTTTATGTACTTACGTACTGCAAACTTGAATACATGCAATAGAATACAATAACCTGTGAAACAGTCCCGACAATTAATTATTTCTCATTATAATAATAAATGTGAGATACTTTCATGCTCTAGAAAGTTGAGATTATGTTCCCTAGGTACAAACTGTACTGTACTGCTATTAGATATTCATGCAGCGTAATTAATGAAACCCCAGTTCACAGAGAACAATGGAGTAACGAAATTAACTTTTCCGTATGTGGAGAGTATTAGCAGGCAAATTGTATGGTTGCTGCAAAAACCGTGGGCCAAAATAAAAGGGATTTAGTGTCGAGGGAAAGTTGACAAATGCGACTGGAAACGACGCCCAAGACGGCACTCACAAATATTATTGGAAGTTGTATTTATTGAAGTGGTATATTTCCAAATTTGATATCGAATGTTCAGGGGCAGTGTGTCATTGCTCGTTAATTCATTTCACACGTTCATGCCAGATGCTAAAACTAAATACATTTTAAAATACCTCGTCATCCGAGTTATCAAATTAATAAATTTGCTAAACATCTTAGGATTTAATTTGTATGTTTGTAAACAGTGACCGTCATCAAGGCCCGGTGCATATTCTCAGTATGATGCAAGTTTTCTAAATGTCACTCCTCAAATGCTTTTTCTTTAAAAGCTTCGATTGTGATGAATGAACGAATACTATTTTTGTAATGGTTTTTACGCTTTCACGGCCGGTGCTATTATTTGATATGTAGTGATTTTTCGAGTTGTTGAGTCGCGGCGAAACTTTAACAGCCGACGTTACGCAATTTTAGTGTCAACATAATTTTTGAAAGTTTGTCGCCTTAAAAACATTCATTTTTTGTAATTTAGTGCAATATGTAGTGCAAAGATTTAGCGTAGTATACAGTTTTATTATTCTCAGTTGCAGTTTCTTAAATATTTTGATGAAAATATAATGAATTATTCATTGCTCGCATGACGTAAGCAGTCTAAATATTTGTCGCAACTATACTAACTCTATCTTAAAAATAGTAAGTACCGTGTACGACGCACGAATCATCATACTTAAATCACGACACCGGAGTATAGTCGCAGTATCGCTAATATGTCTTTGATAGGCATACCACTACATAAACTATTTTAATAGGTAATACAAATATAGCACGGACCACTTTTAGCTTTTTCAATATGTAAAATAAATTATTTATTATTTCTTAGTGACGCTAACTGACTTCCTACGTAAATGTCAAACTCCAGTTACAACAAAACGGAACGGTTAACAAAAATAAGTCAGAAAGAGTCTCAAAGAAAATACTGTTTACTGAAAACTTATGTATGACCCACCGCTGACCTACTTCCTGATAACCAAGGGAGTGTCCTGGTGTTGCAGGAAAATAAATCAATTACGTAAGGTATTAGCATTGATCCAGGGTGAGTGACTGTAAATAAAACACTTTTAGAGGGAGATCAGATACTCCCTTAAGTGATGTTTGCATTTAAATAATAGCTTTTAAAACTTTGAAACAAACGTGATTTATCAGTTATTCAATTAGCATATTTATATAATTTAATTGATAAGTAATAAAAAATTTAATTTTGGTTCATTATGCTATTCATTGCTAAATAAGAATATGTAAATTAATGCTACTAACCGTCACCGCCTAAATTTATATCTGTGCCGGAAGATATTAGAAAGGTTTATTCACATTTACGCGAATGTCCCAGATTTAGATTACAGTTAGTATTTAGATGCGTTGGTGTTGCTGGTCAGATTTGTCATAGCTGACGTTATATAAACAAAATATACATTTTGTGTACCGGAAAATTTACTAGACCTACATCAAAATAATGTCGGTACTTAAGAGTGGTTTTAGGCTTTCACGGCCGGTGCTATTATTTGATATATAGTGATTTTCTGGGTTATGTCGTGACCTCGGTAATAGAACAGTAACATAATTAAGGTGCAGATCCTTAGCTTTACCTGGGATTCATTGAACTGCCCTCGTTATTCTCGGGCTAGGCTCTGTGAGTGCAGATCCACCGTCAGTATCTCTGGGCCCACCTATGTATTGATTTCGGCTCCTGTTGGTATTAGGACTGATACGGTCGGAACTGTTTCTCGGATAATGGTGGTCTTCCAAAACGTGCCGTAGCCGCCTCTGTAACTGGTCGCATCCCATGCTTTCACACATTTCGCCGCTGTTCACTGTCGGCATCTTCAGTAGTGACTCCGCAATCGGAAGACCACCATTGTCCTATCTGGCTTCCTTACGGATATAGAGGCCTTCCAAATAGGAAGTTAAATATTGAATTTTGAATGAGCTGCAAACTATAGTGTTTTGAAATTGTAGACTATAGATAAGTAAATCAACCGTTTTAAATTTACCACAGCTAGGCTTAATATTTAAAGAAATTATTGCTGTCGCGACGAAGCTTTTGCGGATTCATCACTGAAGGTGTCGACAGAAGAAAGTCGAAACATTGGAGACATGAAATGCGATCAGTTGTAGAAACTACTATGAGATATTTCTGAGAACCACCGTTGTCTAAGGAGAGGTTCCAGTCGCAGGAACCGTGTAGTACCAATAATAGGAACTGAAACCTAGCCCGAGACCAACAAGGACAAATCGATGACTCCCAGCTGAGAACAGGGATGTATTTTTAAATTACATTACTGCCTGAAAATTCATCATATTAAGTACTGGAAATTTTCACGTTTTAACTGCTAATTAAAAAAGCAAAATGTAATATCTATACGTGACAATTTATGTTATCCAATTTTAATTTAAATTTATAGGTTTAGTATATGTATCTTATTTTTTATAGCACTTGGTATTTACTGACAATCTAAGTTGCCACCGGTGGTTACGTCACCATGCAAGTGGGAATCCTACCTCATCCATCACCAACTCAAATCGAGGATGTTTTTTTATCCCAAACGTTTTTCTTCTTATATTAATATTGCTCTTGCCATTCTGCTTCTGTCTGTTTAAATATTACCGCACATAAAACCCAGAAAAGGCCATCAGATACACTCGCAAGACCGCTACATTTCCCCCAAGTTTTATGCCTCCGTTATCAATAATTTATGATTCAATAAAATACTTCGTCTTGATGTATTCATAAAAGTAACGACCTGTACATAGCCCGAGAAAGTAATGGGTTTGTTTGTGTAGAAATGCATATTTTTGTTTATTCTATTGATTACAATTCAAATATGTATTGTATATACTACAGAAGAACGTTTTACCGTTATATTTTCTAAAACATTTCTTTAAAAGGAAAAAGGCAACTCATTCAAATTACTGCTAAAATAGTTATCTTGGCCGTAACATATTTATTTACGTGTTATCAAGAAACACTTTCGATAACTGGCCAAGGTCTCTACTCTACTGATGTTAGATCAAAACAAAACAAATGCCACCTTAGTCCAAAATCAATTTGATCCCTTGAAGACCCTGTAACTTAGTGGGCATGCGCGATGGAAAAAAATATTAGTTTTGGTACAATTTTGTCCTGATATATAACCCAATACGTATTTCTACACTCACACAGCGACACTATAGAGACAGCCAAATGAATCTGCATACCAAAATGTTCGTATATCTCATACGCTGAGAGTTGAGACTATTATAGCGACACAATTATTAGGTTAGTATAAACAAGAATATCAATGAAATCTTTTGTTCTGAATAGGAATTTATCAATATAAACTAACGCCAATATAGGTATTACTTACACAAAATAATTAATTTAGCGAGTAGTTGAAAATTAATGTAGCATTATCCTAACCTTTTTCCGCACAAGATCAATCTGCTAAACGCCATGCATCCATGTACGGTGTATGTAACTATGCCAGTTGCCATGTCTAAACCACATCTTACAACGGAAATATTGTCCTAACCTTTTTCCGCCCAAGATCACTGCTAAACGCCATGCATTCATGTACGGTGTATGTAAACACTACGTTGCCAGTTGCCATGTCTAAACCACATCTTACAATGGAAATATAGGAGTTGACGTCACCTTTATTTACCATTTGCGACTTGTGCAACTGCCGATTTTCATCAATATTTATAACAACCTGACTATTTACAAACTAAGCAATCAAAATGAACAATACGGAGTAGAGCACATTTCTCAAATTTTAAAAATGACAGAAATTATACCTAGGATATGTCCACAATGTTTAACGTAATTAATTTTTTTATTTATTAAATGAAACTTTAACATCGAATCTTTCATTATCTTTTTAATATGGCCTCATTCCCAAGCAAATATTATGTGTAGAGATAGTGGAGCGCGGAGTTTAACAGGACCGTAGTCAGTTCACAAATGAACATAATATATTCACAGAAAATATATCGTACTATTACTAAATAGTAAAGTTAAGTCGATGATAAAATACCTAAGTATATAAATTAAGATAACACGTAAAAATGACAACACTTACCCGACAAACCTTAGAGTTGACACAAGGTTTCCGTGGCATATTGGAAGTGATTAAAACATTAAGTTCTCTGTGGTGTAATTACGATGTTTATCACTTAATATTAACTTGTGTAAGGAAGATGACTACTGTTAGTTGACAACGAACAATATGAGAAATTATCGAGGTATGAATTAATATATTTGTTGGCAACTCCTGATACCTATGTAGTAACCAAAACTTTACATATGTTTTCCAAAATAGTGTATCCTGTATTTTTTTCCAACACGCTTTGTATTTTAATTTATTGGCATCATATATATTTTTTGTACATCATCCATTATGTCAAATTGTTCATTTAGGGACAGTCCATGCGATTCCAGTTTCCTTATAGCACTAAGAAACCATACAGCCGGATTCATGAAACGGGAGTAGCGCTAGTCAGACTAACGAGTTTACGCCCGTGTAAAGCGCGTTAGTTGGCCTAACCAGCTTTGCGCTCATTCACGAAACATGCGTTGCTAGGTAGCAAAGCATGCGTTGCTAGGTAGGCTGTTTATTTACGTCCATATTTGCGCCAAAAGTTAGACCCAGTATTGTACCTGTCTAAAAATCGCGTAACTTCGGCCTCTAGTTCCTTGCGTTTCCCATTGTATATTTAGTATTTATATTCAAAAACTGTACTTTTCAGTACTACGGATTAGTTAACATATCATAAAGTAAGTATTATACATAGTAGTGAATAGGAGTATGCTTTATTTAAATTAGTGCAACAGATGCGTAAATTTTTCGCGTAACCTCCGCTAGTCTGACTAACGTTACGCCTTGTTGATGAATCCGTATGATAGTATCTATCAATGTAACGTATGTCATCGCGAATATTTTGGCCCTTCAGGAAGTCTTGCAGTGTGAGTATGGCGCTGCTATCATTAGGATTAAATCTACAAATAACTTCTTTTATGCCATCGAAATGTCACAATGCACTACGGCTTCTAATCAAGTACCCCATCTAGTTGCAACTGGTTCGGGAGGCAGACAAAGCTTCCCTAACGTATCTTCTCACAACAATTAATAGTTATTAATGTAAATTATGTTACTATTTATAAATAGTTATTTAAATACACACGGCGAATACAACTTACAGCAGACGTAAAAAAGAAAAGTATCGACGCGATACCGGCTATTACAGCGTGCCGTAAATAACTAAAATTAAAAGCGCAGATCGAAATACGAAGTTGATGAGAGCGAAGAAATTTTAAGTATATATTCTTAATATTAAAAATACATGGAACCCTATCTTATTAATTTTAAAAGTTGGCAATAAAAAAATATTTGCAGAATATATGAAAACATTTATGAAGTAACAAGCCATTTGGCTGGGATCCGTTCCATTTGTTCCTGTTCATTAACAAACGCCTCTCGGAACGCCTCGACCTCATTTTAGAAGTGAAGCTGCAAAATGGGATGCAATCGGGTAATCCTGCACTTTTTGCCTCAAGCACAGGAAACAATTATTGAGCAACAACGGCGTTCGCGATGGCAAAACAAGCACTTTAATATATTAGGTGACCCAATTCGAGATAATTACATTAACTTTTGTTTTGATATGAAAACAAAGGTGTTACACGCGAGACTACTCCATCATGACATCAAATATCTATATGTGACCTGGACTAAACAAACATACACGTAAGTATTACGATATCTAAACCTTCTTTCACGCCAACGTTATTTTCGCTAAAAGGACGTTTAGCCAAGTATTTGAGTTATGTCATATACAGAGTGTCCAGAACTTATGGGTCAATATTCCGGGGGGTAGGGGTTCTACACGAAAAATTCATACCACAAGGCCCTATAACATACAATGTTCGAAAACTCAAAATTAGCGAAGTTACAGGACGTCAATTTTTTTTATAAATTTCTTCTAATAACTTTTTTGTGTTATGCCACAAATAAATAGCTTCAGACAATAACTTTTTTTTGAGCTACCAATTTTTTTTAAACTTTATACACGTATCATCACTAGTGTTCGTTCTTCTTTTGACGCGTTGTAACCCCGCTAATTTTGAATTTTCGAAAAAATGTTATTGAGGTCTGAGGTATTAATTTTTTGTGTAGAATCACTCCTCGGAATATTAACGCATAATTTCCGGACACCCTGTATATTTTAACATTATTTTAATTGTAGATTTGGGATTTGGTATTAACGATACAAACTAAGGAATACGCCCTATTAAGGCAACAAATGAAACTATATCTAGAGTCGTCGCTTTAAGTGGACTGTAATAATTCTTATGAATTTTTTATTTAGTTCTGATTATTATTTTATGGCTTTCCAGTGATCATTGAAATCAGGCCATCAAGTATCAAATTATTGCAGAGAAAATAAGAAATAAGCGGCTGGTTCACACAGGGTGATTCAGAGCTTATCTAAAAAAAAAATTGGAAATAGATGCGTCATGAAAAATGGAGTCAATATAGTAAAACATTTTTGTATTAATAATTAAGTAATTTTGTAAATTCCTTATAGTTTTCAAGTAAAAAGTATTGAAGATGCGAGTCTTTACATTAGTTTCTCAAGTATCAAAATGGCTTACGTGTATAGCAATTCGGAGTTGATGGATATCGTTTTAATTTATTGCGATGTGAAAATGCTTTAAAGGAACGATTTACCGACAAACATGTGCCAAATGCAGCTACTTTTACGGCGGTGTGCAATGAGAGGATCAATTATATCCGTACTATGTACAACGTGACCAAGCATTAATACCAAGGAGGACCGGTACCATGGTCGCCACGATCTACGGACTTGAAATCATTTGGACATCTTTTGTGGGGATATTTAAGAATTGAAATGTATCGCACCGAAATAATATAATAATAATATCTCTACCCCTCATTCTAATCACAGGGATTAGCCCAGAAGTCGGAGACTTGTGCGGGAGAGGGGGCGGCATATTATTATTAAGCAGGCCGCATTTGCGCCCAGGAACGACTTACGTTGGTAGGCCCTAACCACTATTCAGTGCAGGAATGAGGAAAACCTGGAAAACCTCATTAATTAGGGGGGTAGTCAAATATCAACCGGCATCAATCTCTCACATTGACCCAAGCTAACATTATTCCACCCTACCATACCCACAGAGAGGGTGCCAATCCTCTCCACGAATACAGCTTATATACGGTCTACCGGCAGCTGGGCTCGAACCAACTCCGTCTAGTCACCTCGATTCAAGTACTAACGCCTTAAGGTGCCCGTATCTCTCGCCGTAAAATGATCAAATTTGTGGTGTTTTTTAGGTACTGAAATCTCGAAAAATAAAACTCGTAGAGCAAAAGTAATATCAAAAATAGAATTATTGATGTTTTGTTTATCCACTTTTACTATTTAAACTTTCCTCAAATAATGTAATAACTTTTAAAATGCATTTATATGACACACATAATTTCGCTATTCTAACCCCACATTTTAACAATTATTTTCACATACTTATAAACAAAAGTGAACAATCTTATATGCAGAACAATGTAAGTTTATGTTATAACAATGTTTACATCTATAGTTGAATTTAAAAAAATACGTATTTTGAAAGATTTCAGTACCTAAAAATTCATTGGATAGATCGCTTTCTGATGTTAAATATTGATTTTACTTCGGTACCTTTGAATATTTGCAGGTGGCATGAAATAACATCCTTGTTATTTGCTAAACTCTATATTATTCAGTTCTTAAATGTCTAAAATTATTTATATTTGTAGAAAACACTTTTTCAGGAATACGGCGCCCTTAAACCGCGCAACCACTGACCGATCAAATGGACACCTACTAACTAAAGTAGATGTTATAAAATGTTATTTATTTCTTTCCTTAGGAATTTATTTCCATTTTTTGTCCAGTTGCCGATTGTATGGTTTGCCGCTTTATCAGGTTTTAACAGTGGACCAGTTTCCAGAACCGTGCAGAAATAACGACAGATTCACTTAGTTTGTATACCAGACAGCTAGTTTACAAACTAACCCAGTTTACACTTTAGCCGTAACATATTCAAATACAGTGGAATTTTTACCTTCAATTAAATAAATCATTAATCAAGTTTCATTAATCTGCATGACACCTTCAAAGATATTTTAGGGACGTGAAATTTTTATTCAAACGCCAGTACTTCAAAAAGTATTTGTGTTGTTTATATTGACGTATTGGTCTAGATCTACCACCTCCCATAAGATTTGCCACCTTATATGTCACACCACATACAAATGTGCACAAAACAAACCTACGATGCGATCAAAACAAATTCTCTCTAATATTTTGAACGGACATTACGTTTCCTACATGATTCACCCGAAAAGCAATACCAAAGAATTGTATAAATAAAAACAACTGTTTCATTATAATAAACGACCGAATTTATTGGCACTAAAACAAAGATCGGTGAATCGTCTGTCCTCACTGCTAGTCCCGGTATTTTGGAATTTTTCATATCAAAGATATTCCCACTCACTTAAATGTAGCAGGCACGCAAGTACGACATTGA
The DNA here is from genome assembly GCA_025584915.1 of Monochamus saltuarius. Classification (NCBI taxonomy): domain Eukaryota; kingdom Metazoa; phylum Arthropoda; class Insecta; order Coleoptera; family Cerambycidae; genus Monochamus; species Monochamus saltuarius. The sequence goes on along the minus strand of CM046721.1, from coordinate 110,669,289 downwards.
TAGATATATCGGGCTCATAACTTCAGAAAGATATTACTGGAATTTAACTTTTGACACTTAATTAAAGATATATTAAGAATTCGTTTTTATCTCAGCACGATTCAAAATAAAATACTTTATTTTCGACATACCGATTCACGCAAACCAATAATAAAGAAATGATGGATAAGCAATACAGGTTTCTAGTTACGTGTCAAGAAATTAAAATTATAAGAGTTCTATTTATAAAGAAAAGAGACCCTCTGTATAAAAAACACGCCTCAGGTGACGTCAAACATATGGTGTTCCATAAGGTTACCAAGCAACAATCTCGATTATGGTAATTGAATTCTTCAAGTATTTTGAATGATTTATTGTTAAAGGAAAAATGCCAGCTTTTATATTCCATTTTCTCGATCTTTTTTCTTAACACGAAATATGTATTATAGCTAAAACTAAAATGAATAGAAATTTTCATATTTAAAGTAACATAGTAGCAATACGAGTACTTAACAAAGACAACTGACAACTAATATCCTCGATATCGTTAGGTACTTGTCTTAGGCCAATGAATGGACAATTTCTACAAGAATTGCTTCAAACGAGCGGTAAAATTTGCAATGACGGTCCCCATTGTGGGGTCGGTTGGTCATGATGCTGCGGGATAAATCGAGTCTACACCCTGGCATTGCCTAGAAAATTCAATTGCGACTGAACAGTATAGTGATTAACTTGGATGATATTAGTAGTCCCGTCGTTGGTGAATAGATAGCGCTGAAAAATTTAATTAGTTGTTGATGTGTGAGTAAGACAAGTAATTGAAGGGAAACAATATATTCTGACATGGGCCACTGAATAATAAATAACTAGTATGGGCGTAACAATCCTAGTTAGAAAATAGCAGTAAACAAAATGAAGATTCGTGACGGTTACTTTCGCGTTGCCTACTTGATACACTTTTGCAGCATGCGTCATAATCTAGCTTTCCGTTATGTTAGACAGTTTCCGCACTATTAGCAGCCAAAAGTTGTGTCACCACCATCAAGAAAATTTTAATGGATATCGCTTATTAGCTAAACTACAACTTGTAGGCGGCAATGAAAACGATATAATATGCATGAAATAGTATCTAGTTACTCTACATTTTATTTAAAGTCTTGCTTCCAAAATATTTTTATGAATATTGCATAATAAAAATGCTAATGCAACGAAGTTAATTTTTTTTAATGCAAATCGCATTGTTAATACGACTCGTGCAAACGTGAAACGAGATTTTCGGTTTTATTTTTAATAGTACTACACTATACGTCGCAGCTGGACTTAAACTAAATAAAATGTTGCCAAGAGTTTCTTCGGGCAAATTTCCAGAGTTGATAACTTTTTTAGTGAAATCTATTTAAGACCATCCCAGATGAATTTTGCGATTTATTTTGAATTGCTGACGTATTCCAAATGAAATATACTCTAAATTGTCAACATTAGTTTATTAGTTGTTTCACTCACCAATAGATTTAATGAAATTTCTACCCAGAACTTCGGTTTTGAGAGTGTCATTATTGTTACAAAAGCATGTACTTAGTTACTGTTTCTACAATAATTTCTACAAAATCTTGCGCAATCTTCTTCAGATGCGCAATAAGAACTTCCACATACATTTTTGAGATACAGGGAGAAGTTTAAAAAAACTACATTTAAGGGATTGATCATCTCATAGAATTGCCGAGATAACGAAATGATGAAAACTGCTTCTAATAGAATATTTTACGTACAAGATGTCTATTTTAAAATATGACCCAAACATACTTTTATATATGTATAATTTTTAAATATAGTTTTGTAAATTTCGTCCTGTATCTAGAGGTCTATGAAAGTTCTAATTACAGCCTCTTAACTTTCTTGAAAAAGCAATCCAGTGTTGCCAAAACGTCAATTACATTGATTTTGGGACACCCTGCACAACGAAAAAATAATAGATTTGCCGTGGGGCAAAACTTAGATGTAAGCCAACTTTTCAGAATTATTCCACTGATCCCTCCGATGATAAATTGTGTATCAAGTCAACACATGCACATAAATAATGCAAAAGATGAGAATCAATCATGTGCGAGTCCTTTTTTTTAACATACTCCTACATCATTATTCAGAACACACGTATTGATCTTACATAACATCGAAAGTTCCCGTTATATGTATAGTAATTTTATTTTAGTTCCACTAGCTTTACAGATTTTTTTAACGATGTTATAAAATGTTCTCATAAAAAATTATCTAAATACGAAATTTATTGTAAACTAATTTTAGTATTTTCGGTGTTCAACTAAACACTGTACTATTCGAAGATATTAGATAATATAAGATCTCAATACATAAAATAAAACAACAATTACAAACTTATGAAGCTGCCGGGAAAGGACCAACAGTGCCAAAAGCTATATATTTCTTTAATTAACGAACAAAAGCCATTATGTAAATGCAAACGACAAAAGAGTCTGCCAGGAAATTTTTTTTGCGCACCTGTGACTACTCACTGGAGCAAAATTACATTTTCATATTCACAAAGAACAATTTCCGCTAGATGAAAAGGACACGTAATTTTATTTATATATTCTTTTATAAGATATACAGGGTTAGTTATAAGTAGCGCATGGATCAAATAACTGGAAAACAGCTAAATCTGCTTAAATCAAATTTGGTATACAAAGTGTGCCAATAACATCCAACCAATATCGGCGACGTTGTCAAGTGACCACTTTTTGCTCCTAAAAATACGAATTTACTTTTTTTTATAGCATACCCTGTATATTTTTACAAATTGAACACGCTGAAACGGCAATGCAAATATACAAAACATACAAAGTTAAAAAATAAAATTACATTTTCCCACTTTATTCGCGACGCCTTATTTTGCAAATTATTTCCGTCACTATTTGAGATTAAACCAACAAACCCTATATAAACGTACATGTTATATATACAGGGTGTGCCTTAAAAAAATGTAATTTTAGGAAAAACTTCCGATTGGATCCGACATGATTGGTACCACTCTGTATATAAAATATTATTTCCGTAGTAACAGTGATTTTCCAGTTATGTGACCTATGAGCTTCTTTCGACTAACCCTGTAGAAATAAAATTTAAAAATTATATATATTACATTATACAGGGTTGTTGTTGGTAAAAAAAAAATAAGTCCACTTGATAATTTGTGATGTAGAAACTGATAATTGAGTTGAAAAATTACAATTAATTTGATAAGATTAAAAAAGTTGTATACTATATAAATAACAAACAAATTGATGTTATTCCAAACCATAATCTTTAAAACATGTAAAATTAAAACCCCATTCATAGGATTATTTTACTTATTCAGATTTTCTTAAATTTGTTACCGTAATATTTCCAGTTAAAACAAGTAAACTAACAGTGCTGGTTAATTATTCTAGAGTAGTAAACGCAATAAATAATAATAAATGCTTAATTTATTACCTGATTTTCTAAAAAAAAAAAAATCAAATTCTCATATGGTAAAAAAATGTCCAAATACACATTGTGTTATTCATGGTTGGATTCATCTTTATTTCATTCCGTTTCCGGTGGCCATAAGAATATCAAAAGTTGACTGTAAAAACTTGGGCATCTATAGTTGCAGCAGCGGCAATAATTCAGACGAGTTACGTCATACGAAATTCTTTATATTTTCATTAAAATATTTACGAAACTGAGAATAATAAAACTATAAACTACACTAAATGTGTGCACTAAATTGCAAACATTTATTGTTTTAACGCGGCAGATATCGAAAATTATGTTGACAATAAAAACAATTGCGTAACGTCAGCCGTGACGTAAGTCGTCTGAATTCTTGCCCCGACAATAGCAGGCGTGAATGTTTTTCCACCTTCATTGAAAAACTCATGTCGAATAATATAAACGTAGGTACATGACAAACTTTTTCCGTTTTGAATCGATATTTCATGAATTATGTCTCTTTTTTTCAGAAAATTGGAGACAAAATGCACAAGTTTTTCCTAATTTAAGCCACCCTGTATATACATATTACCGTTTCCGAGACCACTATAAAAGTCATGTTAATGAAAAGTCATGTAAAGTTCATGAATTATACAAAATGTCTCATATTTCTTTTCTGAAAATTGACATAAAATGTACAACTTTTTCCTAATTTAAACCACCCTGTATATATTACCGTTTCCGAGCCACTATAAAAGTCGTAAAGGTGACTATCCTGTATATTATATATGCCATTGTTCGTCAAATGATTCCAAAGACGAAAAATGAAAAACGCAAGAAATAATTTTGTATGTTCCACGAGCTCAAAATGAGCCATTTTAAATTTGGGGCGGCAGCGGCGGCGCCTAAATAATACATTTAGCTGATTTACAACAAGCGTCTAGATACCGAAACCTGCCACATAAATCCCGCTTTTTTGGAACGGCTAAATTTAGAAAAATACATTTATGCGATTCCAGATGGAACGGGCTTCCCTAAGGTGACAAGAATTTATAGCGTATAGAAATAAAGGATAATACGTCGTCGCCATATGACGAATGTGAAAGAAATATCTAATTGAGGCTGCTAAAAAAATTGCAGGAACAGTATCACACATCTCTGGTAAATAAATTATTTGGAATACAATTCTGAAAGTATATTACATTTTCTGATAAAAATGAATTCTGACGGATGTAATATTGTAGCGTAAAATCACGAAATATTTTTTTTGTTTTCGATAAGTTCGATTTGGAATTTATCTGATAACAATTTTATGATGATAATAGTCAATCGGTCTAATAATAGCCCTGCTTGTAAGACAACTCAATGTTGCAATTTTATTTAATATTCAAAACAGCAATACCTAACTGTTAGAAATATTAGTGCAACACAACATGCAATAACGGAAACTAAAGGCAAAAACTCTATACCAAATGTTACCTACGGTAACCATTTTGGTTCTTCGTATTTATCGTAAGATTATATATGGAGCCTAATAAGCAAATATTTGAACATCTCATCCCATCCCAAAAAATGTATAAATTTAATTTTTTTTGAATCAATATACACAGTGATCAATACATGTATGTACAAAAGACGTTGGAGCCATATTTCTTACCATCATTATACGAATGTTTTTTGTTTCATCATTAAAAAATTCTTTCAAATTTCTGTAACTTTAATATCAGCATTTTTTCTTAAATGACATAACCCATAGACGACATGTAAAAACAATACTGTTATGCAATAACAGAGATAAGAGGCTTTTTCGCGACTAAATATTCAGTTGTATGCCACAACTGAAAATTGTGTAGTGAATATTTTATTTTTGCGAGAGTGGCAAGACTAGATGTCTTACTACAAAAATTTTAGATAAGGAAGATAATGCAACAAAAAGAAAATCAAAAGAGACCGCGATTATTTTGTTGAATGGAGATAAGTGTGTGTCAAACTGTTCAGTAAACATTGATCATTGTTGGCTACAGTTGTATCAAGTAACAATAAAATAAAAGTCATTTAACATCTCTATGGAAGCAGATAAACAAATTTTAAACTGTCAAATTTGACATACATTTAATACATTTACCATTTTGAGAACAAAAACACAGTTTTTCGAAACGTCAAAAATACGGAAGTGCGCTATAGTGATGTGATTTTTGTTATTTTTTACTTATCTGCTTTTTTCAGTGTGATTCAAACAAACTTAGTTTCAAAAATAACCCTTGACTGATCCGTTTGGCGCAAGGGCTTATTTAATTAATCTTTATTTTCTTCAAAAGTGTGGCAAAACCCAATCAAACTAAAGAAAAATTAATTATTTTTGATTCATACTTTTTGATCATGGAGAAAATATAGTCTGTTACTCGGTTACAATGAAAATTCTATACTTGTGGTTCCTCATTGGTTCGGAATCTTATCACTCTTATCGATTTTTTTCATTCAAACCTTGTTACATTCTTAACATCACAACTATATAGGATGTCCGAAAAAGATGAGCAAACAATTCAAGGGATGATTCTAGACCGAAAATAAATGCTACTTCTTTCTATAAATGGATTTCCAAAACTGATTATTAACGGAGTCACAGAGTGCGTTAAAGTAAAATTTTATTTTCGATATTTGTAAATAACTTAAGAAATCAAAATATTTACATCAAATTTGTAAATCGGGGGTTTTTGCGGACGAGAAATTCAAATATGTTTCTAATTTTGACGTCACTAGTAGGGGGCGCTACTTATGGCACATCATGTTTCTTTTAAATGACAGAATTTTTTTGCTGCTTAGTGTATCTATCTGACTATTGAAACAATCGATTCTCCTACCCGTTATATATGAAAAAGGTATATCTTATTGAAGTCGTTAGGAGTAACAGTTTTCAAAATAATCTTATTCGAAATATTCAGTGCACCATTTGAAAACTGTTGTCGTTTCAGTTAAAGTGCCTTTTCTACTGAAAATATAGAAAAATGTTACTTGAAAAAGTTTGTTCAGAACGGTACATTATGGAGAAGTGCAAAATTTTTAAAAAATCGGCCTGCTTTGATAAAATCTTTGTGCTTTGTTGAAAAATGGTTTCATCAAACCTCGCCGATCTTCTTGAAATTTTGCACGTCTCCATAATTTACGATTCTGAACAACTTTTTCAAGTAATATTTTGCTGTATTTTCAGCAGAAAAGGCACTTTACCTGAAACCAAAACAGCTTTAACTCTGTGCACTGAGCATTTCAAATAGGATTTTTTCAAAAATGGCTACGCCTACCGACTTCAGCACCTTCACCTTTTTCAAATAAAACAGGTAGAATCGATTGTTTCGATAGTCAAAATTTAAAAGAAACATGGTGTGCCACTAGTGACGTCAAAATAAGAAACATATTTGAATTTCTCGTCCGCAAAAACCCGATTTACAAATTTTATGTAAATATTTGGATTTCTTAAGAAGTTATTTATAAATATCGAAAATAAAATATTTGCTTTAACGCCCTGTAACTCCGTTAACAATCAGTTTTGGAAAAAATGTTATAGAGAGGTAGCATTTATTTTCGGTCTAGAATTATCCCCTTCACCCGGTATATTTCAGAATTAGAAACTTTCATTACATTTACGTTCTGCCACTTGTTACGTTAAGTTGTCAGTGCCTACAAGAGGCAATAATAGTCGCTAAAGCGAAAATTTACAATATTCCTTACCGCAATAAAATGCCAACTCAATTTGTTTATGCCTATCGATTGTAGTTTTAGCTTCACAGACCATTTTGTTTGTAGACAAAATGATAGAAGGTAATTACAAAAATTATGAAAAATCTAAAACATTATGCAAATCTGAAAAAATAATAAATGTTATACTTTATTTCAGTTTTCGACTACCGCATAATCGCATATAAATACAACATCAAAGACAGGATAACAAAAGGCACTCACCTATCGAAGATCCTGGCCTCCTTGAGGACGTTGCCCAGGTTGATGTAGGCGTCCAGGAAGTTGGGGTCCAGGCCGACTGCCTTCTCGAAATGGTGGATGGCCAGCCAGATCTCCCCTTGCGCGTTAAACACGCACCCCAAATTACTCCAAGCGACTGCAAAATCAGGTCTAGTTTCTATGGCCTTTAGGTAGCAAGCCTATAGAGACAGGTCAGAATTAGGCAGTGCTTTTGAACTCTAGCCTCGTCGCTAGCGCGTCCAGTTCCGCAGGACCTCTCGCAAAATCGCAAAGTGCTCGCTACATCTGATTTATCGCAAAGCGCTTACGCACCACCTGGGAGAGGGCGGAAAAAAGACGTTCCGTCATATACACATTCTTAATGTGTACGAAATCCGAAAATGCTTTTAATATACGGTTTCGCCATTCATCAGAACATTGCTTTTCAACATCAGTTTAGAATAATCAATATATTATATTATGTGTAGGTTACTTGACCGTCAGGGATAATGTTAAAACGAAAAAGGTGACCAGCAGACCTTTTTCCGTACCGTCCGAGTAGTTTTCTGTCTTCTGGGGTAATTTTGGATCTATTAAAGTATTATGGTTAAAGATCTTGGTTCAAAAATCTGACTGACTTTCAAATATGCCAATATAAGAAAAATGTGAGAGGTTGCGTGGTGTAGAACCTTATTTTTATGTGGATATCGCGAGATCGAATCCCGCATAAACCAGATTATTTTTTTTATTTTAATCATACACGTATTTTACATTAGCATGATAATGAAACCCTTATTAAAGATATTTTTTACCGTCACCATCTAGAGGGATTTGAAACATGGTAAACAGGGTTATTATCCTCGGGCGCTTTGTTACTTGTTTTTTTTTTTCATCGATTTTGTTGTGTGGAGACCAGACCTTTTTCTTTTCAAACTAGGGCTTGTCTAATAATTCTCTCTCTTTTATAGCCGAATACAATGCCTTTGAAATTTCAATGGACTGAATTAAGACGTTAAAAACCAACACGGATCATTTTTTATTCTCAAGTAGAAACTGATAATTCTTTATAAACGGAATCCTACTAATATCACCATATAAAATTCTTGTCCTGGCCATGCTGAAAACTATTTTTCTTAAAATGTACACTTTAAACGGTATTGCAATATTTCACTAAGAAAATCAAGGGCGGACAAATACCAGAAAAAAAATCACTAATTAGTACTTCGTTTTTTAGATATACCTAGTGTGCAGTATTATATTGTTGTTTATTCATTGTTACTCATTTCTCATTTATTTTACATATTTCCTGGTGAGGCTGATCAGTTAAATCAGCAGACTTGAAACCTTGCTACAGTTTTACTTCAAAGCTAATACATTTTGATGATTATCCAAAACAACTAAGGATACCAAAATTTCACAGGATCAGAAAGTTAAAGGGTGAAAACCGATTTTTTTTCTTAAAAGTCAGGGTAATCACTATAAAAAAACAAATTGAAGAAACTAAAAAGATTGTGGTTCCACAAATCAAAAATTTCATCACGCAGATGATTTCGAATAATTCATATTCCTTATTTTCAAAAAAATGTTTAACATATCGATTTTAACTGGACTGTTAATAATAGCGAAAAATAAAGGAATAACGAAGAATATACAGGATGAATCAACATTTATCTAAAAAAATTTGGGAATAGATGCGTCATGAAAAATGGTGCCAATATCGTAAAAAATATGTTTGTAAAATCCTTGTAGTATTTTCAACCTTTACATCACTGGGCTACTGTAGCCTCGATAGAGAGGAGATTCCGAATATTGAAATCCTTACTTACTTTTATAGGGATTAAAGTTTTTGTGATGCCAGTCCTTACATTAAGGTCTTTCAAGTGTCAAAATGACACGTGTATAGCAACTCGGAGTTGATGGATATCGATTTTAATTTATGACGATGTGCAAATGCTTTAGCGGAACAATTTCCGTGTGCCATGTGCTAAATACAGCTACTTTTACTACGGTGTGCAGTCAGTGCGAGGGAAATTTGAAACGGTTCGTGGAAGCAATGGAGGTCCAGGGCGTCCACGGCGTATTGCAGTAGTGTGGCGTATCCAAACATTAAATTGCAAGGAACTGGACGAGGAGGACCGGTACCATGGCCGACTTTAAATCATTTGGAATTTGCTTTGTGTAGATATGTACTTAAAAAATGAGGTGTATCGCACCGAAATGGATACCTATTTTTGATGACTTTCGCAAACGTATCATAGTTGATGCCAATAACTTACGAGTTTGAAGCGGACAAGAAGCAGAAAGATGTGTTAGTATGTAGAAACTAGGTAAGACGGGCCCAAAATGTTGTAACTTCAAGTAGGTATGTCAAACTATTTTACAAATTAAAATCTCAAATTAATTCTATTAATAATTCATAACAATAGCGGCAAAAGCAGTCGAGTTTGCCGCCTTATAAGGTTTTACAGTAGACCAGTTTCCAGTGCCGTGCAGAAGTGTATTTTTAAATCATTTTCGAACTGCTCTTTGTCATTTTTTTTTAATAAAATTTTATTTGTAAGAGTCCCCCTATGCACTAATTTTTTTTTTAGATAAGTTCTGAATCTGCATATAAATTCATCACCTTGCATCACAAAAACAAAGGATTGCATTTATTATTATTGTTGGTTAGAAAATTCCCTGTGGAGGCGACGCGATTCAGCAGACGATGTTTCAGGCATTTACAGAGATCTAAAATGGTCTAACCCGCTATTTTTTATTGTCACGATTGACAACAGTTGTTTTATTTACCTGATATTTCAGTCAATCTCACGTAGTTGACCAAGCAGCAATCAGAATAGTCCGAAACTAGCGAGTATTGGCTGAGAGAATCTTATGAAATATTTCTGGCAACAGAAATTTATTAGCAAAGAGAAGCTGGTTTGGAATAGGAAACGGCGGATGATTAAAGAAAAAGGAAATCTATTACACGTGTGGCAGTTTGAACTTGCGAAACAATCTAATGAATGACTGATCAAAATCGACGATACCGTCTCTTTTTCCGCCCTCCGAATCAGCGGACAAGATGCGCCCTACATGTATAGCTTTTACGCAACGCCAAAGGAAAATCTACGCCGAGCGTATCGCTGGAGAAATTCATCTACAGGGGAACGGTAAAATTACGCATAGACGCTGTTGACGCTTTGAGAGGTCCCGATAATCTCCGATACCTAAAAACAAAGACCACCATAATCCGTGTCGCTTGCGTACTTTACCTGACACTAAGCCATTGGTTTATGCTTTTACCAGTCTGTCTGCGGTGGGCTGACAAAATCGACCAAATCTGCCACATACCTGTATTATCGTACAGCAACATAGTAATACCATTAGTCAGTATTCTTACTTCTTACAATACATAATATGAAATGAGTTTTGGCGGTCACAAAACGAGATGTCACCAACGCTTGGAATTTCCGTGGACTGCACAAACAGCTGATTACGTTACACACGGTGTATTAAGAACCTACAATACTTGATAATTTAATGATGGGTTTCTTTGTGATTCAATGACACTTTTGCAAGGACTTCACAAATCTTATTTTGTGAAATAGGTTAATTTTATCTGGTCAGCTACATTTGCTGGATACCAAGACACAAGATGTTAATCCATTCGCAGCCAAAGGAAGAAACTGTAATCAATGAGTGAATTAAATTTTGGAAAGTTGAAAGTTAGGGCGCGTTCGCATAGCACAAAAAACTGAATCCTAAATTATTTTTCGTTAGCCTCGCCACTTTTAATTAGTAATAAAATAATTAATTAAAGTAGTATTTATAATATTATTTCGTTCTTGATATTTCTTGAATTTAAATAATAGCAACCTTAAGCTTCGTGTTTGTTTCAATATTTTGCTACAAACTTGTTACCAAGTTGTTAAAATTTGTAATAAAAAGAAATATTAAAAAAAAGTTGCACTGTACAGGGTGGGCAAATTTCGATGTTTTTATATCTCGTTAACTATAGGAGATAGAAAAAATGACCTATCGTCTTTTGTTTTCGAGTAATAAACAAAACTTTCCACTTTTCGATACATGTCTGGAACTTAGTTGTTTGTAAAGTTAGAAAAAAATAATTAATACATTCTTGAGATACTATTTTGGGTAGAGTCCAGTGGCGTGCCTAATGTTTTCCTAACTTTATAAATAATTATCACGATGATGTTTAAAAATCAAATTTTAAATGTAATTTGTTTAATGAACAACAGATTTGATTAAAATTTGAGAAAGCACGTTTTTTGTGGTGCCGAACAAACTGGTGTCCTTAGTTTTTTTTGTACAAAGCAGCTAGTAGCACTTTCGATGACATATTCTCTAACTTTTTTAAAATTAGGTTTTTCCCATTCTATGCCTTGTTATATTATGTAAAATTACACAAAACAGGTGCCCTTATTAAATTTGTTAAAAATGCACCATTTTCGAGAAAAACAAATGCAAAAATTATGTTTAAACATTATCTTACGCGCCCTGTATCTAAAAATGAGTGGTTCTAGAACATACGTTTGTTAAGCAAAGCCCACTTATTTTATAATGTTCTATCAGCCCTAGTAATATTGTCTTTTTGAAACAATATCAAGAAATACAAAAATTAATAAATGGAATATAACGCAAATCAACACATTAATAACTAAATTAAAAAGATATCTGGAAAAATACTGAAAAATATTTTAAGAGTGACATAAAACAGGTACTAAAAACATACAAACAATTCCTTTTATGATACACTGATAATTATTCTAATGAGAGGAAAATTTTTACTGAATCCACGAACACGAACAATATGATGAAATCATGAAACGCACAACAATATTTGTGATAATGTAAGGCTAAAATAGATTAACAACTTGTACGCCAGTTTAAATCTACGAGTTTCTAAATAAACAAAAAAAAAATCAAATATAGAATAAGGTTGTGTTGTAACTTATACCGATTCCAATCGTCACTTGGTGAAATCCTTTTTCGGATATCAATACTTCTACAAACAGTATAGAGGGACAGAGGGAAAATGATTATGAACATAATTTTTGTTTGAAATTGCAAGTTTTCGTACATATAAGCGCTTGCAATTTCAGTCAAATAAAAATGAAAATTAAGACTGTCAAAATTACCAGAGATGCTTATAGTTTTCTTTAATATTCTTTGTAAACGAAATATTAGCATATAAGAAATTAATTAATGTAGTAATTCATACGCATATGCTTGCTTTTGATATTGTTTTGATTACGTAAAGTGTTACTTTCATTTCCAAATATTAGAAGCACAAAATCTCTGGTAACAATGATCGATGCAAGAGTTATTTTTGCATTTGGCCGACATTTTTCGTGAAAAAAATATTCCTCTACGATACCAAAACTACGCCAGCGGCACCTGAAATCTAAAAAAAAATTAGCAAACAACGTCATCAACGTCACCCGAATATAACACGTTTCTCTCTATATCTCAAAGAATCGGGTGGAAAATTGATTAAGTTGTTAGCTACACATCCTGCAAAATAAAAATAGATAAAGAATATTTGATGAAACGCCAATAGCTTCTGGAGTGGAAAAATAACTAACCTACCAGTCTACCACAGCTACGCATTAAGCTCAATACACACGTTCAGAGATCTGTTCACAGCTGCACTGCAATTATACTTACGCAGTTTGAAAATTTTACGCAACGCGCATATTCGAAAATAATCGGCCAAAAGATGGTTAACAGTTAAATATGTGGTAAAAAAATATCACCTCTTGCATTTGAATGGAAAAAGCTGCCTTTAAAATGAAGAAAACATCATGGTTTAAAAACAACTTTGCACTGATGCCGGGATAGGATTCATGGGATCAAAAACTACATGCCAGTCTGACTTACCTTAGCTTCATCTAAACGACCGAGCGCTTTTAGTAGGTTACCCAAATCGCTACGAACGCAGTAGAGATCCTGAAACGCAAAAATAAAAATACTATTTTATCGAGAACGATACGAAACAACTATTTTATAACTAGTCCATTGAAAAGTTACATTTGGGGTTGCATTTTTTATAGAGGACGCAGTTTTATTGTTTAGATGTGAGGGGGAGGGATAAAAAAAGCTTAACTTGAAGTTTGTGGGGTCGCAACCCTCTAACTTCGGCCGCCATCTTGGAAAAAGGGGGTTAAATTGTTTTTAGCATTTATCAGGTAAACTATTGGTCATACAAAATTTTTTTAAAAACATTTTTTATTGCAAATTGAATCCTCTACAATTTTAGTCCAGTAACTTTTTGTTGTAAAATCAAAAATAACCAAGATATTAAAGAAAAACAATCAACATTTTTGGACAAATTTTCTTTAAAAGTTAGATTAAGGGGCCATTTAAATGGGGACCTCAAAATTTGATTTTTCCGAAATATTTCCAAAAGGGATCAAGTTAAAGTAATCAAATTTGAAATTGAGAATCACAATTAGATCGCGAATCTAAGGGTCTGAAAATAATTCCTCATAATTAGTCATAGGTGTGCCAAACTGAGGGGTCAGTGGGTAAATATTGCTCTAACTTTCTTGTATCTCAAGATTTTCATCGTCAGATCAAAAAATTCTAAATTCTCGGCTATTTTACATGAAAAAGGCAAGGAATTATTGAAAAGAATTAAATAAATTTATAATTAAAATTGAAATCAATTTATAATTATTACAAGGGAAATTTTCCTTCCCTATAACTTCCCTACCGAGTTCCCTACCCTTCCCATGATAAACACGCCACTAATATTATTTATTATTGCAGTCATAATTTGATATTGAAGTATATACAACAAAATATACCACAAATTTCGTGCTATATACCGAGTTGCATAATTCAATGACGTCACTTACTAGTAATGCGATTAGTAAGTGCCACCACTAGCCCAAAGTCCCTAAAAGTGGACCGTACAGAAAAAAATATTAAACTTTTTCTTTTATACTTTAAACTTCTTGTGCATTAAACTATAACATAGATTACCTTAAATGTGTCTATTTTTTAGTAGATTATTAGAGTAAACTATCACAAACTTTTGTGTAATCAATGACTTAATTTGATATTTTTTATACACATAAATAAAATAGGTACCACATTTTACATCACAGTGTCAACAGGATTCTCAATTTGATATCATGTCATAGGACAGTACCAATTAATGACGGCATTGCCAAAAGTATTCATTTCAAGTCGGTGTTGAATTTAGCAGCTGCAGACAATTAAAAAAAAAATAGTTTTGCGAAACAACCGTGTAATGTAATATTTGCTAATGAACTTCAATATTTATAGATATTCTTAAAGGATATTCATCATGTGCATTTAAATTTTAAATACTATTGTTAGACGTACTTTTTTCCATGTATGTTTACTATTTGTCTGATCTTAAAAAGACTTAGCACCCCATAAATTATAGGTATTCGCAGCCTCTCCATTTTGGAGTATGTTTGTCGGGTTTCAGGAGTCGAGATGATTAATTAATAATAATAATAATCTCGCACTCAGAGAGAACCAAAATGGCTGCTACTGCGGATACCCACTCTACAGAGGCTTAAGGCCGATTCCCATTTAAGAGTTTTTAGCAGGGTTTTGACGCCAGGACGCAAATAAAATAAAATCTTTGGTTTTATAAGTTTCCCTACAAATCTAATGATATGTGTCACCAACCCACAAATCTAGTGACTTTTCACGAAAAACCCGTCACCCACTGCAAAAAATAGAACATGCTCTAATATCAAGGGCAACCATTGAGGGTTTTTCATAAGACTCAAACGCAGGTGTGTATTGAAAAATCTTGGGGTTTTGACGCAGGGTGAAAACCCGAGGTCAAAACGCATAAATGGGAATCGGCCTTTACGCAAAGTTTTAGATTTTAGATTTTTATGGGACCTATTTCCAAAGAAATGCTCTCAATAGAAGGAGCGATCGTCAATCGTGAGAGTACTTCAATATCAATAGCCCTGTTCGCACAACAGTTGGAAACCGTTTCTAATCGTCCGACGCATGCGCAGTTTATCGATATGTCTATATGAAAAGGTTGAAAATGCATTGTTTTAGTTGAAATGCTCATGCACCTGACAACTGGAAACTGATTTGTGTGAACAAAGCTATTTCTATTTGTTTTATAAGCCACGTAAATAAGAAAAAGTTCCGTGATTATGATTGCCGAATTCTAATACTTCAGACGTCACAAGTGCCTAAATTATCAAAACAAATGTAAAGCAGATATAAGACTTACGGCAATTTTACTGGTTTCGGCAACCGGCCGTTTAACAAATTAAAAAACAAACAAAAGGCTTCCATAAAGTTACGAAAGTAAAAAGTATGGTCTCTTCGTATTTATAAAGGCATCTGTCAAAGATAAAATTTTTCAACAAAATAAAGTTGAAAAAACCTTTTTAGTTAACATACAAACATCTAACCAAATGAATTTTATTTCATTGAATAATTTCCACTAAAACAAAATTATACCATTGTATTCCAATAACGCTTAACTTGTGGACATTAAATTAAATTATATTATAAATCAAGAAAAATTCAGATAGATATTATGAAAACCTTTGATATAAGATTTGTGTGTTTTATCTTCAAAGTATGATTTAAAAAACAATGTATTATCTACACGTGCAAATATATCAAAAAATGAAATGGTGATTTTGTTAATCTAAAAGTTGATAACAGTAAAATAGTTGCATAATAAAATATAAATAAATGCCACATTTATTAGGAAAATTATTTTATTTGTATTCATTTTGTAGTTAATTTATAAGTGCTAATAAATTCTTTTTGAAACTTTCCTTCATTAAGTTATTTAGCCTTATTGTTAGAGTTACTACATATTTAAATATGTGATATTACTTAACAAAACTAAAGCGCTACTTTAAAATTTAGAATTATTTTTTCATAACATTCAAATTTTTGTTTAAAAACTCTTAAATACAGCATTTATCACAATAATTGCTGCCACTGGTAACTGTTGTAGGGCAATTATAATATAAAACAGCAATTTTAAATGTACCTATTTTAAAGAAAAATTGTACAACATTTCTCATAATTGCCTCATAAATTTTAATAAGGCAAAATAATCTGAAACCCTAAGGGATGCTGTTGCTTTCTCAGTGATTTATGAAAAGTATTTTACAAGCAATTTAAATATTTTAATTCTGGTACTTAATTATGATTAATGTATTTGGAAAAACCGTGGAAAATTTACGGATTCAAGTCCATTCCAGCAAAAAATTTCTTTCAACGTTACAAAACTAATTTCAGATTAAACTGATTACATTCATATCAAACCTGAAAAATAAAATGATTGGATTGAATTCCCAACCAGAAAAACAGTTTTATAATTTTCAGGTTATATCACAATTATGTTTTATCGTTTCATAAGTTTTACTTTCGAAACACAAATTTGTTTTATTATGCCGGCAAATATCATTCTAGCTGAAATAATTTATAAATTTATCACAAGAACGTTTTGACAGCTAAATCAAAAATCAGCCTACATGGTAAATATTTAATTAAAAATATTTTTGATTTCTGTGACAAACTTACAATCTTGCTAGTAAGACTATAGTCGTTTATAATAATTTTTAGTAACGTTCCATAGTATTTCTAAAAGCCGATTCCCATTTAGGGGTCTTTAGTCCTTTCAAGGTCGAGGGCAAAATGCTACATGCACATTTGAGGTTTTCCAAGGATTTTGTAGATGGGTGAAAACTTGTTATTTTAATGTCTATGTAATAATTCAGTTTTAATTTTTATTATTATTGATTTACTTATGAACATAGAATATGTTTATGAAACATTGAATAACATAAAAATGATCGTAAGGTACCGCCATTAAAACAAAAAAAAAACTTAGTACTTATGTATCACTGGTTTTATAAGTCCCTAATGGTACGTGTATCACCAACCCACAAATGAAGTGATTTTCCAAGATAAATCCGTCACCTACTGCAAAAAAATTGAACATAGGTAGTACCAAAGGCAAACACCCAGCATTTTTTATAAGACTCAAAATGCACAAGTGTGTAGGTACTGAAAAGTCTTGGGGTTTTGATGCAGGGTGAAAACCCGGGGTCAAAACGCATAAATGGGAATCAGCCTTAAGGATACTATAAATAAATAATATTGCTTCTTAGATGTGGGTTGTCAACCTATAAAACTATTGTGTTAAAAGAACTTAGAGACAAGTTTGCTTCTAAATGCAAATAGCTGTATGTTACACTATAATATTATTATGTAATGATATCAATTCTTGTAAAACAAAAATAGTAATATAATAGTTATAATAGAAAAAAAATGTTTGACGCAAAATTACATTGACAAACCTTTCTATAAAGTAAATTAGAAACAGCAAAATGGTGGGACCATGTTTCTTTAGTGTCAGCAAATGGCAGAACCTCGGGCAGAACTCTAGTTTTACCTGTTTTTAGCTTTCATAGTTATTATATAAGAATAAACATGTTCGTCTTTTCATTGAATGTTTTGGAAATATGGAAAGTCCATGATGCCTTCATATATCATTTACAATTACGATATGGCCCTGTTATGACAAAATCTTTATAAAATCAAAATTTTCAGTATTTTATAGAAATCGCTAAATTAGCTTAGGTACTTGTCATTTAACGCTGATTTTTACAACCAAATTATTTTAAAAGCAAAAGCCATTTTCACACAATGCTGAAAATGATTATGGCATATAACTACAAAAATATCAGATTTAGCCGATTCCTAATATTGAATAGTAAAAATTATGACAATTATGAACAGTTATGATGATTTTGTAATTTCAAAAAACCCTTTTTTAATTATAATATTGATATATTTATGCTTTAGTAATTATTTCTTATTGTATTTATTTGTTAATTATTAAATAAACATTATTATTATTATTTAATATTATTAAAATAATCACTTTACACCCAGTGCATATAAAATTCACTACATATGTGATATATAAATCACAATCAAATTAGTTATAATAAAAAAAAAATGTTTGACGCAAAATTACATTGACAAACCTTTCTATAAAGCAAATTAGAAACAGCAAAATGGTGGGACCATGTTTCATTAGTGTCAGCAAATGGCAGAACCTCGGGCAGAACTCTAGTTTTACCTGTTTGTAGCTTTCATAGGTATTGTATAATAAACATGTTCGTCGTTTCATTGAATGTTTTGGAATTTTGGAAAGTCCATGATGCCTTCATATATCATTTACCATTACGATATGGCCCTGTTATGACAAAATCTTTATAAAATGAAAATTTTCAGTATTTTATAGAAATCGCTAAATTAGCTTAGGTACTTGTCATTTGACGCTGATTTTTACAACCAAATTATTTTAAAAGCGAAAGCCATTTTCACACAATGCTGAAAATGATTATGGCATATAACTACAAAAATATCACAGATTTAGCCGATTTCTAATTTTGAATAGTAAAAATTATGACAATTATGAACAGTTATGATTTTGTAATTTAAAAAAAAAACCTTTTTTAATTATAATATTGAAAATAATCACTTTACACCCAGTGCATATAAAATTCACTACATATGTAATATATAAATCACAATCAAATTTTCTCCGCAATAAAAATTGCTTTCACAAAGTGCAGTAAAATAATATTGAATCTGAGTATTATACCACATAACATTCTAGTTGCAGACATTATGATTAATCAGAAATACTCGTTATCATTAGTTTATATCACTATTTTTTAATTGTTTCCAACAGATCTTACAAAACCTCAATGGCGACTAAAGTGCTTAATGCTGTGCCCATTTCAGTTGTATAGTTGCAGTATAAACATTCATACAATGTTTTTGTGACATACAGTTTTATGATAACCAAAAATGTTTTTGCTTTTTATAAATTACCATATAGCTAGTTGCTTTTAATCGAAACACCTAAAAAACTATGTTATCCCAGTCAGTATTATACCTACATATTCCATCTTCCAAACCCTTTTCATAATCCAGACATATGCTATTTACAAGAAGCAATTACCAGTGAAACAAACAAATTAAGACTGTAATAACCATATTTATAGTTTCTTGCATTAAAATGCATTTTCTTGTCTTTGAAATATAAACTTTTATATAAAATTATAAGTCTCATAATTAAAGCAAGGAATCATACAGGTATTTATACTTAAATAACTCAAAAACAGATGAGCTGCCAGCATAATTTTTAAATAGGTACAATTTAACAGAAATAAAAACAAGTAGGTAATTGTTATTTGCCAAGTACCCAACAAATATTGTTAAAGAATATCTTCTCGATTAAAGTCAATTAAAATGTGGTATAAAGTTAATCACAATCACTCTTATTAATAAATTTAAATAAAATTTATCTAAATTGTTTTCCATTAAATAAACAAATGCAACAAGTTGTCTACATAGAAATAAAAAAAACCAAACTTGATAGCTTCAATTACCAATTGCTTCTTACAATATACGCCTTTAAAAAAACTTAAAATTCACTTACTGGGTTATATTGCAATGCAGTTATATATGCTTGTACCGCTTGCTCCATGTCACCAGCAGCAACCAGGGCTGCTGCCAAATTTATGTAACCATCGATGAAGTCTGGTTTCAGTCGAACCGCATGCCTGTAATTTTCCAAAGCCTCTTGAAGCTGACCCCGTTCCTTGAATACATTTCCAAGATTACTGAAATAAAGACACTGTTGAATATTGTATCCTTCGAAGAAACAATAAATTGGGCATTCATTAAAATCAACATCCATTGTCAAAAACTAAACAAAAACAAATACTAAGTGACTTTGAAATTATGCACATTGTCTGTAGGTACCTGTATGCCTCAGCTAATAAAGGATTTTGCTTTATTGCTAATGTACTGAACTGTGCCGACTTGTCCAATCGCCGACATTGAAAATGTATGCTGGACAAAAGGAGGAGTACTCCTGTATTTGTCTGATCCTGCCTCCATAATTGCATGCAGTGCCTTTCTGCATTTTCGTAGTCCCCAGCTTGATATTCGCGGTGGGCGAGTTCCAAAAGCCCTGGAAATGCAGAACGTAACAATAATTGAAATATTTTGTGTAACTTACAATACTCACCGACGGAAGACATTGGGATGCTATCGTTCATTTTCAGAATAACCTGGCCGAGAGGTAATCCGCTGTTGGCAGCTGGGTTTATTTGATTTTGAGCATTAACAGGGACCTGCTGGCCCTGCATTTCACAAAACAAGTCCACAATTACTAAAAACTATCTATTTCACCCAACAAAGAAAATACTAGACGTGCTTTTAATTCACGCGTCTTTTAAGTACCACAATCGATTACTTGATTACTCACTTACTTACTAACCGTGCAACAAAAAGTAGTCCCGTTAGAAAGAGATGTCTAATGTCAGTGGATACGGAAGCAGCATCAGCACTCTTGGTAACAGTGTTGCCAGATACCACAAATACCATTAATATTACAATTAATTATAGGTAGATCTTGAACAATATTAAATATTAGAAAATTAAATTGCAAAAAGGTGAAGCTTAATAATTTAGCGATGTTTTTTAATAATTTTCCTAATTCTGAATTGACCACATTTTCGTATTTTAAAAATAATATAAGCATACAATAAATAGGTACAATGAGAAAGATAGTAAAATAATAAATAGTAAATGACAAAAAAAACTTCTAACTATACCTACATCTTAAAACAACATACGAGCAAGTAAGTAATTCTACTTACACAAAGTATCTAACATGAGTTTATTTGGGTTGTTTAGACCTCAAAATAATACGAGTCCTTATATACATGTATCCTAAATAAACTGTTTCGGTCTCAACACACAGGGTGTGAAAAGTTTAGTTCTTGACGGTTTTTAATTAATATTTCTCAAATGCGTAGAATTATAGGTATACTACATTAAATGTTTATACTACGTATTACATTAAAATTACAAAAAATGATAACAGGTTTTTAACAGGACAAAATATCGATTACGTTGACAATAAAAACAGTTGCATAACGTCAGCTGTGACGTAATCGTCTAAATTCCTGCCGCAACTATAAACAAGAAAATTCACTTGATAAATTTTTGTATTTTACTAAATTTTTTTTCACTGTCCGTCATTATTTGTCCTCAGCTATAATTTTCTGTTTATGCGTACGGGTTAAGAATCACCCTGTAATATTTACGTAGCATACATATTTGAATAAAAAGTGAAATAAATCTAAGTAAAAATTATGCCGAATAGAAATAAAAGTTTTAAAGTCATGTATGAATATGTTATGTTATAACATTGCATTATAAATATTATAACCACAATCCTGTTACTCTAACACAAAAAGTAAACATTTATTTTCGAGATTATTAATTATTATTTTTAAAAACCGAAAAAGTATTCAACCAGCCCCAGGATAAGCGTCCCCAGAAAATTTTCCAGACGAGGCAAGGGTAATCAATACGTCATAGAAATATATTCAGAAATAACTAATAAAGATAATATATGTAATAGCACGACAAACTAACAAAACACTCAACATTTTAATAAGCATAAACTAGGTACATAGGTACATTTATTTAAAAGCTAGGATTTTCTAAATCCAAACGATAAGAAATAAATGAATTTTAGTCTACGATGGTACAATCTATTGTAATAATAATGGCACCCGTTAAATCAAATTTAGCGATTTCTTTTGAACTGCTGACGTATTCGTAATAAACTCTATCGTTTGCACTCACCAATAGAGATCTAGAAATTTCTTAGCACTTCCAGAACCTCAAAAACTTTTTTGAGATAGTGCTGCTATTATTATTGCAAAAGTTTGTACATATTCAAATGCCACCAGTTGCAATACTTTAAGTATATATCTCACTTACTGCCCGATTGTTATTATTTCTTGCTACGACACAATATCACATTATTTACCAAATAACTCACTCACTCTAATAAGCTTACATTTTGCATCACTTATTCTAATGATTCTAATAATGTGCCGAAATTACATTACCTCTGGCAACACTGCTTCCTTACATTTCATTGGTCAGCTTACGTGGAAATTTCCAAAGAGTATTTCAAGAATATTCCGATTATTGCGTGCTTATATGTCAACAAAATTAATTGCACAAACTAAGGGGTAACAGTAAAATTAAATTAATCAAACATGCTAATAAATTAACTGGTAAAAAGACATTATATAAAACATTGTGGAGCTTACCAGCTTTCAGAAGTTATCCCCACTCCCTCAACTGTGGTGACGTTGCGACGCATTTGTACTATTTGTGTTTTGTAGGTCTTGCTTTATAGATCCAGCTTTAGTCTGAAACTTGGAAAAGCGTAAACAGAGAATGCCTGATGTAACAAGTAAAGGAGTAAGCAAGATAGAGCATGTATGCCGTAAAAGTTTTAGAAATTATTGACAGTGATATCCTGCGTCAGCGAGTCACAGACCAATAAAATTCTTTTTACGTCAGACAACGTGCAAGCAAGAAGTCGCTACGCTTCCAATAAAATAATCTTGATTTGAACTTTCATTTCGTTCCTAGAGCTTGTATGATCTGTACTTTGTTGTCCATATTTGCCTATATCTGTAGAATAATGAGCAGAAACGAAAGAACTTTTATTATGGTAAAGCCTGATGGCGTCCAAAGAGGGCTTGTAGGAAAAATTATTAAAAAATTCGAACAAAAAGGATTCAAACTAGTTGCTCTTAAATTCATGTGGGTCAGTATATTTTTAACAATATTGTAATTTGTAGTAAAATGGCCGGCTTTTTATAAAATGCCGGCGTGGCAGTCATTTTTTTTTAACCTAACTTTAGTAATTCAATTATTTTATTGTTTATTATTTCGTTAAGAGAACTAGATTTTATAATTTAAAAAATATATGTATAGTTATCACCTAGTATATCTGCTAAATTCGCAATTTTTTTTTACAGCCTTCTGATGAGCTTCTGAAGCAACACTATGCTGATTTATCCACCAAAGGCTTTTTCCCAAAACTAATAACGTACATGTCTTCCGGTCCTGTTGTACCCATGGTTTGGGAAGGTTTAAATGTAGTTAAAACTGGTCGTGTACTTCTTGGTGCTACAAACCCAGCAGACAGTGCCCCCGGAACAATCAGAGGTGATCTCTGTGTTGAAGTCGGTCGCAACATCTGTCACGGATCAGACGGTGTGGAGTCTGCTAAGAAAGAAATAAGTCTATGGTTTACTGAAAAGGAATTAGTAGACTGGAAACCAGCTACCTTTGACTGGGTCTATGAATAATTTTTTGTATTTTTCAGCACGATATAAATGAGTATCTTTTTCCATTGTTCGTAATTTTAAGCTAAATATTTATACACGAATAAACAAAATTTAATCCATACTAGTGTGTTAATTTAATAAAAGTATTGATTAAGAATATTACGTAAAAGATCAATATAGCCAAATGCTATAATAAATTTATCGGTGGAAATAAAAAAAGTACTGCAACCAGATATGCTCTATGCAGTCTTAAGAATCAGGTAAAAAATTCATATGTAATTTATAAATAATTATTTCAGCATAACATTTGCAAATAAATATATATTTAAAAAAAATTATTACATAATTTATAATAAATTAAAAGAAATTGTGCGTTTGTAAAAGAATGTTTTTTCCTTCTTCATATTTTTCACCACGTTCTAAATAAGGCGGAGTAAATTCTCTATATGCCAAGCAAACTCTACGATGTAAAACGTCTTCTCGTAAAACTTGATGTTCCCAATCATATCTTGCAGCTCCATACATAATTAACAATGATTTTCTAGGCATGGGTACTCTCACTATAGGATGTTTATCTTCTTCATATTTTGGTATAATAGAGTAACTAAGACTTGTATTGTTGAATTTGCCATCATTTGTTAACACAGCTGGATAAGATTTAACACAGTCCAGGTTATACTTCTCCGGCTTAGAGTTATACGTCATAGTTAGTACAGAATCCGCTAGTAAATTAACAGTAACGATTCGTTCGCCCCATACCCAACAGTCGTCCACGTGTGGATCGATTGATGCCCCTCTTTCAGGATTGTATTCCAGAGAACACTGCTCAATCGTTCTAAATCCCTTCAAGATGGGTACTTCGTTAAACTTGTCTTGTATAAATTTAGTAGAAATAGGGAATCCTTCGAAATTGCCTAATCTGAGTTTTCTTTTTTTGAAATTACATTTAGGTCCAAAATTTTGTTTTCGTCTTCCGCTTTGAGATAAATCCCATGGAATTGTATCGAGATCGTTTATCAATAAGTTTTCTTCAGTATCCGACAGAAAATTCAAATCAATATAAATACCAGGAAATTTTAGTGGTTCTCCTTTATGGTTTGGGTGTGTTTTGTATTCATCAATATCCCACCCCGGCCAAGCTTTGTTGCAGAATGGGCAATAAATATATGTATTACATTGTTTATTAAGGAATGGCGATTTTATATCAATTTTATACTCTGCTTCGCATATTAAGCAAGTCCGACATCCCTTACAACCACAGGGACGTGGTTTATCCATTCTATTTTTCTTAATTAACACTTTAATATTTCAGTTTACAAATATGATGTTAAATTAAGGTTAAATTTCTTGGATGACACATGACATGTGACAAGAATCATGTCATTATGACACTAATCGCCTTGACAGAAAAGTATTAGACACATAGACCATAGAGAAATTAATTATTTTCCTCTATGGCATAGACTACATATTTATCGAATGCTTAATGGTGCACAAACCATAGAAATCATAAAATATATAGAACGCCAAAAGAGGTATCGAAAATAGTCAACCTATGGAGAAAACGCGAGTCTGGTAATATTACAGTAACTTAGCTTTCATGAGTTGGTTACACTAACGAGGCAGCTTCACACTAATAGGCGGGAATTTCAAAATATGAAAATTTTACGTCCAATTTCTGATTTCTATGGTCCTTCCGTTTTGAATTCAATTGTATGCTAGATTTAAAATGCAGTGTAACCAACTGCTTACATTAAGTTTTCCCTAGATGGCTGATTTCTATGCCCCTCCATAGTCTGACTATTTTTGAGCGCCTAATGTAAAGGCTTCTGGCGTTCTATATATTTTATGATTTCTATGGCACAAACCTAGAAAAATTATAGACTGTGCCAGTGTCGGCGACCGCAAATTCATGGCTGCCCTAAAAGGTCCAGAATCGCTAAAACTTGGTTTTTATGCCAATTTACGTTGGTTGTATTGTAACGTGAAGCTCATTTGTTTACTGTGATTGGTCACATGTACACGCCTAAAACCCTTATGCACCTTTTTTCAAAGGTTGCACGATCTAAGGTAGTTCAAGATATCTTATTATATCTTGAACTGAACCATTATATCAAAATCTGAAATCCCTAGGAATTTGTCTTATATTAAAGTTAAAATAATCCCTTTGATGAGTCTTTCCTAAAAATTACACCATAAAACACAACATTCCTGGCAATTAAGAACTTTATAATCTTTAGATGCAGTAGTAAACAATTTGTTGTTCACCCCTATTTCCGACATCTTGAATTTTACAGCGGCATCTAGTGGTGCGTGGATTTCGAGAATTTTCACAGTGGAAGTGATTAGCATTCTCACCAAATTCGGTGCCTGACTTCTGACCACTGAAATGTACGATATGGAATGCGTAAAGTCCATTGCGCATCCCAATAAAAGTACCCAATGGGCGCATTCAGCAGAGCTCATCACTGGACACTGACTAATCGCTTACCAATTTTCGGCTGAATGCGCATAACCCGATGAGTTATCGGGCGATTGGTAATCGGACGCCATTTTTTGCATCTTGCATCGCTCTTCGGGACCGATTAGTAATCATGATTAGTGATTTGTTTACCATGACATAACCTAAAAGTCTCTGAAAAATGGATTAGCATGATTAACTCTTATATTTTCAACAATATTCATATCTAATTCATCATTAAAAAACATTCAATGGGATTTCGATTTAAAATCTACTGCAATTATAACTAATCTAAACTAAAATAAATCAGCTGACAACTGAAAAATAAAAACATCAAAATAAGGTCATTCAGAAGAAAGCGTCCGATTAGTAATCATTACGTCTAATCGATTACTCATTGCTATTCTCTGCTGAATGCGCCCAATGATATCTGTTAAATAACTAGTAAATAAGGGCTATAAATAATGAAATGTCATATTTCATGAAGTTTATTTTTATAGACGTTACATAATATTTATAGTCAACATAAAGAACAACAAAATTATAGATATGTTAATGTATAATTTGCGTATCTATCACTTTCTTTACTCAAACCTTTTCCGGATAAAAAAATATATGTATAACAAACAGTATCTACAGTTAAAAAATAGATAATTAACCTTATAAAAATAGACAACACTAAACATTATCTGATGTAGTAAATATTTCTATTTGGTGGGTCTACATTGTAAAACTAATACTTGAATACTTACCCAGCTAACATGCATGAATAGTAGGTATAACGCATAAAATGCGTTAAAATTCATGATTGTTTTTAAAAATGTATCACTTACAAAAAAAGTTACCACTTGTCGAGTGCTAGGAAAACATTTTCTATCCCAACTCAAAAGTTTAATATACACATATGTTAGAAATAAAAGTTGTTCTGTTTATTGATGACACAGCATTATAATGTAGGTATTTACATTATTGTTATGTAATTAATATTTATTGCACTAAATGTTTATTCAATGTAAATATCTTCAACGGGGTAAGCAGTCTCAATGAACTTCTGGTAGAACCTTTGGAAGGCACGACTAGAAAAGAAGTGATTAAGTGAGAAAAGGTGTAATTTGTTTACATTCCTATAAAAATATTAAAAATTAAGAACATATAGTTACGGCAAGAATTCAGAAGACTTACGTCACGAGTGACGTTATCCAATTATTTTTATTGTCAACATAATTTTCCATATTTGGTCGAGTTAAAGTCAATCATTTTTTGTAATTTATTGCATTACATAGTGCAACCAATTAGCGTAGTAAGTTTTATTATTCTCAACTTCTTAAAGATTTTGATGAA
Organism: Monochamus saltuarius; assembly: GCA_025584915.1. Classification (NCBI taxonomy): domain Eukaryota; kingdom Metazoa; phylum Arthropoda; class Insecta; order Coleoptera; family Cerambycidae; genus Monochamus; species Monochamus saltuarius. The sequence continues at coordinate 110,641,857 of CM046721.1, read as the reverse complement.
AATTTCAGACCTATACTCTTAAGCCAATCAGACTCGTTTTCTGTTTGGTTACCATGGACACTAAAATATTTCCGGAAATATTCATCCTCTAGGGTACCCTGAACAATATTAATAAGTGGAAATATTTATGTCAAAATAATGACAGATAGCATAGACTTGAAATTTCACTTTAAAAATGAAAATAGGATTTATTGTTTAGTTTTTGTGCAAATCATCAAAACAAGTAAAACATGTTTGTTTTTCTAAATTTCTAAATAATCTTATTATTGTCAAGTAAAATTTATTGATTAATTTTTTAGGTCTGATATTTTCTTACTGAATCCCCCACGTGCTTGAATTAATAACCGGAAATTTTTCCTCATTCACGAATATTTTGAGAATAAACTCTGAATAGATCCAGAAATAAGAATAGGTCTAAGGAAATTAAGTGGTATAAATCATTTCGCAAACAATTACAGTCACACTTAAATCGTTTCTAGATTCAAAAACAGTAAAATTATACAGGGTGTTATAAAAATTTCGTAGTTAACGACAAATATCGTAAAGTTTCATTTTCCCCTGCCCTAATAGCACACGACGTCCAGTGGACGTCCATTTAATGTCCATTTAACGTACAGACGTCCATGGACCATAAATGGACATTCGATGGATGTATTTGTTATTCATGTAATAATTAAAAAGCAATAAATACATATATTATCAAAAAGTATTTCTATAATTGCAGTGCAGACTTCCATTAAATGTCCAAAACAGGACATCCATGGGTAGCACAAATTTGGTACAGAGGCGGACGTCTGTAGGTCCAAAAGTGGTACAGTAGTGGACGTCTCTGGGTTGCACGAAGTTGTGATTTTTGTGCGTCCGTAAGACTTTCAATGGACGTCCATTGAACAAAAAACTGGGTCTGCGTCGGACCAGACGGTGGAAGTTATACTTCTTAAAAAAAAAACACTTCCTTTCAAAGCCTGAACATACAAAAAAAAAAAGTTCTTCCAAACTTGTTCTTCCTTTTGAGCGTGACGCGGTTTCTCGACCAACATCCCATCCCAATGTGTCTAACGGGCGCAAAGAAGTATAACTTCAAAAACGGACGTCCATTGGATGTCCGGACTTCCGACTTTGGACATTCTTTGGATGTTCATAGGACGTCCTTGTGCTATTAAGGTGTATATTATGTCCTCTATATCTCAATTATCTATCTTGAAAGGTCTGAGTGCTACGACTTGTCCCATAATTTCGTTAGCAGTGCAAGTTCATAGATTTAAGTCTGAATTCAGAGTTAAAACTATGAATTCAAGTCTAAACTTGTAGACATGGCTCTTCTAGGGCTTCGTATCATCAGAATAAAGAAAAACAACCCAATATAAAGGTGAACACCATCAGTACGAAAAATGAGTGAAATCCTTATAGAAACTAGGGTGGTGCGTTTATAATTAACATTTTTCTAGATATGAGAAATGATATTTGTTGTTCGTCTTCGTTTTGCTGAAATTCACAGCGACCTCTGTCAGCCAAAGCCAAATATACTGGAATAAAACAGTCTTACCCTACTGCTTCGGCGACGGGCCTTGTTGAGTCTTGTCCCCGAAATACGTGACAAGCAAACCTCTGCAGTGTGGGATGTTTGGTGATGAATCCTAAATAACGATGATCTCTTGGATGAAAAGCGCAAAATGAAACATTCTTCAGTGAGTAGAAGTAGTCTATGCAGGGCTCGTTTTGCTGAAAATTAAATATGTTAGTACTTACAGTTTTTCTGTCAGTTGATGGAATTCTAAAAATCAATGATACCCGAATTGTCTGGGTTCATGGGTGTGCACCAACAAATTTAAAAAGTGTTCAAGTTTTGCAATACTTTTTACCACTGAAATCTGTGAACGTTTGTGAATATTAATCTACAATAATTAAACTCGGCATTAACTCTTCATAATACTTCTTATGTGTGACATATATTCTAGTGATATTGAAAATTCTGAAATAGGAAATGAGCCGGAAGCTGCCTTATATACAATGATTCCTCAGAAATCAAAAAAATTGTATCAAGGAACTTATGCAAAAGTTGATTTTGGTGTGTCGAAAAAATATATGTAATGTGAGACATAAGTGGTCTGCTTACTTCCTGCTCGGCCTAAGCGGCTCGACTTACAGGAAGCGACCTACATTGCAGCAGGTGCTTAACGCAGACCTCTCGCCCTGGATGACGAGTCATTAAATCTGTAAATGATACTGCAGGAAACAACTACTCCAAGGATTAATGCCCCGACCGGCATTGAATTATTCCTGCAGTATCTGTGTGGACAGCCACACTGGCTGTTGTGTGTGAAAGTGGTTACAGACCCAGAAAATCAAGAAAATTTTCCAAAGAACAGGTTGAAAGGTTTATCAAAGAGCCAGATGATGAAAAATACTTATTCTAAAAAGTTGTCTTGATTGTTGGTATATTTAGAGCCTGTAGGAGAGAATTAACTTATTTACTTACAGGATGCTATGTCGTTCATTAAAGTGACTATTCCCGATACCAAAATTAATGTTCCTAGATTATTTACAATACCATAAGGAGATAAAAGGAGTTCATTTTTTGGAAATTTTCCGCAAATATGCAAGTCTACGTCCATTCACCACTGATCACAACCGATTTTTTATCACTTATAGGAATTCAAAATGTACTACACAAGTAGTGGGTATAAATAACATAAGTTCAATTCCTAAAAAGATTGCCGACTTTCTTTAATTACCCTATGTTACTGAGTATACTGGACACTGCTTCAGACGATGCTCTGCAACCTTCCTTGCAGATGCAGGATCCAACATACCGATGCTCAAGAGATACGGAGGTTTGGCGTTCGACTTCTGTGGCAGAGGGGTACATAGAAAGTTCCATACAAAGTAAGCAGGAGATAGCAAGGGGAGAAAGGGAATACCATTTTTATTCCAAAAGCTCAGTGCACCAGCAGCACCAGGATGCAGGTGTCATCTTCTTCCAATACTGAAGTTATACGAAGTGAAGAAAACTCCAATTTTCTGATTTGAGAGATTGTGTTATTAATATTTATAATAAATAAATAATTTAAAATTCAGTTATTTTAGTTTACTTTTATTCACATGTGCGTAAAAAAAATTTTTTTAAGCACATGTGCCTAAAAGACTGTAATTTCGATACTGACAATTGATATATTATTATGCAATGATTTTACGAAGAAGCATTTTCAAACTTTTGAGGACATTATAAGAGCACTGCGCATGCGTTTGGCGGTTGGAAACTGTTCTACAAACAGGCATTATTAAAAAGTCCTTACATTTCGTTTTCGTCTGTCTACCATTCTCAGGCCCTGATCGGAAACTTCTAAAGTGCATGGCTGCAGGTCGGGCTCACCGCCGGAATTCCCAATGACCCTTCTGACTGCTTGGCAGACGACTGACGTGCCCTTATGTGCTAAAGTTTCTACAGATCCTATATAACCTAGGACATTAAAACAAATGATTGCTTCACTCATTTCAAATTATAACAATTAAACACCTTAACATTGACATATTGATGTTGCCTACCTAAAAGATATCTTTCACGACGTCCATGTTCGCAAGATGAATCCCAATCTGTGTAATCACAGTCAACAGCATACGCAGATGGAAATATTCCCATCCGCCCTGTTCTTAAATTTACTCCTACAACGACAAAAAAATATATCAAACATTCGGTCATTACAAATTGTACATTGCAAATTCAACTTTTGGCAAATCAAATTTATCCATTTTTACAGATAAAATTTTACCACATATTATGTTTAGTATATTGCAAATCAAAATCGGCCTCTTGATGTTACACATACCCAGTGGCGTAGCCACGGGGGGAGATTTGGGTGTCAGAACCCCCCCCCTCCATGGGTTGGGTTGATTGGGTCATATAGGTAATGTCTCACTACAAACCTGCAATCACTCTATTCGCCAAGATTTAGCAACGCGGTCAGTGAACTTACGGCATTACATTAGGGTTCAACTGCAACTAAGTTCTAATTTTATTTTTGTCATTTTTGTAACAAATATTGTTCGTACCTGTTTATTATTTACATGTTTATGATGAGATGTTTTTTTTATTTACTTTGTATTGCTTCAATTTATTAAAAATTACTTATTTGTTATTAAAAAAAAATTAGTTTGCAATACTTTATTCACATACCTCAAAGGTAGCTACCTTGACATAAAACAAATCGATTTAGAACAATTTACCTTGATATTACTTCCTTTCTTTAAATTTATCAAGTATACACAACTAGTTAACATGCAAAAAAAACACGAGAAGTCAATATTTGGTAAAATTTGAGGTCTTATTTCCATTTTAATAATTTTTTTAGCAAACTGTAGATAAAGTGACTAATTTCAATTTTTTGGTCATTGTGCAGAGTTAATAAAACCCTACACAACCCTACTGCTGTACAGCCCTAATTTTAACACACCCTGTGGAATAAGTTCGTAACAAATTTTTTTCAAAATACCAATTTCTGTTAAGAATCATTCCTGTCCCACATTGTTTTTTGGTTCATGTCTTTAGATGCATTGGTTCATTTTTAATGAACTTTTAATAAACAATTATTGCAGCTTGCATAAAAAATAAGAAAATTTATTTATGCAAACTTCAGAACAAACCAATTGAACTATAACTTAACTAAAAAACGTACTTTTACAACAAATTTAGCTTAATATTTTGTATTACCACCTTTAGCTCTTATAACTGCCTGCATACGTTGGTTCATACTATCAATAAGGTTGCTAATAACATCCTGATAAATATTTTGTCATTCCTCCTGAAGTTCTAAACCAAGCTCATTTACCGTAGCTGGGGCTACGTCACTATATCTAACTCGCCTACCAAGCATGTCGCCGTACATGCTCTGTGGGGTTGAAATCAGTCGAACAACCTGGCCAGTTCATTTTGTTAATATCAACTGCCGAGTGGTTTGCGTATGTGACCGCGCATTATCATGCATTAGGATAAAGCCGTCGCCGATAAATCCACTAAAAGAAACATGTACAACGTAATTGGTTACCTCCTCAATATACCGGTGGGCCGTCAAAGATCCATCGATGGCCACTAACTCAGTGCAGACCTCCCGAATTCCTGCCCATTACTGAACCTCCTCCATAGCTCAGACGGAGAATAAACGTGTACTCTGCAAATCTTACTCCATTCCTTCTCCACATTCTTTTCCATCCATCTGGAGAATGTTTCTGCATTTCCAATGTAAATGTTCATTGGCAAATTACAGTCTAGTTACGCGGTGACGCGGAAGCAATTTGGGTTCAGTTGCTGGTCTGCAAGCTTTCAAACTAAAGTTTCAATCTTCAGCGAACTGTCCACACACTAATATTTTTATACTTGGGACCCCTTGGACTTGATTGACTGCACTGATGCTAAATGATGATCCCGCAAACTTCGTATGTGAAGAAATCTGTCGTCAATAGTAGTAGTTCTTCGTTTTCTGCAACTACCTGTCCTACGCTTATTTCTGCGAGTTTGTCTAAAACGTTCGACTATTCTTTTGATGATAAAGCGATGAACATGAAGAATTCTTGGAACATATTCAGAATTACGTTCATCTTCAACAACAGCAACAACTTGTATGCAATTTTCCGCGCTTAAAACCATAGTAGGAGTCTTGCGTAAGAAAAATTACTGTCAAACTGACATTAGGACAACAACGAGGAAAGCTACCTCGTCAACATTTCTTAAAGTAAACTATTTGTGACAAGTTTATTTCCCTATTAAAAATACACCTAAAGTAGGGTTCCCAACTTGAGCATCGGCTATTCCGGGACAATTGTTTTTACGTTTTCAAATAATTGAAACAAAACATCAAACGTTAGAAGTTAAATATATATTGCACACACTCTTTTATTTTTAAACACAATCGATCATAAAATAGACTAGTTACCTTTGGCTTTTGGTAAGAGCAAAAAAATGTAACACAAATTTATAAACATAAAACTTAACTTTTGTAACTAGGACTAGAAAGTAGGTAAATGGTAAGCAAGTACCTACTTAAAAAAAATATATTATTGACAAAAATAAACATTAAAATAAACTACAAATAAACCCTTTTTACTTTCCATTGCTACTTAAATCTATATTTTTGTTGAGATAGAGAAGCCTGAAGTAGTTTTTGGTCTGATTGGAGCCAAAAAGTCCTCACATTTTAAATCAAAATTTAGTCTCACTTGTATTGACAAGCTTTGAAGAGTCTTATACGCACGAAAATATACATCAGACTACCAGGACACGGCGCGGCGGTTGGTCGGCAATTTTTGAATATTCTTAAAATATTGTTAAGTTAAGGATTTCCGGGATTTTTTGTCTCGGCCAAACCAAGACTTTTGCCGGGACAAACTTTCTCATTCCTGGTTAATCCCGGCCAGACCGGAACGGTTGGGAACCCTAACCTAAAGACATGAACCAAAAAAACAAAATGTGAGAAAAGATAATTGGTATTTTGAAAGAATTTTGTTACGAAATTATTTCACAGGGTGTTTTAAAATTAAGGTTACACGACAACCTTTTAATTAACACTGTATAATGAATAAAACGCCAGTATTTAACAAAGGACAGGATATACAAATTGAAATTAGTCATTTTAACTACAGTCTGCTAAAAAAATATATAAAAATTCAAATAAAAATTTCAAAATTATGAGACCTCAAATTTTACTAAATATTAACTTGTTGCGTTTTTTGTGTGTATTTTTTTTATCCGATAATTTTTTAATTAGTACTAAGGTAATTACAACAAACAGCAATGAACAAATAATAACAAACGACTCTAAAATAACTGAAGTTACGCTGAAAAAACTAAAACAAAGTAAATAGTCTTAATGAAGTAAATATATTGTTAGTATTAAACATATGATGGATACTTATTAATGTATATAAATTATTTTACTTTATAACCCACCTTCTATACTTTCGCTTAAACCTTTAATAACGTAATTTACTTCATAAAAGATATCATGGTACATAATTTTGTATCATGGTACAAAGTTAAAGAATATAACAAATTTGATGTCTTTACAAAGAACTGCAGCCTCCCATTTTCGCACACTTTATAATTGACAATGTTTAACAACTAACTAAATTGTCGTTTAATTTATAAATAACTCTTAAAACATGTATTGGAACACAGATAAAACGAAAATGCCTGCATTAGTCTAGGTTAATCTTCAAGGTGACAAGTACTACACCAAATAAAGTGACGTCTTATTGCTCTCGGGAATGACTGCAGCAGCTCGGCAGGTGGTCGGAAAGTTTAAATTTGTTTAAAATTTAATTGCAAATTATAAATTTCTGTGTAGAAACAGACGATACAGTACAGTGATATATTTTGAGATATTATTTATTCAGTTAAATTTTATTTGATACTTCTCTCTCCATTGAATCTCCCACATAACTGTTCAGTATTTTACTTTAAATGCAAATTATTACAACTTTTGATAATTTTTTCATTTCACTTTTGTACGGTTCAAACATTTATTTACTCGTATATATTACGTTGTATACACCGTTTAGCAATACTAACAATTTAAACTTTATTATACATAGATACCTTTCACATTTCTGTAAAATATTTGAATTTCAAATAAACAAATATTTAAATTTCATCCTCGAACCATTTTACGTACTGTAGCAAGAAAAACTTAATGTACTTATAGTGCTAAAGATGGCTTAACATAAAACGTGAGATATTGGTTAATTTAAATTGGAATAGTACAAACATTTTTTCCCCATCTCAATATGTATGCACCGCTCTAACCCCTCTACATTCTACCCCGTATGACTAACGTGTGACTAATACGACTATCCACTCCTTTTGACTCATATCAGGAAATGCTTTACGTGTGCTTTACCTTCACACCAGAGATCGTCTGCTTCCTTTTGTACGTAAATGGGATCACCGATCTCCAACTCTATCTCATCTTCGTGTCTGGGTACGAACTTGTGGAGTCCTCGGTGCGTTGCCTCCAACATGTCCACGTCGTTGTAGACCAACCCCCCTACCACAGAAGGAGACATACCCATTACAGGAGACATCGACTTGGGCCCATCCGTTCCTGTAGGCGAATGGGCCGTACTGTGACCGCTGTCTGCATCAGTCAATAGCCTGGAAAAATTGTGCTTCACTCAAAAATATAATTATTATAAAATTGTTTTCTAAAATTTTTCTTGGTAGTTCAGACCGAGGGTTTACACGTCGATTTAGATTGAAGTATGTATACAGGGTGAGTCAGTCATAATGTCATTAATTTTAACCAAAAAAAATTTTTACTCGACCTTTAAAATAATAAACAAATCACCTTATAAAAATCGGTAACACGACGCTCCTGGTGCGCTACGAACTTTCTGATCACGCACCCATACGACAATCGAATGCCGGATTAAACATCGTTGCCACATCATGTTTACATACATAATATCGTCTAACACTTCAGCGTGTTATTTGGTATATTTTTATGCAATGTACGTAAATTGTTTATTAGTTGGATTATTATTAGATGCGTTAGAGTTTTGTGATTTCAATGTAACTAAGCTAATTTCTTTGCAGTTATAATAGCTACATTTGCTCAGAGAAAAATCTACACGCTACTTGTAGGTTTAGCTTTCAGAGGCAATTTGTTGTCAACATATGGGACCGCGTTACTTGCAATTTTTAATAAAATTATTTGATTTCATTGGATATTAACATTTTAAATTATTATTGGCTGAAGTTGAACCAAGCAAGAAAAAATGATATTCTAAAATAGTCAGTATAACCGTTTATTTGTGATGTTTAAAACCTAGGTAGGTAGGTACTAGAAAAATATTTCAACTTGGCAACATTGCATCAGGTCGACATGGAGTTGAACTGTGAGCTGTAAACGACCAAGGCTGTGAGCGGTCAGCGACAGTATGAAAAGGGGGTTTAAATAATGATTTGAAAATATTTTTTTTCGGCGTAAATATGCATTTAGATTTTTTTTAATCGCGTATTCGCATTATACTCATTATTCTCTATCTCCTCTTAAAATTGAATGACATTATGACTGACTCACCCTGTATACAGTTATATTCAGTGTCTATAAAAGTAACAAGTGCCAATTTTAATAAAATTGCTTCATTATAAAAAAGTTACAGTTAAAAACGAATTAAAAGAATAACTTAAGGTTAGGCAGCTCTATTAAATATGGGCTTTTCAAAAATGTTAACGCCAACAATAATAACAAAATAGTTCCTGTACACATTGGAGCAACGTTACAGAGATATGACTCTCAAAGGTATCTTGTCATTTGGATATATTTTTTAAATAGCCTTTATTTCTTGATACATGGTGATTTTCCGGGTTGTTATGCCGTGACCTCGGTAACTGGTAGCTGCCAGAAACAGAGTTAAAATGCACATCCCTAGCATTAGTCTGGAAGATCGTTTTCCAAAAGTTTAGTTATTCAACAACTCCCAATCGATTCTGTAGAAACAATAGTCCCAGAAATGGTGATTGCCAACAATGCTGAAAATCAGTGAAAATCCCCGTTGATGACGAGTTTCAAAAATGATATGGAGATTTTCATCACACGTATGAAGATTGTGCAAATTGATAACATCCTGTATAAAACAAGCCTCATCGGTAAATAAAATATTTGAAACGAATGTGTAATTATCTTGTTGACGACCAAGATTTGTGCGACAAAAACTAGGCGGGTGGCATGATCTGCTTAAAGCATGCCATGAACCCTTTGAAAATGGTAAGAGTATGCAACTGCAAGACATAAGTATTGTTTGTTCTAAACCTAGCAGATGCTCGTTTTACACTTGCAATAGGATTACGTTCAAAAAATCTTAAAATTAATTCGTCTAAATCATGCCTACGCCTTCTTGGACGGCATTCACGATATCTTGAAGCTAGGGCTCCTGATTCCATCGCTCTTGCATGAATTTTCCTAAGCAATCTTGCAAAAAGGTTGCCTTCCATCAGCGAAACGTTGCCGATAATCTCTTTGAGCCGCCAGGCTATTTCCATTACAGAAATCATTAATAAAATGCATATCGACATATCACATATATTAAAGCGCGATGGTTCATGGTTGTAAAAATAATCGAATGAAATCCAAAGTCGAGCAGAAAGATGACAACTAATAAAATGAAGAAACTTAAGAATTTAAATGAAAGTGACAATCATTACAATGATATGATATGAAAATGTTAAAAATATGTTACTGTTCTGAACAGTATGTCCATCATTTAAAAAATCATTATTTCTTATTCTAACTACGCCAAATTCGAAAAAAAGTAGAGAAATTTTTTCTTTAAAAAAGTCTAATTCAATTAAAAATAATATCGTTTGTTTGATAATGGATAATGATACGGAATAAAAATTCGAAAAATAATTGTTATGTGTAGTTAAAACTATACTTATTTATAACTATTTTTGATGAATGTTATGATAAATTAAGATTTGCATTGTATTTTATGATTAGCTATAAACTAAAATTCAAAATAAAAATTTACTTTCTTTACTCTTTTATTTTCTTATACTAATTAGTAATAACTTTGTAAGTACGTCCGTAGGTCCTTTTCAGCCTACAGACTATTTCCATTACAGAAATTGATAATCATTACAATGAAACTGTCACCATGACAGATGCATGTTTATAATTATTTCTGACTAAACTAAGAAGAAGCAGAGATTTTTTTAAGTCCAATTCATTAAAAAATAATATTTGCTTCATAATTTAAAGAAATAACAAAAATTCTGTTAAGAGTAGTTATTTATAACCGATTTGGATGAAATTTATGATAGTTAAAGACCCTTATGGTGTGCTTATTACAACTTTCATACCATTATCTTAATCAGACAGAAAGTTATTTAAAAAAATATCCAAATGATAAGATGCCTTTGGAGGGCTATATTTCAGTAACGTTGCTCTAAAGGACCAATGTTTGTAGACCCGTTTTTTGGCTCTTCTTTTACCGCCTTAAGTTTCGTACCAACTTTTCCAAACACCCTATATGCCTTTGGTTCTTTTACGTGCATATAAATGTATAGTGTTATAATATTAGACATATTAATTATTACCTGTCTGATTCTGGAGAATCGTCCCACAGATAACCACATTTTAATACTAAAATTGAGCTTGGTCCGCTGCTGGTGCTGCCTAATTCGTCGGCCAGTGATATTTCTCTAGAGAACTGATGTTGTGCATTGTACATTGTTACCACAGCAGCTACAACAATGCACAGTGTAGTATTAAAAAATAAAAAGTAATGTATAAATTGGTTTATCAAGTATGACGTCTCACGTAAACGAAATGTCAAATTTTCGTTGACATAACTGTGGAGATGGAAAAAGAGAACATGAAAATTAAAGCTCGTTAAAACGAGTAATATCCCCAAAACAAACCTTATCGTTGGAAAACAAAAAGTAAAATTCAAATTTTACCATTTCTCAGAGTGCACATTAGGTACTCACTAAAAGTAATTAATTGCTTCCATTTTAATTATATTAATTAATTATACAGTATGCGCCAAAAGTATGGAATAAATTCAATAAAAACGAAACAATTATTTTTTGTGAAAAATCCTCGAACAGGTCGATTTTTAATTTAAAAAATACATATTTTAGCATAAAATGCGATTTTCAAATGTCATTTGTTTTCGAGTAATGACGTCATCGATTTTTTTTTAAATGGCAACACCATATTTTTCCTTGATTCTGAAAGATCGTTTAATTCTCTATCAGACAGTACTAAAATTTTGCCCTCTTACATAGGAAAGTTTTCGAGTAAATGACGATTGAATGTTAGAAAACGTAAATTTTATCCATAAAAAAGTAACAATTCTGAGGTATGTAAAATAAAATACAATTGATTAAATTTTATACTTAAATTAAATGTTCGAATTGCCATCCACCAACTTTTTGACAATGCGCAAGTCTGTTTACGCTAAAATTCCACTGTAAAGAGTCATGGTAGTTGGAAATGGACTAGGATACCGGAAAGTTTTATTGAAGATTCCAGGTTCTACCTGACGAAGTTGTGGCCCCCTTTAGTCCTTCAGAAACTCCATATCGAATGAATTTAAATAATCCCGGTCACAATGACAAGATCGTTCTTGAGATAAATGTTATTGTTAATAAAAGTAACTCTAAATAAAATGCTATCAAATGGAAGCGTGGTATTTATTAATCTTTATCCACTAGAGTGTTAATAGTTAATTATGCAACAAGTACAAAAAGTAAGTGTCGAGTGCAATGAACACTTTTTGTACGAGTTGCATACAATATTTTTTCTACGTTCATGCAAAAACCAAAAAATGTTTTAATTAGATGACACTAAGTGTAGGAAAATATGACGTCGATTTGAACCTTTACGTTTGTCATGATGACAAAGCGCTGTAGCAGAATGACAGATGAATGCAATATAGTATATTATTCAACGAGCGTATAATGATGGGTATACGCAAGTAGAATACTATACTTTATCCACGACTACTAAATATTTTTGTTACACAGACTACACAGAAGAAACTAACATCGCTAAACGTCAAAACTATGAATTGTCATTGAATTGTCAAATATTAATGCCATAATATAATATCATAGCTAAATGAAGGAAGCATCTGACAGTAGTGATTAATCATCTGACAGTAGTGATTAATGACTCATTAATCACACTGCCGTGATTAATGGATATTATTAAGGTCGAGGAAACAGATGTATAATGGGTACATTATACAATAGTCGTGTATAAAACATTTTATTGCACTAATGCAATAAAGAACCACTTTTTCCACTAAATATAGTTCAATAAAGTTTTGTTTATTGCATGAACGTTGAACAAAGGCTTTTAATCCACGGAAAACAGACGTATTAAACGTTCTTAATATAGTGGTAGTGGATAAAAACTCTTAATAATAAAATTACTTCACTTAACGCTAAGTATACAAAAGTTGAAACTGAAATTAATATTTCATTAGTGATTAATTAAGAAAAACAACGAGTTGGTATTTGAACAAACTTTTACACCTACATAAGTAAAATCGATCCGAAAAAGATTAAATATATTGTATTCTTGTTTATGTTTTAGTTCATCTAAAAATTATTAAAAGTCATATGGAGTGATTTAAGATCACTGATTCATCTTTAGACAGAAGTGAGCGCGTTTTAAAAATGATTACAGATAATCAGCATATTTTGGTAAATATATCAATGAAAATTTTCCGTTTTAATAACATTAATTTTCATTGACAATCACAGAATGACTAGTTTTATATACATTAATATATTATCGAACGTCTGTAGTTAAGAAATAGCTTCTTAAAATAACCTACACTGACGCTTATGTACCAAAATGTCAAATATACCTTGTTAAAAAACTACTTTATTGTATTATTGCTGTTTAATATGAAACTTTTATTTTGCATTCGAGCATTACTTAGAAATTACACGAAATAAACAATAATATCAACATAAATATTTCCTACTGAATGGGAAATTTTGAAGAATTTAGATCGTTCAACACGAAATTTGACGAAGTTAAATTAATATAAATTAATACATTTTTTTACATTTTAATTTATTCAAACAAACGCCATATATTTTTTATACTAAATTTTTAATTTTGTTTAAAAATTGGACAATATATTTAAAACTTTGACTTTGAAATACGATATAAGCCACATTAAAATCATGCTCTTGCAAAATTTACTTATATTTTACTGTATATTCAAATTGTAAATCAAAATATTATAACTTCATTGTATATTTTGCTATTACAATAGATGTGGTATATCCAAAACGGCACCAAATAAACATTACCAAGTACCGCTAAAGTAAACAATAGACGGATAGCGAAAAAAGAGCAGATTTTGATAGAATTCGGTCTCTTACCTTTCCGAAGCACAAACATATTAAAAGATCCAGACCCCAGATAGCTCCCTATGAGTTTACTCTACCGACGCTATATTTGGCCTACACAGATGATAATGACGTTAAATTTTAATTAGAACCTTAATTACTAGTCGGCCTAAACGGCAAATTACGGTAAGGGCACTAATAAAAAATCAATCGCCTACACGTTAACACACGTCTCGAGTCGATATTCCAGGTAAACGGGTACATACATTTTTTATTCTTGGGTATTTCCGGGAGTTTCCGCCTCCTTCGTTCACCCGTCCAAGGAGGTGTCGGGGCACCTAGGGACGACTGCTCGGACTTCTTTCCGCCCATCGAGGAGGGTCCTTGTCCAGGGCCATCTACGTTGCTATCACAGTCGGGTGACAGTATGTCACTCTTGGAAGACGTCGGCGAGTCTTCATCAACGAGGACATCGTGAACTAAACTGGAAAAATTGGGAAACCTTAAGATCCTTCACCAGCGAAACCGATTTCGTGCATCGCAAATTTATTTGTAATTGCTAGGTACTTAAGGGCTTACTTACGAGTAAAAGGGTGTAGATGTTTTAGTGTGCGATGGTAGTTTTTCAAAGCTGTGTCTAAATTCCTCGAACTCCGAGTCAGCCATGTTTGTTTTCACCCCCGAGTTATTGATTGACGACGCTGGCGACGTCGATTCGGCGCGTCGCTTCTGCTTTTCTGCGGACATAGATATAGAGATGTCAGACACTTGAAAGGGTGTTAATCAAGATATCAATAAATCGTGTTTTTGATCTGTTCAATATATGTTGCAATAGAGATGAATTTATTGGTCATTTTGTAGTAGGTACGTGGGCTGACCGTTTAAATTTTTGGCGGTATTTCGTTACCAATAAAAAATCGGAAAAATTATAGATGTATCTTCTCGATTCTCAAATACTTATCAGAACCGTAATAAATATCTATCCTCATTATTCAGAGGCATCTTTAAAACCAGATACTAAGAAGTGTCTTCATAAAGTATAATTTAGTGGATTTAAGTCTGTCAAACGTGGTGGCTTATATATATCTATACAAGGTGTACCAGTAGTAAGTATTCAAAACTTGTGAGCTGGTAAAACAAACAAAAATTACGAAAACCTTAGTACAACTTTTGTCAGTGGCGGCTCCTAAGGGAGATACGCTCACTTAAAGGGGTAACCTCAGGAACAGTTTTTAATGCGTAACATCAAAACGGTTCAACATTAAGTCGCGAAATTTTGGTGAGATATTAACCTTGACGTGTTTAAGAAGTCTCATAAAATAGATTTCAAAATTTTCTACAGGGGCGTGAAAATATGCAAGACTCAGGGACAAATTTAATCATACCTTTTTAGTATTTAATTTTTTCTAGTTTCTGACTCGAAAATATTGAAATTTGAAGTATTTAACATAAAAACGGTACTCCTGTTAAATTTCAATAGGATGTACCGTTTTTCAGTAAAATCGATTTCAATCATTCTCAACGTGCCCACATTCAACATCCATAGCCAAATAAATTAATAATTGCAGTGTGCCATGAAGAAAACAACTAATCTGACAGTTGACAAAAATGTCAAGTATTTTTAACACTCTTAACAGTAACAATTAAAAACAATAGTACAAATAAAAATACCGTAATATAAATAACAGAAAAACAACACCTTTCGGTGCAAACAAATATTTTATAATTGGGTACATTTCTGTGGGGAACTTTATACCATATCGGTGTGCGGCTGCTCTTGCGCTCCCATGACACTCCACCTAACGTCAAAAGCATATCTACATACTCAGAATATGTATACAGTTGCATTTTAAATAATTTTTGTTCACTATAAAATGACACTGCGTAGACTCAAATAATACAATTTTCAAACTAAAAATAATTGACATTTCTGTTAACTGTCAGACCAGTTGTTTTTTCCATGGCACACTGCAATTAATTTTTTTGGCTATGTGTTGGATGTTAAATGTTGGTCACGTTAGGAATGATTAAAATCAATTTACTGGAAAACGGTACATCCTATTGAAATTTAACAAGAGTACATATTTTATGTTAAATACTTAATATTTTAATATTGTGGAGTCAAAAACTAGAAAAATTAACTACAAAAAAGATATGATTAAATTTGTACCAGAGCCTTGCATTTTCTTACACCTCTGTAGAAAATTTTGAAATGTAGTTAATGAGACTTATTAAGCACAGAAAGGTTAATATCTCACCAAAATTTCGTGATTTAATGTTGAACCGTTTAGATGTTACGCATTAAAAACTGTTTCTGACCCCTTTAAGTGAGCGTATCACCCTTAGGAGCCGCCACTGACAAAAGATGTACTAAGGTTTTCGTAATTTTTCGACTTGTTTTAAAAGCTCACAAGTTTTGAATACTTGCATAAAACCGTGAATTAAATGTAAATTTAATAAGCCGCCCATTTTCACAATTCAAATATCACAGGCGTTAAACTATAGCGACATCTAATTACTTGTGTTCAAGAAACTCCTTTAAAATTTACAGCCTAGAAAAAAAATTACATAACAAAACAGCATAATTTAAGCCTTTTTTATACAGCTATAAAACACCCTGTATTACAATAATAACACGGAATAGTTACATTATATTCTGGTATCGTATCAATAAAACGTGAAATATTGTTACAAGAAAACAACATAATTATATCATAACATAACATACTTACCTACATGTATCTGAAGATCCTTTGTGATTATCGTTTCTCTTATATCTGCTATAATAGTTTCACAAACCTTTTTATTAACTGATTTTTCTCAGTGCGTATATAAAAACTTTTTAATTTTATCAAGGAGTGCGTATGGCGAGTAATTTATCATATCTCCTAATCATTAGCCCTGATCCCTTTAATGTCAGCAACAGGCTCCTGTCCCTAGACTGGTTTAATTCATTTAAGGCAGACAAATCTGAACGCATTCATTGAGCATGATATACAAGATGTTATATTAGATTAGGCAGCACTTCGAGTGTATTATAATTTGGCCTATTGTTTAGCGATATTGGGCGCTTTTCATCGGATCCAAAGCTTAACGTTTGACCCAATTCGATTTTCCATCTGCACAAACTTACGTGGTTTTGTCCTTGCTAATTCAGTTTGTATCTTAGATGTAAATTAACACGATGCTGCATTAATCTCTTAAGTGGTCTCGAGACACATAAATAAAAAACACCATTGCCACTACATAATTCCAATTAGTTGTAGATTGCAATTTATCGAAACACACTAATATACACTGATGTCTTCAAATATCCCCAAACAAAGAAATCTAGAGGGTTCAGATCAGGCGATCTTGGAGACCATAAAACAGGTCCGGCCTGATCTGAACCCTCTAGATTTCTTTGTTTGGGGATATTTGAAGACATTAGTGTATGGTACTCCTGTAAATAGCCTGGAAGAGTTGCAGCTACGGATTAATCAAAAGTGTCAAGAAATCCAAACCAAGGAGGGTGTTTTCGAAAGAGTTCGAATATCATTGAGATGAAGATGTCGTGCCTGCTTGGAAATGGATGGAGGGCACTTTGAACATCTTCTGTAACTTTGTTTTTTGTTTCTTAAAAGCTTCCTCTGTCGGTTTATTCCTAATAAAATAATATGTTTGTAAAACGAATAGTGGTCCATATCTCCGCAACCGTTACTTTGCGGAAAAATCTTCCACCGGCATTTTTAGGTCGCAGATTGATGTATTTTCGACACATTTCTACATCATTGAATGAAAAAGCTTCTTCCATGATTCTGAGACTTCTTGAAATATTTGTTTTCGTATCCGCAAGGAATACGTATAGAGAACTGCCTTTGTCTTGAACATGGATGATATCCAAATAGGTTATTTCATTGCATTTACAAGCACCTGCGACTTCCATGATCGTTGCAGACTGTAAAGAGTTAAAAAAAACGCTCAATGAATGTATAAGTTGAAATATTAGAATCGTGTATTTTTTACCTTAACTTGTAAATATTCCTTATCCGGTACTTTTAAAAAAAAAATCTTATATTCTTCAGTATCTTTGCACATCGAAAAATTAAGATAGTGTACCTCTTCTGTAATTGCCTTTTCTCCTATGCCCTTTTTTCGCCAGTTATCGAATTCCACCAATTTCGTCTCGTACACACTTTTGCTTTTTGCTGGTAACAGATGTAATGTTATTTCTTGGGCTTCTGGGTGGATTTAAACCGGAATGAAAAAATTCTCAGCATTCTCATTAATTTTTTTGTCGATTTTACAATTTTTTCCACTCTTGTTGACAAATAAACAAACGCATGCCATAGAAACGATTCCAAGACTTTCTAATATTCAGCTGACAATCAGTATCCTTGATTAAAATAAATTTGTCGAATATGACGTTTTTCAAAACCATAATTTTTCACCTGCTCTCACACAGTTTTCGTCCTCCTAGTAGAGTCCACGGAGCCTCAAATTGTGATTTTCGTTTACACTTTCATATTAAAAGCTAAAACCAATTTTAGATGATTTCCCTCCATTAATTCTATCGAAAACCCAAAGGCGTCAAAAAAAGTCCTGTACGGGATAAAACGTGAAAACTACCCCAAAAATTATTTTTGGATATTTGAATCTAAAAGTAGCTGAATAATTCCACATAAGTACCATTTGCCTCAGAACACTGGATATATATAAAAAAATTATTGCATTTTCAATAAAGCACATTGTTAAATGTGAAGCCTTAAGATTTAAAGCGCTCTAGTGAAAAGTGTCTAAATATTTTAGGCATGCTCTACATCTAACCTGCTGTAACTTTTTATATGTGATCCAATTAAAAAATACCGTGTAATAGCATTGAATAGCAGAGTTTCCAGAGCCTGCAGGATATTTCACTTTTTCATTTGGATGATATGCAATTTTTTTACGAATTTTTATTCGAGCGCGTGCATGGGACCGGCTAAGGTCGAATATCGCTTGCGTTTCTCAAAGTTGCAGCTCATTGTGGTCGAATATCGCTTATTTCTCTTCTGCATTCTCTCAGAATATGTGGGAAAAAACTTAAACATAGCTTTCTGTGGTCAAATGGGAACAGATCTGGCAAACTTACCTTGGTCCAAAATTTGATAGATTTCAAGATACAGGGTGTTGAAGATCCAATTTTATTTTAGTATCTCTTCAATAACTTTTTTATTAAATGCAGTAAATACATGAAACTTAGTACGGAAGAGTTTTGTGCCATAAGAAACTGAAATCTGGTCTGGAGTTTGCTGTTAATTATAAAGGGCGACACCTACAGTACTTTACAAGCACTTAACTTATCATAACATTTTTAGGCCCCGGTGTATTGAATTTTTAATCCAAAATTATTATTCTAAGTTGTTGTTTTTTTTTATAAAAAATTGGTATACTTGATAAATATCGTTTTCTTAGATATCTGGATTTAAATGATTCATTACATGTACTTTCTTATTTTATTATTTATTAACGTTCTTCAAAGGTCTGACAGACGTTCATCCACATATTCCTGCGGCCAAAATATGATGATCTAAACCAAGCTACCTTAGTCCAAAATTTGACATTTTCTGAGAAACAGGGTGTCGAAGTTACTGAAATTGACTGTAACATCCTGCATCTCGGAAACTATAAAATTTTAGAGTAAAGTAACTTGCAGTTTAACGCCTGGAAACAGTTTTGTTATGGGGTTTATTTTTCACACGTTGTCACTGTTCCGCACTGCTTGTATTGCAAAAACAAACTTATTAAAATTATAGAATGTCTAAAATAAGTAACATTACTGTATATGAATGAAAAGCTAACAGGTGACATTAGTATAGTTTTTAAATTTATATATTATAATACTTGAATATATACAGGGTATCCCAACGAAAATTTGACCCCCCCTATAATTGGAAAACCGAATAATATTTCAAAATTCGCCGAGACCCGTCGATTTTTGTTCTTATTTCATTTATGACTTTTTTGTAAACTGATAGACACATCAATAACAATTAGGTAATGCGGTCATGTGTAGTATGTGAAAAACTTATTAGTGGTGGGCATTTGTGTAGAAATTACTACGCGTAAGTTGGTTTGTCATCTTTTCGTTTGTAACCAATAATTCTGTCAAATCTCAACCGATTTCTAAAAACGGTACGTCACTGTATTCGCAATGAAAAGGACTTTAAAATGATGTGCCACAAGTGGGGTAGTTGCATTTGAAATTTTTAAGTTGGGGTTGCTAGGCATTAGGGGATGAACATATCGAGTTGGCTTGACTGTCAAAAAAGCCAAGAACAAAAATCGACGGGTCTCGGCGAATTTTGAAATATTATTCGGTTTTCCAATTGTAGGGGGTCAAATTTTCGGGTCAAAGGTTAGATGTAGAGCATGCCTAAAATATTTAGACACTTTTCACTAGAGCGTTTTAAATCTTAAGGCTTCCCATTTAACAATGTGCTTTATTGAAAATTAAATAATTTTTTATATATATCCAGTGTTCTGAGGCAAATGGTACTTATGTGGAATTATTCAGCTACTTTTAGATTCAAATATCCAAAAATAATTTTTGGGATAGTTTTCACGTTTTACCCCTACAGCCACCCAGTACAGGACTTTTTGACGCCTTTGGGTTTTCGATAGAATTAATGGAGGAAAATCATCTAAAATTGGTTTTAGCTTTTAATCTCAAAGTGCAAACGAAAATCATTTCTAGAAGGCTTTCAGAGGCTGGTGGACTCCACTATCATAAGCGACCGGTTTTGGCCGTGGTCGTGAATAAAACGTTGAATTACATTCGGAAAATTAACTAGCCTTTCGAAAATTCTCGGCTGCGCCTGGAGTGTCCATTTTTCTCGTGGGTTAAAGACTATGTCTATTGAACTATGTTAAGTTGAAGGCGGGAATATGTTAATGTATTGGTTACAATAGTTACCTATACTTATTATTTTATAACTTTTACCAGAGTATGCGCTTGTTGTCTTGGAGAGTTTGTTAAAAGCATCCATTGAAAAAAGTATTCACTTCAGATAATTTGTATTGAGAGAAAATAAAGTCATTTCATTACCACTCTATCGATAACAGTTTATTCTATCTGTTTTTGTTACACAGGTCAGTTAACAAATATTACAAAACCATGCATTTTAGGAGAAAGTCTATTCAAAACGTTGATATTCTGAGTTCGAAAAAGTCTGATAAAATATACAACATAAGCCTGATTAAGGAAGATGGATTGTGTTTGCCGAAGAACAAAGAACAAAGAGAGGAATCGCAGTGGGCAGACGGCGGCCTGTTGAGAATGAAACGTGCATCTATAGAAAGGCCACGGATAGCGGAACAAGTCGATGGTTTATTCAACGAGAATTAATATAGATTTCAATTACTTTACGTCAGATTGTGCTGGCTCTGAATCGGAGAACAGAGAAAACACCTTTCCCTCATTTAGCAAGGACAGAGGCGTACAGTTCTTTCGGATGGGAGGAGGCCGCCTAAGGTGAATAAAATCTAACGACTCTATATAGAACTTCTAATTTTGAAAACAATGGCGCTATGAGAAATTAGAGGCGATTAGTTATTGATCACACAAATTTTATTATTGAAAGCATTATTCGTTACTGCTATAATAACTTTAAATATAACAAAATGCCATTGTGTGAGATTTACTGAGAATTATAACATCTCTAATGCATAAATAATTAAATGATGCAAAAAGTTGAGTTTAGAAAAGATTCAAGGCTTGTTTGATAGTACGATATAAGATCATATTTCCATTGATATTTAGAATCTTACTAAACTTTTATAATGTATTGAGTATTGAGTAACAGAATCGTGGGAAAGACCAGAACACTTTTATTTCTGCTCAAACCTTTAATTCAAAAAAATCATTTTGTTATCAAATGTTCTACAATGCACAAAATATTGGTTAAAACAGTGTTTATTGCATTCACAAGGCATACTGAAACACGCTTGGGAAAACGGTCATTTAATTCAATGGGGTTCGGCAAAAATTTTAGAAGGAAGATAACGCAACAAAAGAAAATTAAAAGAGACCGCGATTATTTTGTTGAACGGAGATAAGTGTGTGTCAAACTGTTCAGTGAACATCGATCCTTGTTGGCTACAGTTGTATCAAGAAGAAGTATGTAACAATAAAATAAAAAAATCATTTAACATCTCTATGGAAGCAGATAAACAAATTTTAAACTGTTAATTGACTTGACATATGGTTAACATTTTTAATACGATTTTGAGAACGAAAACAGAGAGGTTTTCGAAACGTCAATAATACGGAAGTGCGCGATAGTGATGTGATTTTTGTTATTTTTTACTTATCTGCTTTTTCAGTGTGAGATTATTTGGTTAGGCAAACATAGATTCAAAAATAACACTTGACTGTTCCGGTTGGCGCAAGGGCTTATTTAATTAATCATTATTATTTTTCAGAAGTGTGGCAAAACCCAAAACTAAAGAAAAATAATTAGAGAGCTTTAATTTCATTTTGATCGAAATATGTGCATCCTACTGATTACTATTTTGTGTACCATTTTTTGTACTGTCCTTTAAGGTTTGGATGACCGTTAACATATTTAAGAAGTTGTGACTCTAACATATGTTTTCTTCAGTGATAACTTTCAAACTACCCGCATCCACGCCACTGCTATTGAGAACAAAAAGCGTAGCACGTTTTTTCTCAAGACACTATTGATATTACGTCATGTACAAATTTTGATATCTTTATCTTTATTCGATTTAAAGATATTAAGGAAAACCCTTTTCAGAGTAATAACTTTAACGCCCTGTATGTCAAAAACATAACGTTAATGATAAAAGCATTATATAAACTACCCCCACTATTTTCCCAAAAAGACCTTTCTCTTCCATTTTTTTAAGCACAATTGTGATACTTTGTATAATTATGCTTACCAAAATGAATTGCTTGATATGTATTTTTTTAAAATCAAAATATTTAAGGCTATTTTCCTTTCTCCTAAGAAATGTATTCGCTAATTCCGAATATGGTATAATTTTATAATAGATTCCTCAAAACACAAGAGAAATTACTGTACTTGCAAAATTACTATTTATTTTCCATACAAATATATTTTAATTTGTTTAGTTTCAACTAGGTACGTCTCTGGCTCGGAGACTTCAGAGTGTATCGCCTTCCCTCCCAGGCAATCAAGAGCTGTTCTATTTAACTAACTCTTCGTCATTCCTAATAACGCCCTATCAAGGCATTCAACAGGTTTTAAAGTCGAAAACTCCCTTTAAAATAGAACTAATAGTAATCTGAAACTTAACCAACACATATAGTTTGAATTAAAATTTGTTCTCTGTCTACGTTCTGATTTTTTCAAATACTGAAAGTATTTGCCATAGGTATCCGGTCTGGAGTGTCCTAAAAAATCTCGTACAATTTTCCTCTAGTTGTGTTTGTAGTTTTGTTCTTTCGATTACCGGTGTCAGTTTTGACCTGACCGAATGATTACAAAATATCGTACAATTAAAAGAACTAATAAAATAATTTTCAACCCAGCGGTGAGGGTGTTTTTTACGGATAAGGGTAAAATTCACGTTAAGTAAAAAATCATGCATTCAAGCTAAAAAAATGCACAGAAAGGTTTTCTCGGGTGCTTATTTAATTTCTTCTGTTAAAATGATATAACAAAATATTTACAACCCTTATGTAAATATGTTAACTCCGTACAAGAAGAAATATTTATCTGATAGAAATTTGTGTCTTAATTCATAAAAAAGATCGGCATGGAGATTTTCCAGGGTGTTTTAATTTTACGACGATATGTTATGATTATTTAGAGTGTTTGCATAAGGTCTTGAATAACATGAATCCACAAACTCTATACATGAAGAATCTAAATCTATAAATCTTATAATTTTAACTATTAAAACCTGGACTCTTAATCTATTCAAACTTAATCTATTTTCTATTGATGCTTACATGCACTTAAAACTAAAGAATTATAAACCTTTAACTCAATGTCCATAAACCAAAAGCCCATATTCCCAAAACCCGTAAATCCAAAAGCTATATTAACTCTAAGGTACCTATGTTTGGATATGTTTCAGGTTTGTGGATTTAGATTAAGTTAAGTTCTACTAGATAAATATTTTTCTCTTTTAAGGATGTAACATCCCTAAATAAGGGTTGGAAATATTCCAGAATTAAAAATTGCCATCAGTAACTATGCACTACTAGTTCATCAGGGGTAGTTTCTACCCCTAAAAAGTGAATTTAGGAAAAATCAAAATCACGGGTATAATATTTTTTTAGTGTTTTAGTGCAAAGTTTGATTTCAATCGGTGAGTGACACTTGGTTAGTTATGTGTTAGTTTAGTTCAAAACACGTGTCCAGAATAAGTTTTACTCTTTCTTCATAAATTATTACGTTACATTATGCGATTTGTCAATGGCAACGACATAAAATTAAGTGGCAATGGGACACATTTATTGATATTGAATAATATAATAGTCTGCATTAATCCTCAGACATAATGTCTGATTTATTTTAAGTATGATGTAGTTGGACAACAGCTTTCTAGAACACAGATCAACTAAAGTTAATGTTAATCAATAATTCTTGTCGTTATTATGATTCTGATAAAACACTGTTTGGACAAATTTATCAGTGTGAATAAAAAAAGTGGCATCACAGCACTAAAAAATAATTAGTTACATGTACATGGTTTTTTAATAATAATGATATTGTATCAAAACAGTTTTTTAATTTCTGGAAGTTCTGAGTAAAAATTTCATTAAATTTCTGACACTGGCACCTTCACCATTTATTCAAATCGTGTAAGTATTTTCATCGATACGGTATCTACCATATGCGAAACATATCCAAGAAATACATTTTTTCCAATCGAAATATGCACTGAGACATGCTATCAAATTCGTTATTGTACTATTTGATATAGAACCAAGTCAAAAAATTAATTTTACAGCAGATTTCTGAAATTTTAACTTAACAATAAAATTATAATTTTATATGGTGAATGTCCTTTAAATAAAAGTATAACTACAATAGAAATGCACTTTTAATTTTTCAGCTAGCGTTCATTATCATATTACTCCTACTTATATTATAAGACTTCTTTTCTTACCTTAAAAATATATCTTGTCTTGCCTGGCACTAATTTTTACATCTTGTCTTGTTTTCCAATTTGAGCTGTCAAGTTCTGGCTTGGTCTTGTCTTGGTCTTATCTTGGTCTTGTCTTGGTCTTGTCTTGATCTTGTCTTGGTCTTGTCTTGGTCTTGTCTTGGTCTTGTCTTGGTCTTGTCTTGGTCTTGTCTTGGTCTTGTCTTGGTCTTGTCTTGGTCTTGTCTTGGTCTTGTTTTGGTCTTGTCTTGGTCTTGTCTTGGTCTTGTCTTGGTCTTGTCTTGGTCTTGTCTTGTTCTGTCTTGCGAGATCAAGACGAGAACAAGAAAAAGCAAGACAAAATTGCCAACATTACTTTCGGAGATAAAATATTTACCGTTTTGTTCCTTGGATACACTGAGAAAATTGATTGCAAATTTACATGGTGTTCACATTAATGTAAAAAATACCAGATCCATACTGTATTACAAGAATTTACATGTGAATACCGTACACTAGTATCTTTCATGTAAAGTTACAAGATTTTTTTTTAAAATATATAATAACTTTGTAAAATTACATTTCATGTGCACAAATACACGTTTTGACTATGAAAAAGATGCATATTCATAAGTAGCAATAATTTTCCTTTACAGGTGTGGTGGTGAAAATATATTGTCGAATTTGCTTAACTTCGAACCGCAAAAAATTTGCTTTTCCTAAATGAAACACCTTGTATTTAATCAAAACTGGTTGTAAAACTTTTAATTTAACTGTTATTGTCGGTTTTTATGAAAAGTAATTAAAATGATTCAATTTCTTGCGAGGATGGCTATGAAATTGCTAACAAACTTAAAAACAAAACACACTGATAACAATTTATTTGTAGTTTCACGTAACGTTCCGTTGGGAATTTGTGACCCGCGTAAAGTTATGTAAAATTACATAATAATTTTGTAACTGAAGTAAATACACTGTAATATTACAGAAGTAAATATGGAAAATATTCCATGTTATGTTATGTGATTTTACAAGAATTATGCTAAATTCCTTCGTAAGTTGATTTATACGTTGTAATTTTTAGGATTGTATTGTAAAATATAGATATGTAATTTTACTGAGTAGATAATTTAAATTTTCTTATATTTTATATATACTTACCTTTATAACTAACATTGAAAAATATGCACAGAGAAAACTTTTTCAATAACAAATATTATTTCACAAAAAATTTAACAATATGCACCTTAAAAAATGTATATACCGAAGAGTTCATCAATCAGTTCAAATATTTACATTTTGTTTAACCTGAATAGTGTAACAAGCTAATTTTAAAATGTATTATATTTATATTTTTTTTAGCCATATAGAGAGTGTATTGACAGATGAAATCGAAAGAGGGAATTTTTTTACTTTTATAATGTCATAGAAAAAGTGTCTGATTGTTAAAATGTACAAAAGTACAGTTCTAAGCTAGTCAATAATACAGGATATCTCTTACTAACAAATTATTAGAAATACACTAGATTTCATTATTAGAATTCAAGAATAAATAGACTATGCGAGTCACATTTTTATTTATAAATAGTTAAGAAGATCTTGTCGGGAGCAGAAATAACTTCTGTGTAGCACTAGCAAGATCTTTTAGTGAAATTTGTCCATCTATCCACTAAATGTGATAAATCCATCCTTCTCTGTAAGAGTGTATTGTTTATCCATCATCTAAAAATGTATTACAAAGATAGCTATTTTATTTACATTAGAAAACATATTGAATATTTTCGCTGAAAATATTACATCCTAATTCTACAAGCATCATTATATATTTCTTGGTATTTGTAAATATTTGTAGATATACGTATATCTCTGTGAAAATAAATATGTTTAGCTCGAATTTTAGTTATAGTAAATTTATAATTACCGTAACTACAATTAATGTTAATGTAAGGAATAATTATTTTTACTGTCACTACTGTCACTATCTTGTGTGAAATTAATGCTGTATGGTTTAGAGACACATGTAACAAACGTACCGTTTCTATTTCTATAATATCTATGAATATATATTATCTAAATTACCACAAGATGCAAGTGCCGACGAAACAAAATATTATTTTAGGTTAGGTTCACGTGCCTCTGCGCACATACCACAAAAATCACATGAAAACTTCTGTAAAATTCCATAATAAATTGAGTAAAAGTAAATAGTTCGATTGCAGAACATTGTATTACCACACTATTTATGAAATTTCCTAATTTTACTAGGTAGAAACACATACACTTAGTTATTCCTTAATATACAGGGTGTCTCATTATGATGTGCGCTCCTTTAGAGGGTGTGTTCCTTGGGTCATTTTGGGGGGTGGGGGGGGTTACTTTCTATAAAATTTTTCGATTGGAGCCTTCCCTTACGAGATAAAAAATTGAAAAATTTCGGTTTTCATTTTTTCCTCAAAAACGGTTAAACTTCTGAAAATCAGTGAATACATTTAGTTAATTAATTAATTATGATTTTTATTTTTACCAAATGTCTACAAGGGTGGCAACCACCAACCTCTGTTGTTTTTTTTAATTAGAACTTTTTATTCTAAACGTTTCTCTATATGCCCTTATCTCGTAAGGAAAGGCTCAAATCGAAAAATTTTATAGAAAGTAGCCCTAAAATGACCCAAGGAAGACACCCTCCAAAGGAGCGAACATCATTATGGGACACCCTGTATATTGTAAATTAAAATTTTCCAGTAAATGTTATGCAAAAAGAGCATAACAAAACATGAAAATTTCCACCCATTTTTATCAGTGCAACCAAGCAAATGATGATTTATGCCATATTTGTTGTTTCACATTTAAGTTTGCTAGCAATTTCACGGCCATCCTCATGAGAGATTGGATCATTTTAAGTATTTTTTACAAGATTCGCCAATAACACAAAAATTAAATGAGATAGGGAAGCGTGTGTATGGATAGATAGAGTCTAAGAATAATTTATTTAAAATTGTACCTATCGCTTAAAAGTTCTCATTAAAATCCCGCAACGTCTTGGTTGGTTCCGTTGACAACTTTTAAAAACGTGTAAAACTAAAAATATCTTTTTCCGAACCCCCTTAAGCAGATCCATTAGACGCAAGATGCTTCGATAACGAATCAAAGAATCGCTACAAACGCTGATTCTGCCAATCAAGGGGGGCTGCGCACTGAGTGTCACCCTCCCGAAGTTATAAATCCGGCGGCCCAAGAACTTCGCCCTGTTGCTGGTGGCGGCTATCCGAAGACATGAGCGGCTCCGGAAAACCGCTGTTAGGCTTGTGGCTCTATCGCAGCGGCGAAGAATGGAACTACAAGGAAGAGAGTCCCATTCCTCTTAAGTCTCAGGTAAGACAACAGTAATACTTATGTTTATATGTGGGTTTATTGAAATGTTTGAAAAATTTTGCTGGTTTTATTATTGTCAAATTTTGGTTTACGGAGTGTTAAATGTTCGCACGTCACCGATAGATTTTACGATGAAAATTAAAGAAGCAATTGAAATAAAATTTAAAAAATGTTATTCCAATGTGTAAAAGGTATATGCTTTTTCAATCATAATGGCTCACCCTCAAAACAGTTTTTAAACTTCTGGATGTTCTGAGTAGAAATTTCATTAATTCTCTATTGGTGAGTGAAACAACTAAAAATTAATATTAAAAGTTGAAATTAGGTTTTATCAAAAATACGTCAGCAGTTCAAAAGCTTAAAAATTATTTTAAAGAGTGTCATTATTATTGCAAACGATTGTACATATTCAAAAATTTTCATTTATTTTTCAGTAGGTATCGAAGGTAGTTTTCGTTAAAATATATTGCGTAAGAGAAATATAGGTTTAAATATTTTACTGCAGGTATATAATGAATTAGTTTTCTAATTTTCTAACTTTTCAGATACAATATAAACTTTGACATGTAACAATGACAATAATAACTTATACAGGGTGTTCCCGTTGATTAGTTCTTAGCATTGGGAGAAGATAAGGCATGAAAAATAATAGGGGTTTTTCTTATAACATTTTTCTGCATGACACTCCGTTTTTCTGGGATACAGGACGTTCAACTTTTAATAGAATATTATATTTTCTTTATTATCTACTAATCAATTAAATGATTTTCATTCCAACTTGGTACGCAGTAATCATAATGAAATGTTAATATTTTGATGTAAATTACTTTTTTGAACTAAAGCCTTCATCCTTGAATCCCCTAAACTTTTATGCCAATGGTGAAAACTATTTTTTTCAGTGTAAATATTGAAGTTTTATTCTATTTTCTGGGAAAAGTGCTCTTGAGGAAATACACTTAGGAACTTTGTTTCTCAGATATTATTTTTCGTAAAAACGGGGACACCTTGTATAAATATTTTTAGTTTCTTTATTTTTAGATCGTTAAGGAAACGAAAAACATCTTATGACATATTAACTTCTAAGTTTTGACAATTTACATCATCATTGCAATCTAAAAAATGTTAATAAAATCGGTATTGTAACATTTTTCTTAAATATATTTTCCTACCAGTTCCCTTTTATTCAAACTTTTACATATTGAGCAACATACATTTTGTATATCAAAGGGAATATTTATCGATCAGTGGTCGCGGTATATAAGCTATATTCGTGGAGAGATTGGCACCCTCTCTGCGGGTATGGTAGGGTGGAAGAATGTTGGCTTGGGTCAATGTGAGAGATTGACACCGGTTGACATTTAACTACCCCTCTAATTAATGAGGTTTTCCAGGTTTCCCTCATTCCTACACTGAATGATGGTGAAGGCCTACCAACGTAAGTCGTTCCTGGGCGCAAATGCGGCCTGCTTAATAATAATATGCCGCCCCCTTTACCGCTCTATTATTATTATTATTTATCATAGACCTTATAAATCATGGACGCGCCCAAAACCGTTTTCTACCTTTACAAATAGTTGATGCTCATATGTGTGCGACAGAGATAAAGCTAGTCCGGGCAAAAACCCACAGATCATTGGCCGAAAAAAACAAAAACCGTAAATGACAGATGTATGACATTTACTGTGACAGACCGACTCCGCCATAGTTTATGAGTCTTTAAAAACTATTGCTAATAAACACACTAAACACAACTAAATCACAAAAGGAACACAAATCATTAATAATATTAACAGGAAAGGTTTTGTCAGGTTATGTTTATATATTTTTCTGTAATAGTACATCTGTTTTTGCCCGGACTACACCCTCCCCATCATCCCTCTTGTACACATCAGGACACCGGACCCCTCTTTCTACAGCCGGTCCATGATTTATAAGGTCTATGTTATTTATAAACATTCGTCAATTTTTTGTAAATTCATATTCGTTTGAAAATATTTTTGGCTCACATCATTAATTATAATCTAATTGAAGTTCATGGTTTTGTTAAATTTTTAATTTTTAATAAATTGGTATTTTGTATTTATATGAAACTGAACTGGATTAAAGCAGTCGTAGTTACTACTTTCATGTGAAATTAGAAAAAATACGAATTCCGAGAATGTGTAATATTTAAATGTTTTCAACTTCATTTCTTGTATATCCAAAACGAGATATTTTTGACAAAAGTTTATTTAAATTATTCCTTTAATTTTCATTCTAGAATCTATTAATGACGTTTATCCAATTAGTAATTAAGCTGAGCTAAATATGAATTTAATTTTACTGGAAAAAAGAAAACCACGTAATGGATTTAACTGTTACTTTAATTTTATTACAATTGAACTATTTAATAAATTTTCTAATTAATTTTAGAACACGACGATCTGACAACTTGAAAAATAATTTTTAGTCTTTTATAAGATATACAGGGTTTGGAAAAAGAAACCATACTTTTACGATACCTACTTGACACTTGAATTTCAATTTTAGGTACTTACAGGATGTCAAAAATATATTTTTAATTCAAATATGTCTTCAAAAGTAATATATGTTACACTGAATTTTATAAGTACCTATATATTACTATAAAAATGGCAACGGTCGGTTTTCAGTTTACGAATTTTAAAATGTAACTTTTCTAGAGATAGTTGCTATGCATTTGATTTTACATATTGCATCAAAAACTTTCTTTATTGTTAGATACTTACTTCTGTTTTCGAGAAAAATGGAATTCAATGGTACCAAAGTCTGTTACCTATACTAGCCCTATATATTTCTTGCTACCTATACTATATACTATATATATATACTTCATCTTAGAGAAAAATCTTGTAACAGATTTTATCGAATGAATGTAAAATTGTTATGTACCTACTTACAAAATGATTTCCCAAGAAATTCGTAGTTTCTTTTCGGTACTAAAAAAAAACATTACATAGTAAATTCAATTTTGTTTTCTATAACTGTAATATTTTTCTGATAAAAAGAAAAAAACAAGTAATTTAATAAATTTTGAAAATATTTAAATTTATAAAGCCTCATATATTATACGACTTATATTTTGCATGTATGTACATTTTAGTTACTTTGGATATAAGGAGGTTTACTGTGACATTCAATTGTGTATTTTTTGACAAGAAAACCTTTTTCATGCAAATCGAAATTTTACTTTATATTTAAGTACAATCCAGAACATTCAATTTTAGCTATTCAAGACACTAACGTAGTTGTGTTAGATTTCAATGCAAAATAATATTTTAAAAAAAGTCATCTTTGATATTCCGATGATAATGTCCTTGATAACGGGAAAATCGTCTTTTTTGTAGTCCATCAGCTCCAGAATTTATAGCAATCTGTATAACAAACACATCATGTTTCTGATGTTTTGTGTAAATACACTCAACATCAAAACAAATACCTCTAATATGATGTATAAAAAATAGAAAGAATGACGTTATTTGATAATAGCCTTCGCAGTCTGCAGAAGAACAGCAGCAATCAAAGGATGGCGAAAAGGAAAGGCTTTCTATCATATTTACGTTGAAAAATCAAGTAGGCGGTTTGGTAAGAGCCCTACAAGCTTTCCAGGATTTGGGAATCAACGTGCAACACATTGAATCAAGGCCTTCTCAGACCGGGGACAATCAGGTGAGAGTTATTAGTTTTGTCAGTGAAACTTTTCGCCTCAGTGCTTTAACTATTTGTCTCGTAATATAAACATCGGTAGCTTATCACTTAGTTGAAGCTAGTTTTACATGTATTTAACAAATAGATCAAGGAATTGGTCAAGTATATTACATGTAGCAAACTATAGCAAATGTTGTAACTTGGACAAATTTCCCAAAAAATTGGAGACGATAGTATTACTTCTAATTTATTCACAAATTTTAATGATTTTTATTATACAGGGTTAACTATGACTTAGTACAACCCTTCACAAAATTCCAAACTTATTTATAAAGCCAAAAAAAGGTTTTTTCAAAACTATACTAAATCCTTATTTATCGCTGTCACTGACCTTTTGTTAGCGTTAGGTTAGGTATATTCTACCAAAGGCAAAGGTGTCAAAAATAGTGACAGGTCGCCGCATTGACACGTGTAACAGTTTAAGCCGGTTTGAAAAAAAAAATCTTTAGAAAATGTAGATTTTTATTTAATGAATTTATGAGAAATACGGTATGGTAGCACAGAGAGGCAGCACCTACCTTACTAATATTTATTTCCAGGATTGATAATTGGAGAGATTTTAAGAATCTTCTGTTTTCTTACTTGTTTAAATTAAAACCTGCAAAGATTTTTGTACTTGCTGTGGCAGTCTCTTTCCCTCGATCATTCTTTTTGTGTAAAGCAAGATACCTACTTGGTTTGGCGGTCTTGCTCAGGTCGATTACTTACGTCGGGAAAAGCACAAAGGATATCAACAAAATACACGTAAATGGACACAAATACATAAAAACACTACCACACGTTTACCGCCACAGCATAAAACGGCTGTTCGATGTGTGGTTCGATCGTCAGACGACATCTGTAGGCCACTAATGCAAGGTGCACCCACGGCCTTAAATTTTTAAATTCCTTGCGTTGTTGTGTAATTAAATTCAGTTAATACTAATAATAGGCAACAATATTAACAGTAACCGACGATGTTTGCATAAAATAATTAATATTTTAAACTATAACATCCCAAGATGTTTACAGTGTTCTGTAAAAATGACCCTTAGATTATAACTAACTTCGCTTTCTGCATGGTTTGGAGCATGGAAAGTAGGCAACTAGCAATGCAGTATTCATAACCTAGAACTTACTGTTACTTTAAATCAGCTACTCGACTAATATTTTAAACGTGTTATAGTAATTAAATAAAGTATTTTATGTCGGATATGTTAGTGGATAATTATGATGAATCTGCAAGGAGTGAAAATGTAGTTTTGGCAGTGTGAAACGAAAGAACGAAGAACGAATACAAAATACTGCAGCTAACCGGATTAGCTGTTATCTATCTTCTACACTTTACAATGTTGAAAAACGACCGCATGGTAGTTGACATATCTAGCCATGTCGGACGATGATTGATTGTCATAGGCGCCGACTTTCCGTAGGAAAAGAGGGTTTTGCCCCATTTTTTAAACATCGAGCTAGAATTCCGAAATACATTTTTTATTGTCTTTTAGACCTCCCTGAGCACGTGGTTAAAATTTTTGTACTTAGTCATATTAACCCTGTATTTAATAGCATCAGTTTTAGTTATACGTTCTACAATTTTGAAATTTCCTTTATTTAAGAAATTCTTATTTGGTGTATTTATTTTGGATAATTTTCTGTTATATATATTTTATTTACATTATTTGTTAACTTAACAAAATGTCATAATTATAGGATATGTTAAATATAAAACTTGTTTTAGATATGGGCTAGGTATTAGAATTGGTATCAATTTTAACAAATAATGCCAAACTAATATAGACAGAATACATCCAAGAATATAATTTTTATATTCAGTTTTTTATCTGATATCTCATTTTTTAGGTCGATTTCTTGGTTGATATCGAATGCGAACCGAGAAAGTTAGAACAGATGGGAAGACTCCTGAAGAGAGAAGTATTAACCATGGTCATAGGAAGCTATGGCAGCGGCGAAGAACCCGAATTTCCACCACCTACACCGCTGTCAGCAACTGCAAGTTTTGGTAAGTCAACATAAGATATTCAAAAGTCAGACTATACACTAAGTATCACTAAAATGGTATTCTACAAGGTATCTCAATATTTAGACAACATGAGACTAAGTTATAATAAAGTCATTTAACTTGTTTTGCCTCTGTTGCTTTGTGTACCGTACAATTCTTTAAATTTCAAGAGAACTATTGTAAAAAAAATATAAATTTTATATATCATTATTAATTACTTTTACTTATTATTTTTCAAATTAAAACAAGTTTAATGCGAATTCAGATGGCATAATTTTATAAATATCTCAAGTAAAACTAGTACTTACCCAACAGCATTGTCGCTGTAATTGTCAAAAGCGGATCTACAGAGTGATTAACTTATCTAAAAGAATTTGGGAATAGATGCGTCATGAAAAATGGAGTAAATATACTAAAAAAAAGTTCCGAATAAAACATTATTGAAGTTGTAGTATCTTCAACCTTTATATCGCTGGGCCACTGTAGTCTCTAGACAGGCGATTCCGAATACTGAAATCCAATTACTCTTTGTACGCACTAAAGATTTTTTGACGCCAGTGTTTACATTAGTTGTTCAAGTCTCAAAAATGGTTTACGTGTATAGTAGCAACTCGGATGTTGACATCGTTTTAATTTATTATGCTCTGAAAATGCTTTAGCAGAACGACTTCCCGGTAAACATGTGCCAAATGCAACTACTTTTATCGCGGTGTACAGCATGTCCAAGCATTAACATCAAGCGATTTGACGAGGAAGACCGGTACCATGGCCACAATCTCCTAACTTTAAATCATTTAGATCTCTTTTTGTGGGGATATTTAAAAAATGAAGTGTATCACACCGAAGTGGATACATTTCTTTTAATTTTTTGTCCGACTGCAGGTGCCGCCTTATCAGGTTTTACAGTGAACCAGTTTTCAGTGCCGTGCAGAAGTGTATTTTTAAATCATTTTGGAACTGCCCTTTTTGATTTTTTCTTTACAAAATTGTATTTGTAAAAGTCCTCTAAATTTTGTATTTTTAGATAAGTTCTGAATCGCGCTATCTATTTAACAAAGGAATAAGTTGTTGTTTAACAATACCTTAAGTTCATCACATATCCACTAACAATTATCGCATTTCCTACATAGTATTTATACTATGTATCTACAAATGCCACAAAAACGCAAAATTACAAGTAACAAGCTCCTATTTACGTCGCCAACATCGTAACCTGCACCTGTATCCACAAAAACAAACTGCGCTGGACGACTTGGCACATACACTAATGATATGAAATTTTTGGCCACGTGATTTTGTTTATATTCTATGGCAATTTATTAATGACACATTTTCTGTCCTTTCAATATATTTGAAACTAATATAAAATTCATTACTATAGGATCATAAATTTACATTCAAGAAGTAGAGCACAAAACGTCTCTTCCATTTAAGGAGCTAAATATAGCGTAGTGGTTTCCCAGACCTGCTTTACTAGAATGCAGCAATCTGCGTAAACGTGTCAAAAGCTTTTGAGAGAACAGAATTGATTATGAACTAACTACGCAATACTAATATGTTGCATAACATTTGGACTAAAAAAACATTTTAAAGAGCAAAATATTTTGTCAATCTCATTGTCATTTAAAAATATAATGTTGTATTTATCTCTTATGTGATCGTTAGTTTTTGTAACTAATTACGGCAGTAAATCATCTATTTAATAAATTTTATACAAGTTTTTTTCATAATAAAAGTTAAAATAAGTAAATATTGTCCAAAATGGCGGATGCGCCGGTAACCAGATTCTATAAAGTCCAGTTTAGAAAGGTTTGCGGACTTCTGTAACCTCGAAATTGTTAAACCATTGAGTCTATATACAGTGCTTTCGAAAAGTAACGAATACATTCATTATTTTTGAAATTGAGAAGTTTTCGAAAAAATCCCCTGGTACCTACGTCGATTTTGTTGTCAACAAAGGCACTTTTTAACATACGACCCATATTTGTGACGGCATCACTGTTCGAGATATGACGTCATCGGCATTTTTTTAAATGACAACCCCCATTGACCATGCCATTTGAAAGAGCGTGTCATTCTACATACACACATCATGAAAAATTATGGTGTTACATAACAAAAAATTTAAGAAAATTATGTTTGAAGATTTTAAAATTTAATTTTCACCGAAATGTATGAGTGGCCAGCCAGATTGCCTAATTTGACACCCCCAGATTATTTCTTGTGGGGATACTTAAAAAGCAAAGTATACGTTACTAGACCGGTTAATTTAGTAGATTTAAGAGCAAGAATTCGTCACGAGATACATCGTATACCTCCTGAAGTTATTGATAAGTTATTGATATTGAAAAGAATTTATTAATCGTCTTGGCTACTGTCAGGCAGCCAACGGTGCACAATTTGAACATTTAATTTAGTAAATTTTTTATATAATCATTATCATTTTCAGTATTGTGAAAGGTAAATTTTAAAATCTTCAAATTCTTGAAATTTTTGTCATGTAACACCAGAATTGTTCATGATGTATATATGTAGAATGACACGCTCTTTCAAATGGCATGGTCAAAATTGGGAGTTGCTATTTAAAAAAATTGTCGATGACGTTATATCTCGAACAACGATGACGTCACAAATGTGGGTCGTAGTCAAAAAGTGCCTTTTTTTAAATCAAAATCGACGTGCCAGAGGATATTTTCGAAAACTTCAATTTCAAAAATAATAATTCGTTACTTTTCGAAAGCACTGCATACTAACTAGCTTATATAACCAATGATTCAACCATTGACACTTACCAACTAATGCTAATATATGATAACTTAATTTACTTGAATACATATAATGTATAATATTTAAACGGATTATTTATCTTAGTGTTAGCGCGGGTGTTGTGATTAAGCTGACGATGCTCAAACACTGCAAAAATATAATAATATAGAGGGTGTTTCGTTTTTCACGACTCACCATTGACAGCTAGTAAACCGTAAAATATTCATTGTGGCTCAAACAAGAAAAAAGTCCAATATGGACGCCATTGGATCTTAACAGTAACAGATAGGAAACCTAATTACAAACACATCAATATGTAACAGATAATATTTTATTTGAATAATACTCCATAAAATTTTTAAAACTCTAACTTTTGTAATTTCAGCCACTTTGTATAAGTATTTTACGGTTGTTTAGATGGCAATGGGAGTCGTGATGCCAAAAAAACGTACCACCCTGTATACCGCGCTCCATTTGAAACAATTTAAGAAAGTTGTCAAACTACTTCCTGTATTTTTGAAGGTAGTATGCAAACTCAGAAATAAATTTCAATATCGTGGTCTAAACAGAAATCTTTTAGAGCAGTTTTCTTGGAAACGGGTACCGTGTACCTTTTTTACGTAGAGATGACGCCCGGGTAAGATTTTGTAGTCAATCGAATCAGAACATTTTATCAACAAAAAATAAGAGAGAAATTCATCATCAGGAATTGCTAATGTGGCGCCCTCTATAGCCGAGTCTGATTTAATACATACATTATGATCCCTTTTCTTAAAAAATGTTTCTTTATCAAATTTGGTAACAATTGGTTGAACGGTAATCGACGAATTACATAAAAAATTAAAATAAATAAATAATTTTAACTTTCACACCCTCTAATATATCTTATTATGTTTTGTTCCAAATATGTCGCCCCTGCTCTGTGGCCCATTATTAATGGTCCACCCTGTATATAGCAATTTTAAAGTCTATATATCTACCAGGGAAAGTTTCCAGAAATATTTATTCCACAAACTTTGATCTCATATATTCCTGTAGTTACCCGAAGGTCGTTGTGAATTACGCTGTATATCTCCATTTTATACCTATATTGAATAAACTTTATTAATCTTGAGTCTCTTACCAAGATACATTCGTTTTTCTCCTTTGCAAATTCAGGCTGACAGATTTAGTACCCTTGAATCGAGTGGTTCTAACAAGTGCCCTATTTGAAATTCATTAATTCGATGCTGAAAGGATTGGTCAATTGAAAGTCGGTGAGAATGGGAGTGGAACTACGGAATCATAAAACACGCTATTTGCTGAACGGAGGGTCACTGCTGGACAGATTTCCAATTCAAATGAAAGAGTTTGGTTTAATGATATGAGCATTAAATCTAGGCAGTCACAATATTTAGCTGATACTCACAGCGTATGTGAAGATAAATTGAATAAAACAGGTCCTAACTCACTTAATTTTATAAAATGCTTTTATACCGCCATATTATTGTCTTCATTTCAATACGGCTTAATTTTGTAGCTCAAATTATAGTAAATGTAGAAATTGTCAATCAGAACCTTTTTCGGCACGTTCTTTGGACGGACCATAGACCTTATAAATCATGGACGCGCCCAAAACCGTTTTCTGCCTATACAAATCGTTGATGCTCAGATGTGTGCGACAGAGATAGAGCTAGTCCGGGCAAAAACCCACAGATCATTGGCCGGAAAAAACAAAAACCGTA
This sequence comes from Monochamus saltuarius, assembly GCA_025584915.1. Taxonomy (NCBI): domain Eukaryota; kingdom Metazoa; phylum Arthropoda; class Insecta; order Coleoptera; family Cerambycidae; genus Monochamus; species Monochamus saltuarius. The sequence continues at coordinate 110,603,303 of CM046721.1, read as the reverse complement.
AATGACGGACGTATGACATTTACGGTGACATACCGACTCCACCATAGTTTATGAGTCTTTAAAAACTATTGCTAATAAACACACTAAACACAACTAAATCACAAAAGGTACACAAATCATTAACAATATTAACATTAAAGGTTTTGTCAGGTTATGTTTATATATTTTTCTGTCATAGAACATCTGTTTTTGCCCGGACTAGCTTCATCCCTCTTGTACACATCAGGACATCGGACCTCTCTTTCTAGGGCCGGTCCATGATTTATAAGGTCTATGGGACGGACGAAAGTTTTTCTTTAGTTTTATTGGGTTTTTGCTACACTTCTGAAAAAAATAAAGATTAATTAAATAAGCCCTTGCGCCTAACGGATCAGTCAAGAGTTATTTTTGAAACTAAGTTTGCCTAACCAAAGAATCTCACACTGAAAAAGGAGATAAGTAAACAATAACAAAAATCACATCACTATCGCGCACTTCCGTATTTTTGACGTATCGAAAATCTTTCTGTTTTCGTTTTCAAAATAGTAATAAAAATATTAAACGTATGTCAAGTTTGATAGTTTAAAATTTGTTTATCTGCTTCCAAAGAGATGTTAAATGATTTTTATTTTATTGTTACTTACTTCTTCTTGATACAACTGTAGTCAACAATGATCAATGTTTACTGAACAGTTTGACACACACTTATCTCCGTTCAACAAAATAATCGCGGTCTGCTTTAATTTTCTTTTTGTTGCGTTATCTTCCTTCACTAAAATTTTTTCCGAACCCCATTGAATTAAATGACCGTTTTCCCAAGCATGTTCGCAAGGGCTTATTTAACTAATCTTTATTTTTTTCAGAAGTGTGACAAAAACCCAATAAAACTAAAGAAAAACTAAAATTATGCCACAAATAATATCTGGACGAAAGTTTGTTAATAACGGTTTGCCAAACAGGTGCAATGAACACTACTAGTCCGTTGAAAATCCCCACATTGCAAATCCAGTCCAAAACCAAGGCATAAATTTATGAAATTATTTTATTTTATTTTTTTTTTTTATAAATTTTATTGAAACCATGGCAACGTCATTTTTCAAAGTAATATTCTGTTAATGTACTTTTTTATACGACTGCCTTGCAAAAAGGGGTTTTGCACACGGAAAACACGCTCTGAAAACGGTATTTTGCACACGCCGTGTGCTAAACATTTTGCACACGGTTATGTCATCTTTGCACACGAGTCTCCATATTGTTATTTTTGTTTAATGTTGTCACCCAAATTATGCAATGTTTCAAGTTGGTTGAGTTTAAATTAAAATTTGATTTTGTGGTCTCTGTTTGCGTATAAAAAGTATCGTAAAAAACTCGTTTGAAAACCTTTTTGCACACGAGCGAGACATATTGGTGGACCGAACCGAAGGCGAGGTCCACAAGTCGAGCGAGGTAACCACAATTAAAGTAATTTTTTTATTTTTATATTATGATGGTGATACTGACTTCCGCTGTGGAAATTATGCATGTTGTTTTTTTACAAAAGGGAGACACTAGGATATGTAACTAGAAGGAAAAGTAAGAATATTTAAATTAGTAAAGGTCGTTCTACAGTGACCTCTGTATCCCAACCCTGAAATAATCCGTATTGCTTTCCTCTGCAGAGAAAAAACATGGACACTAGAGGGAACATGGCCCCAAAGGAGAATAGCATATGAAATAATTGAATGTATTAAACAGTAATACGCAGTTTTTATGTAAATAGAGACACTTGATGAACCAAGCTTTTAAGTAAATAAAGATATTTAGATATTCTTTTGCAAAGATAAGTAGTATTTATTTATAACTCCATGTATCTCAAAAACGATATGCTTTACCGTATTTCGACAAGGATACCTGTTTTTGTAATATGCTTTAGGGTTCTTAAAACATATTTTTTTCCAATTGTACCCTTCAAACTATCCGCATCTTCGCCACTGCTTTTCAGAATAAAATGGTTTGCAGATATTTTTAACGCACGGTTGTTTACTCTCATACAAATTTTGGCATTTTTATCTCTAGCGGATTTAAAGATAATTAAGGAAAACTCCTTTGGAAGTAACAACTTTAACACCCTGTAACTCGGAAATGCAAAGTTAAAAAGAAGAATGTTATATACGTCATATATAAACGGGACACCTTGTATTTATATAGGTATGAAATTTTGTCATAACTATAAAATTAAACTTCCAATAAATATCTATGAACAAATTTCTAAGTTTGGCACTATCTTTTGTGAAGTGTTTTATGAAAGACATAAAATATTTACGAAGATGAAATAGCTTTAATAATTAAATTAGTAATAAAATACATTTGCTATATTTGACAACCCATCAAATCTTTCAAAAGCTATCAGCTTTTAACGCTCAAATCTTTCTTTACGAGGTACAAGCAGTTTGCTATTATATTACATTTAAATCGTTAATTTTACTTATTAGTAACTTTACCCCAATATATTCCCAAATTCCAAATTTCAAATTCAACCTTTATTGCCCAACAGAAAATTCCATTTACAGGACAAAAATTATAATACAGATCATAGAAAGAAACAATAAAATAAAATAAATAAATAAAATGCGAGTAAATACATACATCAGTAATAATCCACGTACATAAATGTATAAACATATATAGTAAAATAGCATAAATAAACTAACAATAACCAATTACATTAAAATTACATTAAAATTGTTGAAACCTCTCCGCTACAGCCTTTCTCACAGAGTTGATAGATGAAACATTTATATCACATTGCTCCGAAATAATATTAAAATTTTGAGACATAACATACACTGGCGACTTTTTAAGAGTGTTGGTACCAGCTGATGGTAAATAAAACGTTTCAACTAGCCTAGAGTTAAAACCAGGAACTCTATAATTAAAACATTCCAGTAAAGATGTGCAATCAATATTATTGTTAAATAAATTAAATAAAAATAGTATGCTGTTTAGAATACGTCTAAATTTTAACAACGGAACATTGAACCTTGATAATAATAATTCATGATTATAACCTCGGTCGGGATATATACCATCTTTTTTAAAAGATAGAAACTTTAAGAATTTTCTTTGAATAGATTCAAGCGATAAAGAGTGATTTTGGTATATAGGGTACCAGATTAAAGATCCATATTCCAGTTTAGAACGTACTAATGAAATATATAGCGTTGTTAATGCATCGATATTAGTAAAGGAGTTACAATTCCTCATTATAAACCCTAAGCTTTTTCATCATTTTTCATTTCATCAACGATCCAAGCTAGAACCGCTTTATAAATCCTGTAGGCAAAAGGGATTTGTTTTAAACTTCAGATGAGTCATGTACTTATTCTTCTCTGTATTATACTATTAAATATTTTCGTTTCAGATTTTGACGATATGCCTTGGTTTCCTAAAAAGATATCCGACCTGGATAATGCCCAAAACGTCCTTATGTACGGAGCTGAGTTAGATGCCGACCATCCTGGTTTTAAAGACCCAGTATACCGAAAACGAAGGGAGCAGTTCTTCAGAATAGCCATGAATTATAAACAGTAAGAGATATTCTTCATAATTTCTACAATTTCAATACTTAAGGGTCTTAGGACATATGGATTAAAGTATAAAATATTTATTTGAGAAATAGCTACATTTTATATTATAAACATTAAACTTATAAATTGAAAATTATAATTAAAAAATAATGGCTTTTATCATCGGAACTCATTTCGAATGAGACACGAATTATGGTCATGATACTAGTTAGTAAATTCACTTTTTTAAAACAACTTTGCAACATTATTATTCTATTTGGTTTAAATATATATTACTGTTTTAGTGGGCAACCTATTCCAAAAGTTAAGTATACTCCAGAAGAAATTAAAACTTGGTAAGTAGTAACTGATGTATTCTGTTGCAGTGTTGCATATTGTTTTACAACATATAAGTAAAATTAACAAAAAATTGTCTGTACTGTACATAATTTTTATTTCGTCCCTAATTTTGGTTCATGGTTAATTGTAATAAAAAACTTTTGCTAAAATATATACTAGGTGTCTGGGATATGAGGGCCGTAATTTTAAGGGCTTATTTATCTGATCAGAAGTAACAAAAACATTCTTATGGAAAAAATGTCTAAAAGTTTGTCTACAAGTACATTTTAAAAATTAAAATACAACTGCATTAATATGTAAAACACTGTGTTACACTGTAACGTAATTTATTCGTAATTTATTGTTTGTATCAGTATTAATGAAGTAAACAATTGAAGTATTTGAAACTCGCTTCTTGCAAGCAACATAAGTCATTTTGAACACTAAGTATTATTCTGTGTTGTGAAAAGAGCTCTAAAGAATCCACTCACAGTAAATACCTATGTTTAGGTGTACATACTTGTAATTATTATGTACAAATACCTAACAATACTGATGTGGTATTTGAGTGACGTTGTCACATATTCAAGACCTGTTTGCTGTCAGAATTGTGTTACCGTTGGCCAGAGAAAGAAAATTGTTAAGTGAAATGTGTTTTGTTTGGTACAATTTATCATACAGCAAAATATTAAGGACTCATATTCCAGACACCCTGTATGTATATCTTTAAATAAATTACTTAATACGAATTTGACAATTATGCTATGAGTGTGAAGTAGAAATAATAGTTACAAATAATGCTGAAACATATTTTTTCACACAACTTTACGTCATAACTCAAAAATCAATAAAGTTACAAAAAATTAGGCACAGCACTGGACTCTACTCAAAAATGTGCCTGAAGAACGTATTAATTACTTTTTCTAACTTTACAAACAACTAACAGACATGTATATAGGTATTGAAAACTGGAAAATTTGAAATTTTATTTATTACTCGAAAACAAAAGTCATTTCGAGTAATAAAGAGATCGAAAGTGGAGGAGACATGTTTTTATATCTCCTATAGTTAAGGAGGTAGCCTCTATAAAAACATCGAAATTTGCCCACCATATACAACAAAGAATAGACAGTTACAGTTAGGAAAATAACGGACAGCTGTCACTGTCACATATTTGTTTTACAATACCATAAATTTAAATGTTTGTAACACAAACCTAGAAAAAATATAGACTGCATCGGTTCATGATATAGGTCACGTGACAGGTGCCGAGTTTTCTAGGGACCTAAGGTCCAGAAAATGGATATTTTATTTGCTTTATGTTGGCGGTTGTGCAAATATGATGGCTACATTGCAATCTGAAATAAACTAACTTGCTGTCATTTTAAATGTCATTAAAAATGTGACCAATCACAGCAAACAAATGAGCTTCACGCTACAATACAACCATCGTAAATTAGCATAAAAACCAAGTTTTAGCGATTTTGGACCTTTTAGGACAGCCATGAATTTGCGGTCGCCGGCAATATGACACTGGCACAGTCTATATTTTTTCTAGGTTTGTGGTTTGTAATTTTTAAAAATCTGTTGAAGGGGTGAATAATGCTTATAGAGATAACTAGATATAGATTCTAAAAGTTATTATCAAATGTGAAAAGCTGTACTCATCAAGACATCGTTTTTATTTGTATAATTAGCTGCTGTAGATTCTTTTCTTTACTTTAGAACAGTCTGTAGAAACAAAAAGGTATCTACACAAGTGTTTATAACTGTTAATTGATCCTAACAAGTTGCACCAAGCGCTGAAGCTACCCAATTGCCAGTTATAACTACATCAGTCTCCGAAAGTTTACCGAAGACTTGAAATCCAATTAACCCGATAATTAATTAAAGGGGCACCGTCTTTCGCGAGCTCCAGAAGCTGTATCAGAAGCACGCTTGCAAGGAGTATTTGGAAAATTGGCCGCAGCTCGTAAAGTACTGCGGCTACAGAGAGGACAACGTCCCCAGCTTCAGGACGTCAACGTGTTCCTGAAAAGAAAGACCGGGTTTCAGTTGAGACCCGTCGCCGGATACCTCAGTCCCAGAGACTTCTTGTCTGGGCTAGCTTTCAGGGTGTTCCACTGCACGCAGTATATCCGCCACTCTTCGGATCCTTTCTACACCCCAGAACCGTAAGTAAAAAAGGTTTCTTTTAAATATTATCTGTAGATGTATGTGTCGACCTCGGATTTCTTATAGGTCCCGTTCTTTCCAAACAGTGTTTTCTACAGAGACATAATTAACATTTTTTCCTTCTTCGAGTGCAGGTGAGATGTAACTGGTCTGCTACTTTCTGCTCGATTTATATGTGAAACTACATATGAAGGAACAGCCAGTTCAATTGTCGGTCATCTCACCTATGGCATACTGATGAGGGCTAACAAGCCCGAAACCGGTCTATGTCTGGTGGAGTGGCCGACAAGGGTTCTTGGCTGTTTCACACAGATACTGCAGGTATAATTCAATGCCGGTCGGGGCATTAGCCCGCGGAGTAGTTGTTTCCTGCAGTATCATTTATAGAGTTAATGGCGCATCGCTCGGGGCGAGAGGTCTGCGGTTAAGTACCTACGATATTGTAGGTCGCTTTCTGCAAGTCGAGCCGCTTAGGCCGAGCAGAAAGTAGCAGACCAGTTACATCTCAACAGTTAGTGAGTTTTATTTGTTACTTATTATTTTCTAATTTTAACTGCGGCCCTGCGTCAACTGAAAACATGAGTAGGTATAATTTTGAAATGCATATTTACGCCGAAAAAAATATTTTCAAATCATTATTGAAACTTGCTTTTCAGACTGTTACTGTTACTGACAGTTATCAGTCTCTATATTGACTATTTTAGAAGCTTTTATGTTTTTTTCTTACTCACTTCTTTAAAAATTTATTCGAATCACTCAGATTTACAGGCTTTCAGAGGTTGAAACGACACTGTATCCCTTCCTCGTCGTCTGTTTTATTTATGAAATTAAATAATCGGATTAATCGCACGAATGTTTTATTGAAGCAAGTATACAAAATTAAATACTGCTCAAAGAATATATGTTAACTATATACCTAATATTAAATAAGCAAAAATATAAATATACAGGGGAAATCACTCACCTTCCATAGCTATCGACACCTCTAAAATTTCATTGTATCTCAAACGGTTTTGACGAAATTTAAGTTTTTGTTTTTTTCTTTTTAATTAAACTAACACCCTGTATATCTGTAACAAAACCTTTATATAGCGAATTAGGGTTATTTTTCGATGTAGAATTCATAATTAACGTATGGCGGTTTACTTCGAGACGCCTTACATATGTATATCGAAATTTATTGATGTTTAGGGGAGATTTTCGAAAAGTAATCGTAAGCTAATACATGGCTCTGTCTCTCTCTGTTATGAGAAAAAGAATAAAAGTATCTAATTCGCATACGTATTGCTCTGCGGACATTAGAGAATAGACCCACTGAACTCATGCAACCAATGATGTAATTAAAATAATATTTTATTTTTAGTGATTGCTGTCATGAACTACTTGGGCATATGCCGCTTCTAGCAAATCCGAGCTTCGCCCAGTTTTCTCAAGAACTAGGATTGGCCTCACTTGGAGCTTGTGAAGAGGATGTTAACAACTTAGCGACGGTAATTAAATGATTTTTGCGGATGCACATTAACATGTTTTCTTTGATAAGAATTAATATGTACACTTTCTGATTAAATTGCTAACATAATTTGCAATCATACTACACCATTTTTTTTTAACAAGTATTGTTTCCTGCTTTAGCTTTACTTCTTCACCGTGGAGTTTGGGCTAGCCAAACAAGACGGAGAACTGAAAATATATGGAGCTGGTTTGCTCAGCTCCGTAGCAGAACTAAATCATGCTATAAATTCTCCTGAAAAAGTAAAACGTTTCGACCCTGACATCACGTGCAAGCAGGAATGTATCATAACCGATTTTCAGCTTGGATATTGGTATACGGATTCGTTCGAGGAAGCAAAAGAAAAAATGAGGTAGGTGTAGCCACAGCATAGGTAGACCAGCAGTTTCACTCCGTTGTCGGCACTTTGAACTGCCTTCAGTTTTCTGCGGTGACCTCGAAATGTGAGTGCGATAGCGCATCCGATGGAATTTACAGCATCGGTGATCAAGACTGGAATAAAAATATTTTATTTGCGCGTGAAAGCGTAGTTATTCCACATGAAAATTTACGTTATATCTATCCACATTATGTAATAATTCATTATACAGTTATAAATGGGTAATTCAACATGTATTATATACTATCATTTACTGCTACTAACATACAGTGTGAAAATTCGATTTACTTCTTTGGGCCCTTTAGAAAAAAAGAGTTTAAAATATATATTATTGCACTACAAAACATTTTTATTTATTTACTTACTTTTTTTGTTAGTTATAATTACATATTTTTGGGATTTTTTTAAATTTAAAATTTGACGATTGAAATTTAGTTGACAAATAATTTATTATGATTTTTTTGTCTTATTGATCTACGTAAACCTTAAAACAAGTATTTTTCAGAACAGAAAATTATGTTTACCTAACTTTGAAAATTGTTAAATTGGAGATGAAAGTGTAGTAAAATATAAATTTGGAAAAAATTATTTTTTATTATTTTGTCTTGAGTTACTCTCATTATAGTGACTAAAATAAATATGATCATCTACATAATTTGAAGATGAGCCGTCTTGTGCAGGAAACGTTGGAACGGCCTCTTTGCGTAATCTATTGCGCGAATCGTTAGAAAACATATTATTTCCAAAATATATTTGACAGTTTGTATGAACTATATTACTAATCCTTAGCAGCTTTTCTAATAAATATTATTTATTAGAAGCCACTGCACAGAACTTTGCTCAAAAATGAAAATTTGTATTTGTGAAAAATATAAATATGTGGTCTCTGCAGCTTGACATGGACGCGCGAGCTGCTATGCGCGACTGATTATTTCGGCCCGAGTGTTTCTACTGGTCTTCCTATACTAACTGTGGTATAGCTATTCTGTCTCTGCCATCCATTGATTATGTTTAAAGACTTTAATTATATAATTTCTATCATTTTTAGAACCTTTGCCGAACAAATCCAGCGACCATTTGGTCTCAGATACAATCCCTACACCCAAAGTGTCGAGGTTCTGAGTAATGCCCAAAAGATAACGGCTGTTGTTTCCGAACTTCGAGGCGATCTCTGTATTGTGAACAGTGCTCTTAAAAAAATCAGCGCCAGAGATTCAACATTGGATGTCAATCGAATCGCTACCTTGCTACAGACAGGATTGGCACTAGAAAACGTGGACCCGATCAACGAAAAATTTGACGAAAGTGGAAAATGAAATATGCAGTAGTTAAATAAATATGTATATAATAAATAAACGCAATATATATCGTATCATTGTTTTATTCTAAATTTTAGAACACATTTGTAATTATTTATTATCAGTCGTAGGTATGTACCCCTCTATAGTAAATAGTCTAGTTATATGTTTTGTGGTAAATAGATAAATAGTACGATAGGTCTATGAGTCTCGTTACTTTTTGTGATATCTTCTATGCATCTTTGTTCATGGTTTATTCTAAATTCAGTGATCAATGGTTTCAAACATCAAAATAAAAATGCAAAATTAAAGTTAGGTTATATATTTTGCGGTTATGTTATGTGCGTCTTTTATTTAAAATTCTGTATAAAACGGTATACCTATTGAACATTCATTATGTTTTAATGTTTTTTTAACAGGCAAGAATATACACAATGGGAAAATTTAAAATTGGAATAAAATTTGATACAAAATTTTTGAATAGTTTAACCCAAATAGATAATTCAGGAGTAGAAGTACAAAATGCTAAACACCACCTAGCGTTACATCCAATTCACTTGAATAACTTCAACAAGTCTATTAAAGATTTATTAAATGCGGAATTGCAAAATACAATAAAGAGTGAGTAAATCATTGAAATATTTTATACTAGTAGTACTTATTATACCTTTTAGCTTAAATGGAATTCTGTTAGGCTACGGTAATATAAAACTTCTCTCAAATATGGGTACCATTAGCAACGATTCTCCTTATATACATTATGATCTTATGGTTGACTTTTTTGTTTTCAAGCCGGAAATAGGGAAAGAAATGCAGGGTATTGTTAACAGGAAAAGTAAGGATCACGTGGGTATACTTGTATACAATGCATTTAATGTATCACTGCCAAAACCAAAAGACGAAGACGAATGGTTAGGAAATTCAGTTAATATGGGATACGAGGTTCTGTTTAGAATAACATACATAGATTTATCATCATACCTACCATATATTAAAGGTGAACTTATGTAAGTAGTAATAGTAACTATTTCAGTAAAACCATTATTTGATAGTAATTATATTTTAGATCCATCATATGTAAAGTCGACAATGAAACGATTGTTACAAAGACGAAGCATTTGAAAAACAAAAAAATAATTTTTGATATAGAAGAAAACGATGATGATGAACCAGTCTCTAAAAAGAGAAAACTGGACTCAGAGGTTGAGGATAAAATTAAACATAAGAAAAAGAAGGAGAAGATAAAAGAAGAGTATATTTCCTTTAAAGAACTAAATAATTATTCAAATCATTCTGGAGAAGTTGTATCAAAGGCAAGCGGTAGTCATGAAAAAAAGGAACATAAAAAGAAGAAAAGGAAAGAATAATGGCTAAGAAAAGCTTAGCTAATTATATACTTCTAAAATGCTTTGTACATAATTTATAGCTCATTGTACACTTTTTAATTTAATTTTTTATTAATATATTTTTGTTGATGTTTATATACCAATAAGCATTATCGAATTAAAATGATAAATAATAAAAATGATTAAAATTTTAATAGCAGGCTAGTTATATTTAAACATACAAAGCCAGCTTCAGAGAATGAGGTAGTGTTGCCAGCAACACTAAGTCGCCAGACTTTCAGCCAACGAAACTAATTGTGTTCGTTGTTGAAATTGAGTGAAGTTCAAAATTTCCAACTTAACTATCCAGAGGAGCAACATTTGTACTTAACATAACCAACTATAAAATCTTTATTTCACTGAAATTAAACAGGTGGCAGGAATGTTGGCAGCAACACTACATTGTTCTCTGAAGCAGGCTTAAACTCAATTTTTGAACATTTTAGTCACTTCAGAAGATTGTACATATCTAAAACAAATAACTCCAGTAGATGATCATAAAATTATATTTGCCTTTTTAATATCAGAAACTTAAAATTAAGAACACGGGGTTTGAGTTAAGTGCTTTGAATCGTTGGTGGTTGCAGTGTAATTACTATATTGCTGTTTATCTCAAACTGATACCAATTAAACAACCTTGTAAATATAACAGTACAGTTAATTTCCTTTATCTATGAGTATTGAGTACAGTCGTTATATAACCTATATATAATTCTGGATTTTTTTTAGACAGCAGAAATAAGAAATAGGTTGAACTGTGGAACGCTTTGTCTCTAAATCTATTTAAGACGTGGAACGCACCCCGCACTTCATTTCTGTTACGGACCATAGACTACAGAAAGGTCTATGTTTCCGACAAATGTCAAAAGTTTGAAATTTATGTTATGAATAAACTGTAAACCTGTAAACTATCGTCAATTCAGTTTGTGTATACAAAAGTTCTTTTGAAGCTTTTTCAGTATTCAAACCAAATAAGAAATGGATGACGATGAAAATACACAGTACGTTTTTTATGTTTTTTTTATTCTTTGCCCTGTTCATAGGGTTTATAGTTTTTCGTTCTTCGGTAAAGAATAGGTAAAATTTTAATATATTAATTCATATGGCTTCCAAAAATATAAAATTCCTAATTAATAGTACATATAGCATATATAATGCATAATATATTTTTAAATGCAGGTTAATTGAGATGGATGCTGAAAAGGATACTGACAAGAAAACAAGGAGATCTTCCGTAAGTATTCTTTATTTAAACCTCTAAAATTAGTAGATCAATCGACTTACTTGGTAAGGAAGTTTGATCATAATTATATGAGCAATTTCATCGAGGAATTATAAATTTAACTACTTGTAGTTTGCACTTTTCAAATTCACCTGGTAATGCACTTTAAAGACAAAAAAGCTCTTATCTCTGTTACCACACAATCCCAACACGCTCTTACTATCATTGTATTTTTCTATTAGTCCAAGATCCCACTGTAAAATACCTTCACCCAAATGTTAATAGATCAAATTGCATTTAAACATGTGTTTCATGCACATCCTAATACGAATTGGCTAGGTTGGTTAATCAAAGCCGGGTTCTAGAGGCATTAATTTATTAAAAATGTGAACTATGGAGGTGAACTACAAATTAGTTTTAATGAAATAAATAATGTACCATTTGGAAACTAACAGAGTTGTCACTCTTTACGAGGTTCTCAACATTGGTTGTTTAAACATTAATGTTTATATTGTTGGCGTACAACTTCACCGGCTTTTTAATGAAACAAAATATATACCAATCAAAGCTCCTAGTCTGCTTTTAAGAATATATAGGGTTGTCTGTACATTTTCGGTCCAAAGTGATACAACCCTCCGTGAAAAGTTTAAATTTTCACAAATAAAAATAGACATAGACAAAATAAGTACGTTGGTGATATTTTAAGAGACATTCTGTAGAGAAATTACAAGTACGCTACTGAACTATACGTGAAAAACTCTATTAGAAGCAATATTTATAATTCATCTAAATTGCTCATATAATTATGATCAAACTTCCTTATACTTGGGTCAAGAATTCAGTCAACTTATGTCATACTTAACAAATGAATAATTCTTTATATTTTCATCAAAATATTTAAGAAACTGCAACTGACAATAATAAAACTATATACTACACTAAAAGTTTGCATTATATTGCATTATATTGCAAAAAATGATTGTTTTTAACGCGACCAAATATTGAAAATTACATTGACAATAAAAACAAATGTGTAACGTCAGTCGTGGTAAGACGTCTGAATTCTTGACGTGAGTATACCAGGTAAGTCGATTGATCTACTAATTATATTTCTCAATTTTGTCTCAAATTATAAATTTAACTACTTGTAGATATTGAAAGAATTATCGGCAATCTAGTGTGCAGACATAAACTTTATTTTCTGCATCTTACAATATATTGACCAGTTATATCGTTCTTTTTATAATTAATACATTTTTATACTGCTTTATATATGTATATACACACATATACATACCTATATATTATATATCAAAAATAATCGGCCAGTGGTCGCGCGGTTTAAGGCATTGGTACTTGAATCGAGGTGACTAGACGGAGTTGGTTCGAGCCCAGCTGCCGGTAGACCGTATATAAGCTATATTCGTGGAGAGGATTGGCACCCTCTTTGTGGGTATGGTAGGGTGGAATAATGTTAGCTTGGGTCAATGTGAGAGATTGATGCCGGTTGATATTTGACTACCCCCCTAATTAATGAGGTTTTCCAGGTTTTCCTCATTCCTGCACTGAATAGTGGTTAGGGCCTACCAACGTAAGTCGCTCCTGGGCGCAAATGCGGCCTGCTTAATAATAATATGCCGCCCCCTCTCCCGCAAAAGTCTACGACTTCTGGGCTAATCCCTGTGATTAGAATGAGGGGTAGAGATATTATTATTATTATATTATTATTATTATTTAGCATCTACCTACATTTTTAGTTATATATTAATGCATAAAGATATATTGATTTCGTTGGACAGTAAACGCATCCACAATAATAGAATGCTGAGATTTGATTTCTACGATATCTTTTTTACATTTTTTTTTTATTAAGGTGCATTGCGAACAAGTCTATTTCAGGTTGTCCGAATCTATTACATAATACACTGAAGGAAATATGTTTTAGCCTTTAATAGACATTGTTTAATCCCAGCAAAATATCTGCATTAAATAGACTCAACTGGGACCCATTATTTTATTACAGTAGTTTTTGCAACTTTTGACACTAGCAAAAATGTATATTGCAGCTGACAGTCTTTCATCCTAGGTGACTTTAAATCAGTAACTGTATAGCTACTATTATGAATTCTAGTTCAAGTATCACTTTGTCTTCAAATTTTCATTTTACTTTAAAGAAGTTACAACCATTGGTTATATAAGCTATATATAACTCAATGGCATGGTATAATGGAAGATACCTACCTGAACAAACTCGACTACCATTCGCTTTTAAATTTTAACTTTTTTAATAGCAAACAAAAATTCGTTAACGTTGATAGCTAATGAACACTGTAGGCATCACATGCACTATTCACACTCTCTCATGTATCATGTAAGTATATATTATTGCTTTTTTATAACTTTGCATAATGTATACATATCACAAAATATTGTTGGTTGTATTACCTATATTGGTAATAATATATTTATTAAGATCTTGTCCAGTATGTTCTTCCTGTTGTAATGTTGAGCATAAAATGGCTATGCAATTCGTGCATTTGTAAAGATTAGCCACGATTAGTATGCGCTAGCCAAATATAGCTTTGTTATACAATTCACAGCATCAAGCCTTTCAGCCATAGGTAAATTATTATTATTATTATTATATACCTACTACGCACCTATTTTAACCGTTAATAAGTAGTTATCATTTATTTATTTTATTTACCTACTCATTAAGTTATCTAGTTACCTTTAGTAAAAGTAGTGTTAGAAAATACAGCTATTCAACCTAAGAAAGTCTATTGTTTTAGCAAAACTCCGACTTAATGTAGTAAAATCGGGTAAATAAATTAATTACTCTTGGTACATGACATTGCAGTACTAACAGAATATTCCAACGATGATAAAGATTATCTTAACAAACTTTTTTATTGGTCGATTTTCCTCAGTGTATTGATGTAGAATGCATATATCCCTATTTGTCTTATTTCACACCATTCCCATATCTCTTTTCCTACGTTATTATTAGGCTTTACGTGTCTACACAGTCCCCATCATGTTAATACAAGAAATAGCAATTATTGTGTTATCGATTTGCAATAACTAACATTTTTTGAAAATGATTTTAGAGCATTGAAAACTGCTAATAATTCTTAGTGACAATATGTTAATCCCATGTTGTCTCCACATCCTGCTCCAGATTTCTAGAGTTGAATATAGGATCAGATTTTTTCTATAAAAAGTTATTCGTTATATTTGAGATACGATATATTTATCGAAATATCCTCTATTATATATTTAACAGCAAAATATTTTATTTGGGTCCCTGTGCCCTTAGGAAGCATTTCCGACATGTTCATATGAACTTTTTACTTAGTTTTGATCATAGAATCGGCCTGTTCAGGGTTGGCAGCTAATTATGAGACACCCTGTATATTCTTTGAAATGTCCTCTCTTTCTCTCTGTTAAGGGGTTAAGTGTAAAGTTATTTGTATTATAAATAAAGCTTAGACCTTACAATCCCGGTTAAATACGAGTGAAGCTTTACTATTTTTATTAATATTTGTAGCGTTATAAAATAAACATTTTGTTTGATGTTTTCCATCTACTAAAATATCATCTAAATATTATGTGCAAGTAATATTTACCTAAGACCTTAAAGATTATAATAAAAGTATTAAGCATATCCGTAAACACATAAGGTGCCGTACGAGGCAAAAAGTAGTGTTGGATGTGAGACAAAAAATGTTGCAAACATTTGAAAAACCTTGTCTTGTCTTGCAGAACAAAACAAAAGTTTCTATAAAGCCTTGTTCTTGCTTGATTTTACAACATTATGTATTTTATATTGTCTTGCGAAAGGTCTCGCAAATTTGCATGATTTTTACGAGACTTTTTCATCCAAATCAGAAAAATGAAACTTACCAATCTGATAACTACGAAGCCGGTGGGGCCATTCGACTTCTGAGTTCCCACCTCCTTCTTTATACGTCGTATCTCAGAAATGCAGACTTATTACGTCGTATGTTGGAATTTCTTATTTACTACGCCACATCTCGACATTTAAATTCGTCCACATCTCGGAAATGGAAACATTATACGTCATATTTCAGAATTTCTGTGTTATACTCAGAATAGGTTATTGCAAACCGCCTATTCCTAATTATTGGTATTTATATTAAGTTTTCAAAAAGCAAAGTGCCAACGAAAATTTACCAGCAGCATATTTTTCAATATTATTCAATAATTTTTCAAATCTACACTGCATTAATACTTTTGGGTATCTTTAATTTAAATGTCGAGATACGTAGTAAATAAGAAATTCCAACATACGACGTAATAAGTCTGCATTTCTGAGATACGACGATAAAGAAGGAGGTGGGAACTCAGAAGTCGGAATGATCCCACCGGCTTCCGTGAGATAACAGTGGTAGTTACGTTCGGTCGGACATGGTATAAAGTATAGAAGCGGCTAGTTTTACATAATAAATAATAAGCATGGACGAGATAGGCGTGCCAAATCGGAGCTCATTCAGTTAAGTGGCAGTATATTTAGTTTTATTCAGCAGAGCTACACCTAAGCTCCTTGAATTTTAATTTTATATGCTTAATTCTTTTAAATAAAGAATATGCCTACATTAGAAATGCAATATGACTTTACTTATTTATTTATTTATTTCAACTAACGTTCACTTAAATTTCACTAAAGACCTTCTAGCAATATTTCATGCCAAGTCTAGTCTTGTCTTGCGGGACCAAGACAAAATCCACCAAACCACTGCTAGCCAAACAGTTACATTAATGTTTCTGTTTTAGAGATATTATATAACACTATGCGTTCTTGAGATCATTGCTTTAAGATTTATTTTTAATATTGTATTTATTTTATTTTTAAGACCTCACGTGTATAAGCAAAATTCATTATAGAGTGATAACCCTCTAATCTGGGGTGGGGATTTAACGATTATAAACCTAAAAGTCCCAACACTCTTTTTGATAGCAAATATGAAGAACTAAATTCACCTCCTGTCTCCAAAAGTTGGTTAATAACTTCTATCTAGCAGTTTCCTATTGTTTAACTGCTTCAGATTTACTTGGATCCTCACCTTAATATTGCCATTACATCAGCACTTAATCCAGGTGTATCCCTACACCCCAGATTCTGCTTTGGAACTCCTCCATGTGGAAGTCGTCCTCTGAGGTTGAATTTAATCGATATGTGTATAGAAAATATGAATATTCATCTATAAACAACAGTAACAACAGTCCGATAGACGTATCTAAATGTATGTATAACTCTATACATTCGTTAGACAGATATTGAAGGTTAATTAAAATTATGTGTGTTGTGTGTAATTGTGTTTATTTAATTGCAATAATAGCTTTTATTATTAGCTATGAGTCATACCTACTTTTCTTGGTTCACCCTATATTATATGTTTATTAATAGTTTTAAAAACTTTTATGAGAATACTCCTATTTTATATTTTATCGGTACAATTATTAAAAACTGTTGGAGCAAGAAACTTGCGAACTTGACAAAAACTTTCAGTTCTATTTACTTATTGCATTATTGATTCCTCCTATTTAACATTTGGGGATATATTATAACTCATATATAATTTTACATTTATTCAGTAGATTAACCCTTTAATTATTTACTTCCTTGCATGCTCGTATACATATGTACAGGGAGTTAGAAAGTATATGTAAGTCATGTGACTGCAAATTAAAGTTCACACATATATGGAACGTACTTTCGTGTTATGTGAGAGCTCATGTGAACCTCTAACACCAGAGAAGAATATATATATATATATACAGGGTGTAACTTTGAAGGGGGTCCGGTTTGGAGGGGGTAGTCCGTGTTCCCTAGATTGCTAATCTGAAACTAGTTTTTTATATATATATATATATATATATATATATATATATATATATATCCTTCTATAAACTGCCCCGATGCGTATGTAGAGGGAGTTAGGAAGTATATGCAAGTCATTTGACTGCAAATTAAAGTTCTGTGGAACGTTCTTCCGTGTTATGTGAGAATTCATATGAATCTCGAACACCAGAGAATAATATATCCTTCTATTGCTGATTAATGAAAAAAAAAAAAACAAAGACGGAAAATCTACATAGGCTTGAAGAACCTGAGATGTATTTTTCTAAATTTCCTCTTTGGATTTTCACTTTTATGCCTATTTATTTTGACAACAGTGTGTCATAAAATAACGGTGGCAGGAGCTTTATATATTGCAACTTTGAATAATAATAATAATAATAATAATAATAATTTTTATTATTCCAACAGGAAAACCCAATTACAGGAATAAGTAAATTAAAAAAAGTTTAAAAAAAAAAATATTACTCATTGAAATACTAAATCTAAAGATTATATAACTATGAACATTTAAGAACTCATCACAAGTGACGCACAAAACTACAGATTATATTCACACTATCACTTAATATGTCGCAACTATTTCCAATTTTATTATATAGTCCACACATCAAATTAATTGAGATTTTGTTAGGATATTTGTGTGTAATGTAATGTACATAGGTGTTATAATTTTGAAATTTTTTGAAATAAGATTAGAAAAGTATCTGCTGTTGTAAATAATTACCATGTTTTCCTGCGAGATTTCCTAATTCGCCCTATCTCCCACACACAACAAACACTTTTTCACTTTGTCTCTCACTATTTCCATACGTAGCCGGGCAGGTACAAAAAATACAATGATAGTAAGAGCGTGTTGGGATTGTGTGGTAACAGAGATAAGGTTTTTTTTGTTTTTAAAGTATGTACCGGGTGTGTTTTGAAAAGTGCAAACTACAAGTAGTTAAATTTATAATTCAAGACGAAATTGCAAAATATAATTATGCACAAAACTATAATTTCTATAGATTTTAAAACCACAAAAACCAAGGAATCCTCTGTCAATACTAGACTTTTCTGAAGCAAATCCTGATAATACTTTGGGCAGAGCCACACGCAGAGTCAGTTTTGCTAGCAGTAACTTTGTTAAGTAAACATTTTATATAATTGTGTTTTATATCAAAACTTAATAGTTCACTATTTGCAGACCATTTGCAGCAGATCCAGAAAAAAATACGATATGGGACACTACCTATGAAGAAGCGGTCAACCACACTGATTCTACAAAGTCGTCCTGTGATCAAACATATGGATCAAAAGCCTCAAATTTTTTAAATACAACATCTTTATGTTCCTCTACAACAGAATTACCTCAGAATGACAAAAGTGAGGTCAGTTTTGTGTCGTTTACTACAGAGTGTGTTAGTTCTGACATAGGAAAAGTTCAAACGGTAAATGAAGTTGTAAATTCTGGTGAAAGTTTAGTTTTACTTGCTAGAAAGCTGAGAAGTAAATCAGCTGAACGGTGCGACACTGAAACCATGAACTTTAATTCGATTATTAAAACTGGAACAGAATTCCCCCTTCCTAATGAAACCGAAAAAAAAAATGTCAAATTACAAGAAAATATGCCCATAACTTCTTCATTTCACAAAGCCAGGAGTATTTCTTGTTCAACAACGAAACTTGCAGAAAATAATATGGAAATGACCTGTGTGACTGATAAAGAAAACGTTAACCCTCTCATAAATGATTTATCTTTGGTCATTCCTAAGCGGAATATATGTGGTACTAACGTAACTAAGTACTTTAGTGAGGAAGAGATGGATTGTACAAAATCTGTAAAATCACGTGAAAAAACAGTTTATTTTGATAAATATGAAAATAATCTAGATTTTACCGAATTAGATATGACCAAAGAGAACTGGGCAACCGATAAAAATGTTTATACAAAGGAATATGCAAGTAGTATGGAATTTACGTGTATAGCTACTGAAGATAATAACAAAGAAAATCATAATATGATAGAAATCGACAGATTTACTTCTAACAATGCTTCAGATGATGTAAAAGTAAAAACTACATATTTTGATAATTCTGCAAACAGTATGGTGACAGATAAAAGTGGAGAAAAACAATTTTCTTCAAATAAACCAAATCGGAAAACTATCCTTTTCAACAAAATAGAAGGTGACATGAACTTTACCAATTTGTGTGATGTGAATTCAAAAGAAAATATGGAAATAAGTCGTAATATCGATCATGAACTGCGGTTAAGAAGAGAGACCATACTTTTAATCAGTCGAACAATGATATGGACTTTACAACTACGTTACCAGTAAAGATTTATAACAACGATGTAAATAACAGTCAGTTTCAGAAGCATCAAGAAACGATTCGTTATGATGATTTTGGAGAGGAAATGGAATTTACAAATACATTAACAATACAAAAAAATATTATAAGAGAAGCAATATCAAACAAAGACTTGAAAGAAACGGTATGCTTTGAGAAATCAGAATGTAAGATGGATCTCACCACAACATTAGTAGGAAATATTAATAATTCTACGAGGTCCCAGATAGACGACAAGGAAATCACAACTGCACTATCACCTGATATCAAAAACAAGGCTACAGCAATAGAAAGAGATAAAACAAAGTTTGATAGTCAGATGGAATTAACGTCAAGTGTAAACATTAGCGCTAATAAATTAAAACAGTGCGACATGTCTTTAACACAAAATCTTTGTACGGCCGTGTTAAGCTCTAATGTACCCTTATTGATGAAAAATAACAATTCAGATATTACGGATCGTAAACGTCAAATTAATTCAGACAAGATCAAAAATGTAAATTCCAGCACTGTCAACGCAAGCAGCACCAGTAATATGACATGTTCAGATTCTCCCGTATGCTGTAATTTATCAGAAAGCCATAAAAATATGTCTTCAAATTCAATATTAAGTGTAAATGGTAATCCTGATAGTCGTACAAATTTCACAACTTTTGATAATACCTGTACCAATAATTTGAGTGTGAAAAACAGATCTTCAACAGCGGAAAATGCTCAACAAAGCATTTGTGCTGGTAGTGCCATGAATTACCAAGGCACTGGAAATGACGGTTCAACTGCTAATGCTAGTAAAGATATCAATGACATAAAACCATTAAATCACGATGAGGCATGTGATATAGAAAATATATGTACCGAGTCCAGTGTTTCTAAACCTATACTTCCTAAAGAAAAAGCTATTAAATCTAGCAAGACGGATATCATAACAGATCCAAATGCTTTACCTACGCTTGAATCTAGTTTGACGAAAGTCCAGAACTCAAATTTGCAGACTTCAAGTCTCTCCAATACCAATATTTTGTATTCAGAACCCATGATACTCAAAACATTTGTGCCCATTCCCGATTTATCTGCTCACCTAAAATTGAATGCCTCTTTGAATTTGGATCATACTTCTACCCCAGCGACATCATTTCATATGAATTTGTCAACAATGAGTCCTTGTATAGAAGACACTCAACAGTTGATACATGCAACATTTTCAAAACCAGAAACACTGAAAATTTTAAGCCAGGGTACTGAACATTCGCTTAATGTTTCGTTAATACAGAAAATCATGCAGAATTAGGCGAGAGCCCTGTAAAATATCTACAGTTTCACCGAGAAAGGCACGTCCATTTATCAAGACGCTGACAGTTTGGTAAATGTAAATGACAAACACACGCTGAAGATGTTGAACGTCACGCTTTCGGATATGCCTTCGAAAAACTAGATACTGACTTTATCAAAATGAGTAATGAAAGCCTTAAAAGCAGCAAGAGTTGTTTTCTGGAAGACATAACTCCTTTAGCGTTAGTTCCTGAAGAATTTGATCAATCCGGTGCAGAGCATGATTCCTCAAATCGAAGTAATTCTGGTATTACAACCACAGAGCAGGAAGATTCGATAAAAAATACTAGTTCCGATTTTGGCAATTACACGTTACGGTCACAGATGGTGCTCACCAATCTAGAGAAACATCTTTTAATATATGAACCCGCTAGACCCAATATTGATGTGAATTTATTATCCAAGCTGGCTAAAGAGTTCAAAGAAAATTGTCGTCTAATCAAAGAAATTTGTAATTCACGAATGATAGATTTGGAAACGAAACAACAAGACTTAGAGAAAACTCTAAGTAGTATTAATGAGGCTGCTGTAAGCACTAACAGAGACTTGGAATCACCGTCCACGTTAGGACTAATTGTTCAAAACCATATGTGAACGATCCATGAAATAGGCAAAGGTACATACACGGTGTTTATGGTCTTTTAGGGGTGATTAAAGGTGAGAGGTTAGTAATGCTAAAACGCTTAACAAAGTTGTATAATAAGAGAAATATGGTGTTTTTAATTTGAGATTTTATTTCCAAATATTAAGCACTAAATGTTATAAAATGATAAATTTAGTGAGATTTTGCGTCCAACAACAATGCGATCATTTCGAACAACTGATGTAAAGTAGCATTTATCATTTTATAACAGTTAGTGCATGCGTGATATTTGAAAATAAAATCTTTCAAAAAAATTTGAAAAACCATACATCTCTTATTGTCCAACTTTTGCTATAGCATTTTCACGTTAATAACTTTCTTGTGCTTCATCACACCCTAAAAATAAAATCACAAACCGTAAACACCGTGTATACAAGTCTACTTTTTTTAGGACTAAGAAATACTGGGAATTCGTAAAAATGGAAGATAACTATTGTTATTTTTATACACTTTTCGGCACCATGCCTTTTAAGGTACATATTCATCCTGAATTAGGAATTGTGTATTCTGTAGAGACATACAGGAATATATCAGGTATATCTTTAAGTTCAAATTGTAGCTTTGTCTGTCTAGCTATAGAATGTGTCCACAGATTACTGACTGGAGAGAATTTGATGTTTCTTTGATTGATTTGAAAAAAAAAAAATGATTGCACTGCCATAAATAAATTTAGACTTTAATATATAAAATGTTCAGAAAATAAAGCAAAACAATATCACGTTAAATATTTTGCAATAAAAGACTATTTAATATTATTTTTTAAGTAATAGATATCGTAAACATTACTACAAAAGTTATTCATACCAACCTACTGAGATTTACGCCGTTTTTCCAAATTCTCTTTAATAATTTAAAATTTTACAAAATATTAAATTTTTTTGGTCAGTAATTTAAATTACCTATATCTGAAATTGGCTTCTTTATAAACCTTTTGTTGGATAAACCGCCATAAATAAAAATCCATAATATTCAAATCAGGACAACAAGGTGGCGTAAGTCCATAGTGTATTCATTTTTGCCAAAAATATGATGTAACCAATATGAAAGGATTTGAATGAGACTGGAAACATTTGTAGCGTTTGGCGTAATGATATTTCTGTTAAAAACTTTTTTACAAACGTCAGTAAAAGTATAATTTTTAAGTCATGCCGTCCAGTGTCTAAAATGTTATTTTATGATGCTAGTGTTAAAAGTTATTTTCTTTTAGATGTTAAAATAGTAAATAATGTAATTTACTTTACCTAACACTGATGCAAAAATAGAAAACCGTTAAGAATTTTTATATCAAAGAAATATTGATTTACTTAATTAACGCACGTTAGTACTTGTAGTAGTAATTATTTTTGTGAAACTTGTACCAGGGTAGGGAGCAATGTTATTAGTGTTCTTCTTGTTTTGTAACGAGCTTTCTATATAACCCTCCTCTACTGTGCTGGACTTCCTACCACCATGTCTCTTAATTGTAGTAAGTTTAGCTGCCAACAAATATGTCAAAGATCTTCGAAAACAATGTCCATTATAGTGGAGAGAATCAGGAAAATTTAGAAATTCAGCAATATCAAATGTGCTGATATAATGTACCAGTAATAACAAAGGTTTGTTGCACATTAGTTTCTCTGTCTGCTATATGCACGACTACTAAATCTCCCAAATCTTTGATATTTGCATAGTTCTTTACAACAACAGGCTCCAACTACAACCTTCTGCATGAGATATGTTTCATCCTGCACTTCTGCGAGAAATTTGTCAATTTGTATCCTGATCAATACTTTCGACTTATTCGGTCGATATCCTTCGCCCTTTCGCTTCAAATAACAACTAGCTTGTAATATTTACTTATGTCAAACATTTAGTAATTTAACCAGTGTTAACAACTATTCCCATGTTTTGGACGTTCTTTCAAAGTATATCAAAAGTATTTCTTTCCTGAATTGATTACTAACATTTTTCAGATCACATCATCAAGAAACAATTGTACGAAAAATCGTACTGTTACTTTCACTTACTAGACAATAACTCGAAAGTGGATTTATTAGCAACTTCTTCAATTTCCGCCTAGAGAAATTTATTTTCTTGGTCACTCGTCATGGAATCAGTGATATGAGATCACAAAATAAATGTAACTTTTAGCACTTATACATAACTATTATGCTCATTGAACAACTTCATTTGATAAGAAGGCTAT
The DNA here is from genome assembly GCA_025584915.1 of Monochamus saltuarius. Classification (NCBI taxonomy): domain Eukaryota; kingdom Metazoa; phylum Arthropoda; class Insecta; order Coleoptera; family Cerambycidae; genus Monochamus; species Monochamus saltuarius. Next base: position 110,579,096 of record CM046721.1, on the reverse strand, counting down.
GTTGGTGGTTAGGTATAGATTTTTTGTATTTAAACCAAAGAACTGATGGTGAAACAATACTAAATTATTGAAAAACAAATTTAGAAATGCCTGTCTTGTTTCAATTCAAAGTAGCTGAGCATTTCATTCATAACAACTACTATACAGGGTGAACCTTAAATAAGTACAAATATTTTAACTGCTGGTGTAGTTTGTCATATAGATCAGTCTAGCAAAAGCCATTTTTAAAAATTTCTAATATTTACGGATATTAATTTTTTTTAAAAATACCCACATTTTGAGGACCGTTATCTTAGCTAACCTAATGAACCATATGATTTGTTGCGAGGTTGCCATATCTTCTCTAATATAAATATTACGTTTCCCTTAACGTAATAGTAAAGTAATACGGTTAATTCTATTTTAAAAATACTTGTTTGAAGCATAAGTACAGTAAAGTTGGGTATGTAGTATGATACGCAATATTAATATACATTTTAACTGCTTAACTGACCTTACTATAAACGATTAAAAATGAATTTCCGCAAGTTAAATACTACCCTAAAGTATTTAGGAAGATATTACGTGATATTACTATGTCCAATGTTAAAAAATTATACATAAACGTGCACACAAGCTTACCTGTTTGTTAAAAAATTAACTATTTAATCAGTAACCCACATTTCACAAGTTAAATGCCATTGTACACTGTTAGAAAGAGACACAAGACACAATTTCCTTAAGTTATTTTATAAATAATAACGAAAAGCTGATTTTCACACAACATATTAAGTTTCTTCAAGCAAAGACATGTGTGTAACACTGGCAACACTGTGAACTACATGTTCAATCTGAAGCGCTATGACTCGTAAATGTATGAGTCAGCGGTCCTCAACAAGTTTTCTATAGAAAAATTACAAAATTTATTTCAAATTTCACTTTTTTATTTCTCATTTTTTTTGTAAAAAAACTATTAACTATGTGTTCTACACAGTGAACTATACTGCTGGTTAAAATATTTGTACTTATTTAAGGTTCACCCTGTATAAGCAATGACGAGAAGAATGCAACGGGATGCATATTTAGAACTATCGTTCTAAGATCATTCAAATTCAAAATGAAAGCAGGACTAATATTACGAACTTCGCAATAGATGAAATACAACATTATTACAGAGAATTTGAAAAAAGTTTATAATTATGTGTGTCGATTGGATGACATTTGTATATTTTTATTTTGCTTTTATTTCCAATATTTAACGTTATTTAACAATTAAATTTTTAATATGAACTTTGGGCTTGAAAATATGTTCCTATTTTTTAATACCAAACAATATTATGATTATGTAAAATAATGCTCCTTAAAATCTTCAACTATATGTCACATTTTTTTATTTCCTGAATGTGATAATGCAGTTATTTTGGCAAGTAAACATTAATATTAAGAATGATTTTTTACAAAAAAATATTTGTTTCCTCTAGATAGTAATACGTTTACACATCAAAAGAAGGTTCAATTTCACTTATATTTTTAGATCTTTCTAAACCGATAGGTTTCTATCAGTTGGAATTATTTCAACAGAAATTAAAACAGGAAAATTTATTGTCTGTACTGGGGACAAGGTTCGACATATTTGCTTTACTGGACTACGTCTATATGTCCATGGAGGAAATCATTGATTCTGCCGTAGAGTATAGGAGTTTAATACAGAAATATGGCAAAAGCCATCACTTTAGAATGAACTCTGATTACAGGTAAATATAGTGAAAAAATAGAAATGTCAAATTTGTTTTATCACACCCGAGGGATCGGTAGATTATTAAAAAATAATGAGAGACAAAAACAATGTTTGCTACAGACACGACTTCAAAATTTCTGTTCATTTACAATAAGAAGTGTAAAATATCAATGCAAATAGAGAAAAAGTACCTTTTATCGTAAACCTGACTATTTTTGAATAAAATACAGGGTGATTCAGAACTTATTCGAAAACAATTTTTTGAATGTACAGGAGACAAAATAAATACAATTATGTAAGAATAGAAAGAATTTTCCAAGAAATAAATAAAATTTTGTAACGTCTATTTTATTTAGCAGATTCAACTGCTTTTGTTGCCAGGATTGAGCCTCGTGTATAATACGCCACACTGTTGATTGGGAGATTCCTGGTACTTGTTGAAGGATTTCTCTGGTACCTATTCGGGGATTCTCATCAACTATCTCTAAAATGTATTCCTCAGCTACTGCAATATGCCATGGATGCTCTGTACTTCCACTTCTTATACGATTCGGTTTCCCATGTCACGCCCTTGTTGCACTACTGTGGTAAAACTATTTGTGAAAAAAAATTTTACGATATTAACTCCATTTTTCATGATCTATTCCCAAATTTTTTCAGATAAGTTGTGAATCATGGACTTTTAGTATAATTTCGGGGTACTATGGGTATGAAACGTCGAGCCAAGACCACTGTATTTAGATTGTATGTACTTCCTTGAAGATTTTGCCCCTTTGCTTTAATAAAATAGTCTCCCAAATCATTCACATAAGTTCGTCGTGCAACAACTGTCAGACTAATACAATTCTAGAATTACTTGCCGAACACAGTTCAAGATGTACTAAAAGAAAGACAAAAAAGCGTTTTATTTTCAACTTGACATTCCCATTGAATATTATGTATTGATTTCTAAATACATTTTAAAATAGTTAAGAAAATGTCTCTTTTGCTGGTAAAAGCAATACAAAACTATTATGAAAAACTAGTTTTTTTTTAACTCATTTTGTCACAAAAATTAACCATTTTTTAAATGTTTTTTTTTTGATAATCTACTGGTCTGCCAGCTGATAAAAAAATTGAACATATAAGAATTCAGGTAAATATGAGAAGTAAATTATTTGCAGTGTCACGATTGAAATTTTAAACTTGAAGGAGATAATATGGTGGATAATCACAGTAAATATGTCGCTTACCAACCTGCTTTCCGCATCAAAAGAAGACATAACGGCAGTGCATAAATTAGGTAAACCGGTCAATGAAGAACACATTAAGACGATTGCCGAAAATACACCCAAAGGAAATAATTTTTTGCGAAATTTTATAGAAAACGTAGATGAGTATGTAACCAGAATGGGGAGGAAACTTAAGAAATAGAAAAGGATTTATTTGGTGTTATTTTAAGAATAAATATTTTAATGTTTTATTAGATTTTATAAAGTATTCATATAAACAAGTAATTTTTTATACTGGTTTATTTTTTATTTTATTATATGCAGGTCATACTTTAAGGCTAGCTTCCTTGGAAAAACACCCTGTATAATATGAATATGGTAATATTTATTGAAGTACCCCATCAAAATAAATAATTTCATTGGTTGAAGGGTTTATTTGTTGGATTTGGTGTTTATTCTGTATAAAAAAATGATAATCTTTCGAAATATTTATTTACAAAAAATATAGATTTGAATCACAGCACCATTTAGTATAACATCAGTTACAAAATTACATTTAAACTACTCGTCTGACACATGTCGAGTGTATCAAATAAAACCTTATGGCATGAATGTAAAAGTTACAAAGCTTTTTAAACAGGCAGCACAAATTTCAATATTGGAACAATAATTATTATAAATAATGTACACCTAAGAAAAATTAACACCAACTACATCGCTTGGGGGTATACAAATGCCGTACGATTTTTTTTTTTGTGCAAAATAATATAAAACGACTAAATTTTACAAGTGCAAATATTATATTACAGAGATACAATAAATATAGGAGTAGTAATAAATTGCAATTTTATAGTCATTTTGTAAAGTTGTTAAAAAAGTAAAATATGAATTATTCACAAATTAAAAAAAAAATCTTATTTCAAACAGATTCAAATTCTGTTTTTTTTTATGGAGTTCCTTAAGATTATAAAAATGAAAAAATGTATAGTTCTATTTCTAATAGTAAAGCTGATATGTGAGATAAGCTCTGCATGTTAATCAAATATTTGACATGCAAAAATAAAGTGTGTTCGATAATCTACTGGTGGTCCGTAAGTAATGGTCCATGGAGACACTTCAAAATATTACCAACTTCCCTTAATAAAATATTGATAATAAAAAAAAGCGTGTTAAAGTTGGAATGTAAAAAGTGAAAATTTGGGAATAGTTGTTTTTGGATATGAGAAATCATAATCTGTTGTCTATTTCGACATATTCCCTATAGTCGACTTCCAAAATTGTAGAAAGTGACTAATGTTATAAACCTGTTCACAATTTATAGCAGTCAACACAAAGAAATATACATGCAGCCTGTATATTTTTCCTACAAAATCGTGTGCCGCATATCTCGGAGCATACCCGATTACACAGCTTCTGCTACGCATGCGCTGCTGCTTCTGATTGGCTGCGATGAATTGTCGGATCCAACTGTTTCATTTCCATTGCTATAATGGGCGGGTATCTCGTTCGGGCGGGCAAAATTTCGGATATATCTTCGTTAATTTAATTATGAATGTAATTATATATGATCAAAATGAGAAATATCGGATGATGACATGTATGAAGAGTTTAGAGCACGAGGTCATAATATGAGTGTAAGTGATGTTGAAATATGTATTTTATTAACAAAATTGTACGTGAATAGCATATGTGTACAAATAAAAAAGTGGTAAAGAAGTACAACTGTGAAACGGAAAGTGATGGAAACTCGCGGAAGGAAGATTGTATTTTTAAGATGAAACTTAGTCCATATAAATAAAATCGAAAAGAGTATACTGATAGAAAGAACGAAATACTGATATGGCAAAGAAACTATTAAAAATAAATATTAAAAAATAAGAATCTGGACTGAAAAATATACTAAATTTTGACAAAACATGGACATATGACGGTCATACGGAAAGCGGTACGATATGATATAATAAGTGTTAATGTGTGACCGTTATAGTGACAGTGCTAGTAACCAATAGTAAATAGTGTGTATGTATTCTAAAGCCTTTTGTCCTTTTGAATGCGGAATTCGCAAATATTTGCGCGATTTATTTAATGGTGGAAAAATCACTATTTGTAACAAATTTTGTCTTATAACACCTATAACATTATCTATCATTTTCATCATGAAACTGCCATGGTAGATTATCAGAAGCTCAAAACAAAATTATTAACACCACATAGTAATGAAAGGGGCAATAATATTTGTAGTGTTTGACAGTTTCGCAAATTGCAATTGTCAAAAGTTGAGATTTTTCCGCCATAAATAATTAAAACAGAAGTTGCAAAATTCGTGCAAAAATCCGTGAATTTTGCGTCCATGAGACAAGGCTTAAGCGGAGTGCGCGTCAGGTGGGTGTAAGTAGGTGGTGGTGGGCAATTGCCGTCCAAAAGAACGGCATTCTAATTTGTAGAGAGCATGACACAGGGGGCACACTTAAAGTAAATTGTTAGTGTGCTAGGTTCAGCCGACGACAACTTATTTTTGATAATTTTGTGTGCTTTAACTCTTCTCAAGTGGCACACTTAGGTAATTATCATAGTAGCACGATATAGTCCCATGTACATCCGCTGAACATTCATATCAGGATATACAGTAGATCCTATGGATGTACGGAAATATCCATGGACATTTGAAGGATGTACAATTGTATTACATATGTCACAACTTCGAACATAAATTGAACGAAATGCAAGGATATCCATACAACATCCTAAAAGTTAAACAATATGCATCCGCAGAGAACCACAGAAGGATGATCATAATTCTACATTCACTGAACATCCACATTCATACATTCAGTACATCCTGTGGATGTACAGAAATGTCCATGGATATTTGAAGGATGTACAATGGTGATACAGAATTCACAATTTGGGACATAAATTGAATAAACTGCAAGGATATCCATACAACGTCCTAAAAGTCATTCAATACGCATCTGCAGAGAACCACAGATGGATAATTATAATTCTACATTCACTGAACATCCACACTGAGACATTCAGTACATCCTGTGGATGTACAGAAATATCCATAGACATTTAAAGGACGTACAATTGTGTTACATATGTCACAACTTTGGACATAAAGTGAACGAACTGCAAGGATATCCGTACAACATCCTAAAAGTCGGTCAATACGCATCCGCCCGCATTCCGCAGAGAACCACAAATGGGTTATCATAACACCACATTCATATTTCATTGAACATCCACACCGATATATTCAGTACATCTTGTGGATGTACAGAAACATCTATGGACATTTGAAGGAATTGCCAGGGCCCAAATCTTGTAGATATCTTACCAAAACTCGGTTACACAGTATCAGTGAGATATAAGTGGCGCCACCTGTCGGCTATTATTATACATATAATTGACTGAATCGTTTCGTTATTTTAATAACAGCATATTTCGTTGCATCGCAACTTTTCTTTTGTAAATTATGTAACTTGCACCAAGTACTAATATGTAACGTCACAGAAACTTTTTGCGGTTCACTTATAACAAACTATCTAGTTACAACATTCATATGAAATATTCTAGCAAACGTGCATTTACTTTACAGTGTAAAATTGCATATTTAAAATGAATGCAACTTTGTTAAAATGTTATGTAAGGTCTCTTGTTTAGTGGGTAAATTCATGTCCCTAATGGATATTCACGCAATATCCATGGCAAACATAAAAATATGTATGTTCCAGTTAGAATGTTCATAAGACGTCCACTATGAACAATATAAATGCACGTCCCTTTAGGATATTTATGTAATATCCTTAGAGAACATAAACATATATATGTTCCATTTAGAATGCCCATAAGACGTCCACTATGAACAGTATAATGCACGTCCCTTTAGGATATTCATGTAATGGGAACATAAAAATATGTATGTTCCATTTAGAGTGTCCATAGGACGTCCACGATGAACAGTGTAAATACACGTCCCTAAAGGAGATTCATATAATGTCCATCACCAACAAAAATATGTATATTCCACTTAAAATGTCTACAGGACGTCCACTACCAACAGTACAAAAATGAACGATCCTATATAATATATGTGCAATATCAATTTCGAAAATAAAAGTATTACTAATTTGAGTGTCCATAGGACGTCCAGGATGAACAGTATAAATGCACGTCTCTTCAGGTTATTCATGTAATATCCATTGCAAACAAAAAATATGTACGTTCTTAAAGAATGTCCATTGGACGCCCACGATGAACAGTATAAATGCACGTCCCTTTAGGATATTTATTTAATATCTATTGTGAACATAAAAATATGTGTTACATTTAAAGTGTCCATAGGACGTCCACGATAAACATTATAAATGTACATCCTTTCAGGATATTCTTTGGATGAGTTTTACAAGCATGAAAATAAACACGTCGCTACAAAGGACATTCTTGATGAACAGTAAATATGCACATCCCTCAAGGATGTTCGTAGAACATCCACAATGCACATAAATATTAATACGTCTTTTTGAGACATTCATAGGATATCCCCAACAAGCATAAAAATATGTATGTCCTTTGAGGATGTTTGTAGAACATCCACAATTATCATAATATTTTTTTATCCCAATAGGATATCCATCTAACATCCACAGTGGTTGTATTATAATTTACATCTTATTCGGATGGCCATATTACGTCCATTCATATATACTGGACGTCCATGGATGACTCGGACCTTATGTGGACATCCTCTGGACATTGAATGCTACTAGGATACCACCTATATCTTCCATACTCATTTCTGTGTTGTGAATTAGTCTCTCTATTATTTTCGACCTTGGATAATTGATAATACAGGATAAAAACTTTAAATTTTGAAATATTATTATTTTTCTTATCTAATGCCTCGAAATTGGTAAAAAGTGTTATATCATATGCAATTATTTTTGTCATTTTTGTATATTTTTTATATCTGATCACATTCAAATTTAGTACGCTTATGAAATGTTGCTCCCCGCACGCTTCGCCCATTGCACTAGTCTACAAGCTAGTGATTAGTCACTTTCTACAATTTCGGCCGCTGACTATAGAAGGCATTACATCCGCCATATTTGTGACATAAATATGAGCGTAACTTGCTAACTCTAGAAAATACGTCGAAATGGACAACAGATTTGATTTCTTATATCGAAAAATATCTATTTTCAAATTTACAAGTTGATACATTTAAAGACAGTGTAATTATTACAAAAAATCGCTTTTTAAATTCTAAGACCCTATCTTTTTTATTTTCAACATTTTACTAAGTCATATGGGCTTAAATTGTAATATTTTGAAGTGACAAATATGGTATATCTCCATGAATCATTACTTACAGACCACCCGGTCTGCAGAATTTGATGCTAAATTCTAAAAAGAAAATAATTCAGTAAAAAAACTATTTTTTACCTTTCTGGTATTTTCAAAAATCAAATTACACTCAAATCAAGGATATTCAAATGGTGACTACTTAGAAATATAATTTTTGAAATTATGCTATAATAGGAACTTTATACGAACACCTTTGAAAATGAACACAAATAAACTCGTACAAATTAATTAATTAATCTTAGAAAAGTAAATTGTCTATTCCTAAATTCTGTAAATCTCTTGGTTTATAAATTTCCTTCAGAAATGTTGTTAATGATCTTACAAGAACACTGAAATACAAAAACACAAATCATTCTCCTAATTTCCCATGTCACCTAATATGTTGCAATGTAAACTTTTTAGAGGTCCGCCATAAGGTAATATGTACTGGACTAGCACAGTTTCATCATTTTATTCCGGTCAAGGTAAAGGCCAAGGCAGTCCTGAAAAATCCACTGGTCCGCCTAGTCCCGCATCCGCCTCTAATAGACTCATAATAACAGCCATAGCAGCTTCATCGTTCCCGTCCAGAGAAGGTCCGGTATTCGGAGATTCTCGCACCGCATCTTCCATCATTTCTATTATACCTTCATCTGAAGTCCCTCCTAAAACTTTGGTTTATAAATGGATTTGTTACCATTTGTAACTTTTTTATAAATCTAAATCATTTCCATTCCTTACCTGGATCCGTGGATACGCTGGAAAGTGAAACGTTGTTGCGAATTTGACTGAAACTCTGTTGGCTTGGGAATTCTGATATTGTATTGTTTTGTCTAGAGTTGTCGCTTTGCTGGACACTAGTGGATATGTGCGACTGAAAAAATAAAGAATGAAGAAGACTTTGCTAAAAACATTTATCTTAAAATTAGTGACAGCATTTCTGTTCCCTCAGGATAGGCTGTTGAAGAGCTAGTGTAAACTTTACACTGGCAGCATGCACAATGGATCACAAAACCTGAGTGCTACGCTAAGCTACTGCCCCGCATCACAACAACTAGCCAACTTACCTCTCCACTGGTTAAAGGTAAAGATAATGATGACTCAGGATCTGGATCTGGACTACTACTAGACGAAGATTCTCCGCCTCGTCTTTGAGAGTCCATCACTTGTTCGACTATCTGCCTACCAATTTTACTAGCTTCGACATGTGTGCTAATTATATGTTGCATATCCTTGCCATTAGCTGAAACAATATTTAATGTAACTTCATTTCTATGCAAGCTAACATTCTTACTTTGTTCAAAGAAATCAAAGTTCTCTCTAATACCCTCCGACCGTCCCGCAGTACTCTCAACTGTTCGAAAATCTGAGCTGTAAAGGTAAAATATAGTTAATTAAATTTCATTGGAACTTTAATTTACTACTTACAGGATTAAATTGTTTTTGCCGATAAGATATTCAATTTCTTTGGTCCAAGGATTCTTGAATGATCTCCATTCACTCTGCAACCTGATAAAACTGCCATCTTTTGTTCGAAATCTGTAAACAGTAGTGGTAACTTTGTCCGTACTTTGTAGAGCTATTTTATGACACTCTGCTAGTGAGTGGATATCGTCGTGGTGGTAGTATTCGTACATACTGCTACCTAGTAATTCCTGGGGAAGAAATCCCAAGACTAAGGTAGATCTGTAAGACAAAGTTATTCCCAAAAAATAAAATTAAGAGTTACTTTTTCTTTACCTTTGGTCAACAAATAAAAATTTTCCGTCCAAGGCATGCCTCGATATAAATTGAATTTGTCTGACGTTCGGTCTACCTTGAGAGTTGGCTACTGTTGAGATATGTGGCAGGATTCTTCCGATAGCTACTAAGCAGGAGAGGTTGCAGGATTCGCTGTCGCCCTCCTCTTGTTCTTCTAAACCTATTTTGGCAGGTGCCCAGGATTTTAAATACCCGGTGCATTGAATAACGCTATATTTTTTATCTGAAATTTAAAATGGTAAATTTTGTGTACAGGGTTTCCTGCATAAGAACCGACACAAAGCAGGTGCATGTAGGAGGTCCTAAAATATTACGAATATTTTCTTCATCTTGTACCCTTATTGCATTAGGATGGGATCTTATTGAAAAGCATTTCTGTCTATCAAGCCCGTCTTTCAACATCAGAAAATATTTCTCTATGAGGAATCACTCGATTTCTTAATATCCTATGATATTCTTCCAGCACACTTCTTTCCTTCTACAGTTTCCTTCACAGAAATCTCTAGCACAAGTAGTAGTAGTAATATGTCACCTTGTTCGCTGAATGTAAATTTTCCAGCCATATTCAACAACAAACAGTTGATCGTTGATTAAATCGCAGCAGCCATGCTTTTTCAAAGGTGACGCGATTAGCAGATGATGGTTTTATTATTAACTGTCAAATTTTGAAGACAAAGCCTACTACTGACTTTTTGATATCCTGTAATAATAGTATATTATTTAACGAGTGGTAATGCAGGTCATAACTCACGCAGATGAAGTTTGCAGTACGAGCCACAGGTAATTCATCAAGTGAGTTACGACCATTACCGCAAGTTGAATACTATACTTTATCTACGACTATAACATCTTTTTTAGGACTATTATTAGAAATTGATTTGAAAACGTCAAAATTATTTTGTTAAAATATCAAATGACATTAGTCCCCTCAATGATAATAATTGACAGTTCCGCCTACTGACAGGCGTTGGCAATTTAATAATTTTAAAATCTTTTAATCATTCATTCCTTTCCACTTGTTAAAAATTCTGTTCATTTTACACCAATGGAACATATTTATCGGCTTAAAAGTTTCCAAGAATTTACTGTGTACACTATTTACATACCGAATTATCATTGTAGAAGCCCAGCGTGAGTTATAATAACTCACTATAAAAACTCACGCTATTTGTTTAGTCATACTATTAATTGCTCAAAAGCAGTTGAATAATTAATATATAAATTAATAGGAGTAGATAATATTGAAATATTTTGGCACTCCCTACATGCCTGCTCTATGTCGGTTCTTATGTGGAACACCCTGTATAGTGTACACCAAAATTATTATTAGTTACCCGAACTATGCTTTTTCCTTCGGTGGCATCCTGTGGTTGTATCAGCTTCTTCTTTGATCTGCGAGGACATCTTACATTTCATTCTGCAAAAAAACGATCGTCTTGCACCTGGACAAAGCCTAGAACCGCCCTGAGGAACATCAGTTTTTACTGGCAACATAGCTGAAGAAACATTTTAGTTGAAATTTCTGATTGCAAAACACAAAATTTAATTCAGTTCAGTACAGCAAAATATGAAGGTAGGTACTTCACAACAATTTTCAGGCGAATTAAAAATTGTTAGCATAAAAGCATCATGAAGCTTTAAATAAAATTATAATAATTTTTATTCCTTTAAAAACTATACAAAAAACAGTTTATAGGAAAAGCAGGTTTAGGATGATGACAGATGCAGCTGTTTGTGTCGACTCGGCAGCCGAATCGGCTCAATCCATGAGAAATGATACACACATACACAGCGGTTTTCAGAGCTGACGGTGTGTAGTTCATATCATTGGCCAAGATGTTTTTAAAAAACGAAGTAACAGCTAGCAGCAATGTGTGTCTTGATCTAACTAGTGCTGTTGAGTGAATACAGCGGTCTTAATATGACGGTAATGACGTCACAAAAAACGTTCTTATATACACGGTGTTTCTTACTTAGAGGTCAAAAATCCAGGGGCTTATTCTGTGGCCAAAAATAAGGGTCTTTTAGGACAGCCATTGTATGGGCAGCATGCCAAAAAATAAAAAAAAAGTTTTTAATTTCTAAATTTCTATTATTGCATGAATGAAGGGAGGAAAAAGTCTCAACTTTTAGCTAATGTCACTATCAAATTTTTATCATAAAACCGTAATTTACTGTCATGGTAGATTATCGGAAGCTTAAATCAGATTTATTAACGCCACATATTCATGAAAATAGCTATAATATTACTGTTTTTTTAAAATTCGCTAAAAGTCGACTTTTCCGCCGCCATTAATAATTTAAATCAAATACTGAAAAATTCGCGTAAAATTTCACGGTATTCATATTCATAAGGAGGCTTTATACTAGTTTATGGGTTTTGGTACTACACTATGTTTTCTTCTTATTTGGAATTAACTCTGTTTTTGCGTACGAACGTGTAAAATATGTATGGGGATGTTTTACATTTTTGAAAAAACTAATATTTCAGTAAAAATGCAAAAGTCCTAATTCAAAGACCAAAAGGTACAGAAACCAACAACAAAACTTCTACCTGGACAAGTTTTGTATACAGAACAAAAGTACAATATCAAAATAAGTGATGGCCATCTCAAATTTATTATTATTTATTATACCTTTAATAAGTATGTCTTCTAGGTAAATAAAAAAAAAACGAAAAAAAATATTCATATAATCTTTTAAATATTCACTGGTAATATGTTCCTCCACTTATTCACCCTAATAGACAAAATATGGTTTGTTATTCATAAAAACTGTTATTATAACTATTATTTAAAATCATAATTATTTTTCTAATCTGTAGCTCAACATTAGAATTGAAAGCTTCTGTTTAAGGAATATATGTAAATACCAAATGTCATATTATTGTCACAGATTTCCCAATCCGTCTTTTTCTTACTTCCAGAAAAACAATCCGTTAATAAATTACTTCTTTATTAACTACTGAACACTACTAATTACAGGTCAACTAAACACTTATTTAATTAATCGCTATCTAAATCGCTTTGATCTCTCTAAATAAACACTTTAATTCAGACTGTAATACAAGACTTATACAAGACTAACTAACTCGGCCGTTTATTCTTCTTTTATAGACCTAAGGAATATTCCAGGTATATTCCAGTATCTCTAGATCCCTTTTCTCGTACGACTGGAACGCTTCTCGTCGTTTCTACGATTTTCTAGTAACGCCTCGATTCACGCATGTTGTTTGTTTACCAGAATGGCGTAGGGGCGATCGGGGCAATCTTAGGCAATTCGCGGTGCCACAGTCGTCGGTTTGGGAGTGAGTGGGGCAAATTCCGTGACACTGCCCCCTCCTTAGGACCGATCGTCCCGATCGGATACACCTCTATACGGGGACAGACGCTCCAGATGGACGACCTTCATCTTACTCCTGGGAGTCCTCTGTATCCGGTATACGACATCATTGATTCTTTTAATGACGGTGTAGGGGCCCTCCCAACGGTTCTGTAGTTTAGGCGATTTTCCTTTCTTCCGCGTGGGGTTGTACAGCCACACCAGGTCACCTTGTTGGAATCCGACTGTATTGGCCCGGATGTCATATCGAGTCTTCATGCGATCGCTCTCTAGTCGCATTCGAGATCTGACTTGGTCGTGTACGGCTGCTAGTCTTCGTTCTAGCTCATGGGTATAAGTGTCTGGCTCTGTGGGCTGTTCCGCAGGACGACCAAATACCAAATCTGCTGGAAGGCGAAGCTCTCTTCCAAAGATGATCCGTGGTTTCATGGACAGCTGAGCGGTAAGCTAACAGGAAGAGTGGAATGAGCTTGTCCCAGTCTGTCTGGTTCTCGTTCACAAACATCCTCAGATTGGTTTCTAGTGTGGCGTTGAAGCGTTCCACCATACCATCTGACTGGGGATGCAGTGGGGTGGTCCAGGTATTTCGGATTCCCATAAGCTCGCAGACCTTTCGGAACACACCTGATTCGAAATTTCTGCCCTGATCTGAATGTAGTTCCATGGGCACACCAAATCTGCAGAACAGGTTGTTGACTAGCGCTTCTGCTACGGTTGTGGTCTCTTGATTGGGAAGGGGGTATACTTCCGGCCATTTGCTGAAGTAGTCCATGGCCACTAGTAGATATCGGTTTCCATTTTGAGTTTTCGGAAATGGGCCAGCGATATCAATGGCAATTCTCTCGAACGGTGCTCCTACGATGTACTGGCGCATTTTGCCTCTGGAACGGGTCTTCGGTCCCTTGATGGCTGCACATATGTCACATTTTCGGCACCAATCTTCTACATCCGTCCTACAGCTCAACCAGTAGAAACGCTCCATAATCTTCTGTAGAGTCCTATTGATACCGAAATGTCCACCACCAGTACCTCCATGTACTTCCTGCAGCACTTCCTTGACCCGGGACCTCGGGAGTAGTACTTGCTTCTTCACCTCCGTTCCGTCATTGTTCTCCCATGCTCTCTTTAGAACACCGTCTTCCAACACCAGGGAATTCCATTGAGCCCAATAGTTCTTTAATGTTGGGCTTTTACTGCTGACTTCAGCCCATGAGGGTCGGTTGTTGGCTTCTTTCCAGTCTAGTAAGGGCTTGATGTCACAGTCAGCTTGCTGGTCTTCCCGAATCGCCGCTGAACTCCATATGTCTTCAGGTTGGGCTACTACTATCTTGCAAGGAACAAATGATATGTCCTCTTTTCTTTCGAGACTACCACAGTGTTTGTTGTTGGTCGGACAAAGTCTAGAAAGAGCATCTGTGTTTCCATGTTCCTTGCCTGCCTGGGAGTCGCGCCATTGCCGATCCGCGACTTGCGCCCTACACTGTCCCTTTAGGTGACCCGCCCGCCCACAGTTCCAACATTGAAGTGGGCGTTCTCTTCGTCTATCGGGTTGTCCTGTTTTTGGTCTGGTAGTTAGGCTGAGTTTATCAATGGTCTCCTTCAGTGTTTTGACTATCTCTTCATTTCCCATACTATCGCTGTTATCACTGATAGTCCGCACTTTAACATGTTCCCTGAAGGCTGCCGCTTGGGAGTCGCGCCTTTGCTGATCTGCGACTGGGGTCCTACACTGTCTCTTCAGATGTCCCATCTGTCCACAGTTCCAGCATTCAACAAGGCGATCCTTCGACTATCAGATTGTTCTTTCTTTGTCCTAGTAGTTGGGCTGAACTTATCAACAATCTCCTTCAGCGTCCTTATTATGTCTCCATTTGCCATACTATCGCTGTTATTATTGATGGCTCGCACTTTAACATGTCTACCGGACGCCATCTTTGCTGCCTCAAATTCCAGTGCATGCGAAAGAGCGTCATTCAACGTTTTAGGTCTAGCCAGCCGTAGTGCCTGCTGTGTTTCGCAATCTCTTAGGCCGTCGATAAACACTTGGATGGAGAGCTGGTCTACAAATTCGGACGGGGCTGTTGGATATGCCAATCGAACCAGTCGAGCAACGTCGGTCTCAAAATGTTGTAAATTCTCTCCACTTTGTTGGTGACGATTTTTCAATTGTGCCTGGTACACTTGCTGCAGGTGCTTATCCCCATATCTCATTTCCATATGCTGTTTTAGAATGTCGTAGTTATTCTGTTGCCCAGCAGGAACTCCTTGTAAGACGTCAAGAGCTTCCCCTCGTAAAGCAACTATCAGAGCAGTAGCTTTCTCATAATCAGACCATTCGTTTGCTGCAGCTGCTGCTTCAAACTGACGCAGATAGACATTCCAGGAGACCTTGCCGTCGAATTCGGGAGGTTTCGTTTTCTGAGTTCGGATAACAGGTTCTTCTGATTTGATTACGCCCTCCTTTGTTATCTTGTCTAATTTATGACGCAGCTCTTCTCTAACCTGGTTTATTTCTTCGTCTATTTCCTTTTTTTGTGCTAGCAGTTTCTCTTCTACTTGTATTTCCACTTTATGTGACTGCTCCTCTAATTTGTCTTCTAGTTGTGTCACTTTATGTGACTGCTCCTCTAGTTTTTCTTCTAGCGTATTCTCCAATTTTTCTAACTTTGTCTGCATCTCTTTCGTCTGATCTCTCATTTCCTGTTGTATTGCCTGTATCTGATCTTTCATTTTATACCCTTGTTCTTCTAATTTCTGCTGCATCGTTTGGGACTGATCTTCAATTTTATGCCCTTGTTCTTCAAATTTCTTTTGCATTGTTTGTCCTTGTTCTTCTAGTTTATTTTGCATTGTTTGTCCTTGTTCTTCTAATTTATTTTGCATTGTTTGTCCTTGTTCTTCCAACTTTTCTTGCATCATACGTCCCTGTTCTTGCATCGTTTGCATCATTTCTAACAGTTTCGCCAGTTGTGCATCCATATTGACTTGACTTCTAGTTACAGGCATTCACTTATTTTCTTTTCTGGAATGTTCTAGAATGTCCAGGAATGTGTTGGTAAATGTCACCGTTGACTTCCTTACAATGAAACGAGTACAGTGATATGCCACACTTGGGTCTTTGTCTCACTTCGGTAGAAAGTTCTAGAATGTTCCAGAATGTCTTTCGCGAATAACACCATTCACTTCCTTAAGTCACGACGAGTGCGGTGATATGTCACACTTGGGTCTTTGTCACACTCCCGTACAAAGTTCTAGAATGTTCGAGAATGTCCTTCGCGAATACCACCGTTCACTTCCTTGAGTCACAACGAGTGCGGTGATATGTCACACTTGGGTCTTTGTCTCACTCGCGTACAAAGTTCTAGAATGTTCGAGAATGTCCTTCGCAAATACCACCGTTCACTTCCTTGAGTCACGACGAGTTCGGTGATATGCCACACTTGGGTCTTTGTCTCACTCCCGTACAAAGTTCTAGAATGTTCGAGAATGTCCTTCGCAAATACCACCGTTCACTTCCTTGAGTCACGACGAGTGCGGTGATATGTCACACTTGGGTCTTTGTCTCACTTCCGTACAAAGTTCTAGAATGTTCGAGAATGTCCTTCGCAAATACCACCGTTCACTTCCTTGAGTCACGACGAGTTCGGTGATATGCCACACTTGGGTCTTTGTCTCACTCCCGTACAAAGTTCTAGAATGTTCGAGATTGTCCTTCGCGAATACCACCGTTCACTTCCTTTCGACAAGACGAGTGCGGTGATATATCACACTTCGGTCTTTATTCCACCCACGCACAGGGTTCCAGAAAGTTCTTCCAACTTCCACTTAAACCCACTCACGCACAGGGTTCCAGAAAGCTCCTCAAACTTCCAGTTAAATCCCACTTTGTGGACAGGGTTCCAGAAAGCTCTTTAAAACTTCCAACTAAATCCACTTCCGACACCAAATTGTCACGGATTTCCCAATCCGTCTTTTTTCTTACTTCCAGAAAAACAATCCGTTAATAAATTACTTCTTTATTAACTACTGAACACTACTAATTACAGGTCAACTAAACACTTATTTAATTAATCGCTATCTAAATCGCTTTGATCTCTCTAAATAAACACTTTAATTCAGACTGTAATACAAGACTTATACAAGACTAACTAACTCGGCCGTTTATTCTTCTTTTATAGACCTAAGGAATATTCCAGGTATATTCCAGTATCTCTAGATCCCTTTTCTCGTACGACTGGAACGCTTCTCGTCGTTTCTACGATTTTCTAGTAACGCCTCGATTCACGCATGTTGTTTGTTTACCAGAATGGCGTAGGGGCGATCGGGGCAATCTTAGGCAATTCGCGGTGCCACAGTCGTCGGTTTGGGAGTGAGTGGGGCAAATTCCGTGACATTATTAACAGATATGAAATGAAAATGTTAGATAATCTCATTGTTATTCTGGTATGCCTACATGAATGTTATATTAATTAAAGCATATATTACGTAGTGAACTTGTAAAGTAACGGTGTTATTGGAATATAAGGATAAATATTAATAAACCAATAAAAAACGCATAAAATCATTTCAAAAACAATACCTATAACGTCTATGGTAGAAGAATCTAGTTACCTACTTTAAAATAACGTTTCTTAATAAAACACCTGAAATATGTTTATTTCAAGGAAACTACTACACAAGATTATTTTCGAAAGTGTACAGTATATTTTCTAGATAAAAAAATAACTTACTTTTGGCATCAATCAGTCTTTCTCGTGGATTGAGATCGGAGGAGGAAAGCTGCTCCTTAACTTTTGCTACGTCTTTGGGATGTAGAATGTCGAACAAACTCTGACCTAGCAAATCACCCTGTAGTAAGAATTAGTTAAAATTTAACTTTGACTTGACTGTAAAACTCTTGTTACCTGTGAAAAATTGAGAACCTTCGAAACGGACTCGGAAACGTACAGAATTCTTCCACGATCGCACCCAACGACGAAAAGAAAACCATCTGCCGCCTTAAAAAGAAAGAGAGGAGAGTTCAAATTATAAAAATACTTATATTTGTAATTCTATGTTTGATTATTATAGCGTAAAGTGGCATGAAAAAGTTCAAGCTTAATATATTCATTTAAATTAAGTTACACATGTGCAACAAAAGAGTCTAGTACGGCCCTGAATGCAGTGGTTTATAAGCGCTTTCATGTAATACGTGCTTGTACTGATTGGCTGCATAAACAGATGGACGTTGCCAGATGGCAAGAGGTTTCTGATTTTTTGGTGATGTTTCAAAGAAACAGCACAAACTAACTAAAATAGAAAGATATTTAAAAATAACGTAACTAAATGTAATTCGATAGCAAAACTATTGAAATAACAACGTAACACAAAATCAGATAAAACTTACCATTGCAATAGAAAATGTTTCACTTAATATCACAATTCTTTACTGTAGCAATGGAGGCTTAGGTATGTATTCTACAAGTGTTTCATATTTTGTACTTTAACTTAAAAGTCAATGCTCAGTCTCTCATGTTTTAGTGAAAATATTGATATAGGCTAAGAATAAAATGCCAAACAATGTGATATTTGTATAGATTTTTTATCACAATGTAAGCTTGAGTGGCCTAAACAAGATTGCACAAAGTTCGGAGTTTTTTAAATCTAGACGCAATCATTGTCTGCACAGGTAGCCTAGGTCAAGTCCTGCAGTGATTTGTAGGTTTTAAGGAAATTCAACGCAATTCGTCAGACAATGGTCGTTTCTTACGTGTTTGATAATTTAGCACAGGACCATAGTTCATATTTTGGCCTTTTTTGAAATGTACATGAACATACCTAAAGATCGAACTTTTTTATGTATTCAAATATTATCAACTGTCTTATAAATTTTGATTCAGTACAAATGCCACACACTACATGTAGTGTAATTATAATTAACGCCCAAATGTATTATCTATCAGAATCATTATTATACATAATAAAAATAAAAATGTGTTACTCGACCTTTTAAAAGTGAAGCAAATCAAACCCTATTTCCCGGTAGCACAGCGCTTTTGGTACGCAACAAATTGTGTGATGATAACGCCATATAGCGTTCGAGCGTTGAAGCAAAACAGTGTTGCCACTTTAGAACCACATGCGTAATTATATTGTTTCAATACTGCAGAGTATTGATTTATATCTACAACCCTCAATCATATTTCCCGTATTTATTTCCTGCAAATTTGGAGACCACACCACACATATGCCAATACAATACAACCCGCAACCGTTAGTTTATCTCGGATTGTTTCGCGTGTCGAGCGTAATGGGTAATTTTACAAGTTTCGATTATGCGGAAATGGTAGTTTTATACGGAGAATGGTTACGAAATGCGAATAATGCTGCAGGAGATTATCGGAGACGTTTTCCTCTTAAACAAATTTTTCCAAATCTATAAACTTTTGTGTAAGTCTTTCAAAGTCTTCGCGACAATAATAGCAATGTAGTATGTTAATTGCATAGTTTTAAAAAATAATTTGTAACATTCATTACATGTTTTAAAACTATTATTTGCTGAAGTGAGTAAGAAAAAACAAGAATTTCTAAAATAATCAATATAACTGTTTATTTGATACATAGTGATTTTCCGGGTTGTTATGCCGTGACCTCGGTAACTAATCGCTGCCAGTATTAGAATTAAAGTTCACATCCCTAGTTTAAGCAGGATTTCTTTGATCTGCCCTTATTATTCTCAGGCTAGGCTCTGTGGAGACAGACTGATTTCGGTTGCTGTTGTTGGCATTACGACTGCTGCATACGAACTGCATGCATAATACCAACAACAGGAGCCGAAAGCGGGCTCAGAAATACTAATAGCGCAGATTACCTAAGTTGTTTCTAGATTTCACAGCTGTTATCCGAATTCATAACAATAGTAAAAGAAGATAAACGCAATTCTGTTAAATTATGCTCCTTTTTCCTCGAAAAGCTTAGCCTGCTATTGTAACAGTGGATATAAACACTGTATCAAAAGACACTTTATCAATGTTACCTGAGACAAGGTGTGACGAATATGAGCCGTTCCACTTGTTAAACATATTTTAAATTTATCTCGGCGATAAATAAATAAGTAAAAGCAATTAACACACCTCTTGTCCCACACCCGCCACATAAATAATGCATTTAACCGTTCAGAAATCGAATCGCAGGTAGATTTGCGTGTAGGTAAGTTTTTCTAAGAACACAGAACATCGAATAAAAAGTCACTTTATAATGCGTCTGAATGGGTAAGTCCGTAACGAATTACAATTGACTGATACGTTTCATAGTAAGCGCTGATAAAGACCAATAAAACTGGAGCAGAAATAGGTAGAGAGAAAATAGAAGAGAACGCACCATGTGGTCGCGGTCTAGGCGCATCGTGGACCGTTCTGTGTCGAGCTGGTCATGGTATTTTACAAAATCAGTCTCATATATCGATATCTATACGCTCCTGATTTCTTCTAAGTGCGATGCGCCTAGGTTACGACCGCATAGTGCGTTTCCTTAAATACTCTGTCAAAAATTATCAATGTAATATCAACTATAACCAGGACTATGAGGATGCGGAAAAAATATATATTTCAAACCATTGTTAAACCCCTTTTTCAGACTGTCGGCCTGACACGACGTTGTCAAATTTAAATATTTTTATAGTACTTATACGGTAATGTTAAAATATGTAATGAATGTTATAAATTGTTTTTTTTAAGTATGTAATCAAACCTATCACGTTTTAGTTTAAAATATATTTAATAATTAAGTTGCAATGAATCAAATAATAAACAATTTACAATTTATTACATAAATAGTGAGATAAAAAACTAATACTCACTATAGTCAGCAGCCGAAACTGTAGAGAGTGACTAATGTTATAAACCTGCTCACACATTATAGTAGTCAACACAAAGAAATATACATGCAGCCTGTGTATTTTTCCTACAAAATCGTGTGCCGAATATCTCTGAGAGCATACTCGATTACACAGCTTCTGCTACGCATGTGCTGCAGTTAGTACGCATGCGCTGCTGCTTTTCATTGGCTGCGACGAATTGTCGGATCCAATTGTTTCATTTCCAGCGCTAACATGGGCGGGCATACCGTTCGGGTGGGCAAAATTTCGGATATAGGGATAGGTGGATTTAAGGTGCCGAGGAGCAACATTAAAATTAATACTGGCCAATATTTGAGGAGCATCAATAGCATTAGTGACTAGTTTATACATAAATATGAGATTATTTAAAATTCTCCGGTTCTCTAAACTTAATAGATGTATCTCACAGCGTCTATTAGCGGCAACTAAATTATAATTATACCTATAAGCAAGGCACTTTAAGAATTTCTGTTGAACGGTTTCAATTCTCTGAATATACATATGAAGAATACATAGAGGATTCCAAATTGTAGATGCAAAATTTATTCTGCTATAAATATATGCATAATATAAGTGTAAATATGAGTTGTTATCAGAAAATTTGTAGCGTACCAGGAGCGCCGTGTTACTGATTGTTATGGGGTGATTTTTTTATTTTTTGAGAGGTCGAATAAACATTTTTTTCCGATTTTCTGTCGTCATTAGGCCTTCCAAATACGTACTTAAAATGAATGACATTATGACTGAATTACCCTGTATGATATTGTAGTTTACTTACCTGTAGGATGAGATGTTTCAGTTCTTGGTCTGACAGAAAGGATGGTTTGTAGTGTCCCTCAGTGTAGGAGTGCACGGCTCCTGATGGTTTTGAGGTGTTGAACGGCCATACGAAGGACCGTTAATTTGTCGAGTTTTCTGGACATTGCGTGGCACATGGGCACCATGGCGGACAATTCTGTTATGTAGGTGTTCATTTTGTCCCTTCGTCGTTTTCTATTTCGCTATGGTTTTGTCTGGAAAAGTACAAGCAAATTTAGAAAAAATTCATGGATGCGAACACGTCCTCTATATATTATTATCAGTATTTTTCGAGATGTGAAAATAATGTAACACCAATTCGTAACATGATATTCAATTGTCTTTGCAAGACATGATTTTTTTAAGGCTGTAATGTTCTCAATTTTACAAAGCCGTTTTTAGACGTCCACGCGCTTTCATATTTCTCTAAGGCTGGCGTTTTATTGACAAAGACTCTCATCGAAGGATGCTGCTCGAAATCCACCCAGGAGGTTCCGATTCTTATTAGCGTAATGCTAAACTAAAATACTAAAATTGAAACATTCTATTTCATTTTTCTCTTGAAAAGTTGAAAGATGGTGAATTACATATGTTCTTACTGGCGGACAGAAAAATATCACTGGTAAGTCGTAGACAATCTTGTGACCTGGAGCCATTAAGAATAATTAGCCTGCTTGTATTATTATACAGTGTGTTAAAAAAAGAGTGTAAAATATTTCAGGAGGTAATAGTATGAACCAAAATAAGCAGAAAAGTCTTAATAAACATGGGTCCGCAAAGTACCGGTTCGCGGAGATATGGACCACTATTCGTTTTTCAAACATTTTATTTTATTAGGAATAAACCGACAAAGGAAGCTTTTAACAAACAAAAAACAAAGTTACAGAAAATGAGTTTGAAACATCCTGTACATAATATATAAAACTACTTTTTAACAATCAAAAATATTTATTCTACATATAAAAGTGAATAAACAAACATACGTGCTTTCATGAAGAGAAACAACTAATCTTTAATTCTGTTCAAGTTGAACTAGTTGCGAAATATGGAGTTGAATTTGTGACGTTGCCGTTTTGCAAATTATTGGTTATAACATCACAGAAAATGTTTATTTATGTAAATTGCCAAATATTTGGAAACATTTTTAGTCTGTACAATCGTTTGCAATAATAATGACACTCATTAAAATGAATTTTGCACTTCTGATGAATTTGTAATGAAATCTGCTTCACATTTTTAATATTAGTTATTAGTTGTTTCACTCACCGATAGAGATTTAATGAAATTTCTACTCAAAACTTCCAGAAGTTCAAAAACTGTTTTTTCTACAAAACTGTTAAAAGTGGGCTTTTTAATTGTCATTTTTGATGTTAAAAATGTCATTTTTTACACGCGTGTTTAAAGTAAGTTACTTTTAACACTAGTGTGAAAAGTAAATTGGTTGCTACGAAAATTTTGGTTCATAAACATTGCGATCTGTGTGGTATTTTTTGATTTCTTATTTTTATTGAGTTTAAAGTTTTTTCGATTGTGTTGTAGAAAAAATAGTGTATGATATACGTGTTAAAAGTGATTTTATTTTTAAAATCTTACTTTTAACACGTATATCATAAATAGCTATTAAGAGAGTATCATTATAATTGCAAACGATAGTACCTATATCTAAATTTACACAATTATATTACCTACTTCGTAAGTTACTGTTATTGTTGAGTAGTACGCATGGTCTTGGTTGTATCAAAGTTTCTGTAAACTTTGGTTATACAGTCTAGACACCATCGTCTTTCGCCAATAAAGGCTATTATTATTATTTTTTTTTTGTAGATTTAACTTTATTTTATACTTTATTTTTTCCCCGTAGGAAATCACCTGTACATTTTTTTTGATCTTGGAATATTAGAACGCCCTGTATTAAAAAAATTACAATGAGACACAATTCATTCACACGAATTATTCGTGTGTATTAGGCTCGCCAAGCAAATGCGTTTCATTTCAACCGTATTAAATAACAGCATTAATCGCCGGATAAAAACATTACATTACCCGACCACTTTTGATTTCATAATTATTACTGAATAATAACGGTAACACATTCCCATTGCATGGTAAGGCTTTAACCTTCCTATGCGCAATTCCGGATTTTTATTGGAATAAACGACTCGTAGCTGCGTTAATTTGCAATTTCAATGATACCAGCCAGTCGATTTGTAGGCGTGATTGTAAAAATGCATTCGTGACATTTCATAACGGCTTAGAAAATGAAACTTTTACGGCAAAAGCAAATGCTGGCCACCTTGAACCCGTAGGGCTTCTTTCGTTACGTCACCTTCAATAAATGCGGTAATCCTCGCGCCGTCGTTAGACGGGCATTGTTGCGTTCACCCATCGCCGATTACATAATACACAACAAACTTCGCTTTTATCCTATAATTGCGCAATAAAAACTGAATTAACGGTGTATTGTCGCCTCGAATTTTCGCTGGGCCTCAAGGCAGGAAGACATCTAAATTTTTGAACATTTTTCTAAATTTTTCTTTTGTTTAATTGAGTATTTTGCCACACTTCTGAAAAAATAAAGATTAATTGAATAAATCCTAGCGCCAAAAGGTTCAGTCTAAGGTTATTTTTGAAGCTAAGTTTGCCTAACGAAAAATCTCTCACTGAAAAAGCAGATAAGTAAAAAATAACAAAAATCATATCACTATCGCGTACTTCCGTCATTAGATTTATAGGAATCAGAGGGTCCGTCTAATTGTTAATATTTCCTACAACTTTTGACGTATGCAAGCTGTCAGAAATGTCAGGCATTGCGGTGGACATCGCTCAATCTCAGGACCTGTACCAGAAAAAGAAGTAATATGTTACTTATACTGTTTTAATAGATAATAAATGTGCTAAATGTAAATAATAATAACAAATACTTAATTTGTTAAAGCCCGCTTTACATTAACAATTTCTTTGTCAATTAATTGATCAAGTGGCTTCGTCAAGTCAATTGACAAATGTAATACTAAAATAACGGACGTCAAATAAATTGATAAAGAACTTTGTCAAGTTATTGACGACTTAAAACTTGTTCTAACTTTTCGTCAATTTTTACTTCAATTCAGGAATACCAACCTAAAATAAATGTAAGTATTTAACCAGTAACCGAGCAGCAGCAATAAATAAATGCAATGGAAGCTTTTTTTCCCCTAAAATATAATTATTGAAATTGCTTTTCATTTTTAACAGTTTTTGTTTCGTATATGAGAATGATATGTATAAAGTTCAAATTACTTTTAGGTTGATACGGGTGACATCCGACAGCAAAATTGTTAAGAAACTTGGCAAGCCCTGAATATAATGTAAAACCAAAGTGTGACCTTTGAAGAAATTGATGAATTAATTCATCAATTTCTTCGACAATAAATTGTTAGTGTAATGCCCGCTTTAGATCGGAGGGTGTCGATCGCAATGCCCTCTGGATTCGGACGACCTCGCAACTCAGGACGGCCTAAATTTTGTCGCCAAAACTACTTTCTGTTATCCAAGCTTATAAAACCAATACTTCCGTATTTTTTGACGTTTCGAAAAACTCTTCGTTTTCGTTATCAACAATTGCAAATGTAAATCAAGAGTAAATCAAGTTTGACAGTTTCAAATTTGTTGATCTGCTTCCATAGATATGTTAAATGATTTTTATTTTATTGTTACTTACGTCTTGATACAACTGTAGACAACAATGGTCAATGTTTACTGAATAGTTTGACGCACACTTATCTCCGTTTAATAAAATAATCGCGGTGTCTTTAAATCTTTCTGTTGCATTATCCTCCTTCTTTAAAATGTTTGTCCCACCCCATTGAATCAAATTACCGTCTCAAGCGTGTTCGCAAATTTTTTATTTTTCAAATTCAAGTCCTTTTATATAATTTTTATGTTCCTCAACCTTAATATTCATAGGCCGAGAGGTTTCTCCAACACAATGCATTGCATTCACAAGGTATGCTTAGGTCGTGTTTTTTATGAAATGGATCGTAAAGTATTAATTGTCTGAAAAACTGTTCTAATATCAAATTTGTCACCGATTCTTCTGGTCTCTTCTCCTTGTAACACAACATCGCAAGAATAAATAAACTTCTTCTTCCGAGCTACACTCAATTACTACTTTACATGCTGGACAAGTGTGCGAAGTCGTGCAGATCTGCAGGTCCACGCTGTGTAAATACGTACTGGTCTGTGCAGGTTCTAACATTACAAAAATTATACTTATTTTGAAGGAAATGCTTCAGTTATAGATAATTATCGCCCGATTAATATTGTGTAAACATTTGGCAAAGTTGTGAAAAGATCATCAAAAACAGTTATGTGAATATTTTAAATCACATAATTTTTTAGTGACAATATGGATTCAGATATTTCCAATCTACTACACAAGCTGTATACAATGTCATTAATGTAGTTAATGAATTAGAGCGGTAATTCTGCTGGAATAATGCTCTGCGATTTATTAAAGGCATTCGACTGTGTCTACCACAATACCTTATTTAAAAACTGAGTCATTATGGAATTACAGAAACTTCACTTTCCCTTGTAAACTCGTATCTTAATGACCGACATCGATAACAAGCTGTGGTGCTATATCCAATTTTTGTGTCACAAAACATGAAGTTCCACAGGGTTCTGTGTTGGGTCCAGTTTTATTCATTATCTACGTTAATGATTTTATATTAGTATATTATGTTATCTGATAAATCGATATTATTATTACTGATAACACAACATTCATAATATCTAATAAATTAAATTCTAATTTGATTTTCTGTTTTGACATGATTTCTATTAAAGCCATAGACCTTATAAATCATGGACGCGCCCAAAACCGTTTTCTGCATAATATACAAATCGTTGATGCTCAGATATGTGCGACAGAGATAGAGCTACTCCGGGCAAAAACCCACAGATCATTGGCCGAAAAAAACAAAAACCGTAAATGACAGACGTATGACATTTACGATGACAGACCGTCTCCACCATGGTTTATGAGTTTTTAAAAACTATTGCTAATAAACACAACTAAATCACAAAAGGCACACAAATCAATAATATTAACAGGAAAGGTTTTGTCAGGTCATGTTTATATATTTTTCTGTCATAGAACATCTGTTTTTTCCCAGACAAGCTTCATCCCTCTTGTACACATCAGGACACCGGACCTCTCTTTCTAGGGCCGGTCCATGATTTATAAGGTCTATGATTAAAGCAGATAAGTGGTTTCTTGCAAATAAATTAGAACTTAATCCCACTAAAATACAATGTATGCAAATAACTGCTAATAATTATATTTCAGTAAACAGTAAAACTAAAAAGTAAGACTTCTTGGTCTTGGTATAACTTTAGATAATAAATTTAATTGGTCAACCATGTAGATATGTTAAAGAAAGAACTTATATGAGAAATATGAAGAACTTGGCAGAGAAAAATGTACCGTTTATCTTCCTTACCAAAGCAGATAAAATAGTAGGTAGGTATATACAGGGTGTCCGGAAATGATGAGCAAAAAATTCAGGGGATAATTCTATATCGATAATAAATGCTACCTCTTTTTATAAGATTTTTACAGGGTGTTAAAGTTAAAATTTTATTTTCGATATTTGTAATTAACTTCAAGAAATCAAAATATTTACATAAAATTTGTAAATCGGGGGTTTTTGCGGACGAGAAATTCAAATATGTTTCTAATTTTGACGTCACTAGTAGAGGGCGCTACTTGTGGAACACCATGTATCTTTTAAATGGCAGAACTTTTTTGCATCTTAATGTATCCATCTGACTGTCGAAACAATCGATTCTCCTACCTATTTTATTTAAAAAAGGTATACCTTGCTGAAGTCGGTAGGCGTAACCATTTTTGAAATAATCCTATTTGAAATGCTCATCGCACTGAGTGAAAACTGTTTTGGTTTCAGGTAAAGTGCCTTTTCTGCTGAATATACAGCAAAATGTTACTTGAAAAAGTTGTTCAGAATCGTTAATCATGGAGCGCGTACGTGCAAAATTTCAAGAAGATCGGCGAAGTTTGATGAAACCATTTTTCAACAAAGCACAAAGATTTTATCAAAGCAAGCCGATGTTTTAAACATTTTGCGCATCTCCATAACTTACCGTTCTAAACAACTTTCTCAAGTAACATTTTGCTGTATTTTCAGTAGAAAAGGCACTTTAACTGAAACGATAGTTTTCAATCGGTGCACTGAATATTTCAAATAAGATTATTTCGAAAACTGTTACTCCTAACGACTTCAATAAGGTATACCTTTTTCAGATATAACAGGTAGAAGGATCGATTGTTTCAATAGTCAGATGGATACAATAAGCAGCAAAAAGTCATTTAAAAGAAACATGATGTGCCATAAGTGGCGCCCTCTACTAGTGACGTCAAAATTATAAACATATTTGAATTTCTCGTCCGCAAAAACCCCCGATTTACAAATTTTATGTCAATATTTGGATTTCTTAAGAAGTTATTTACAAATATCGAAAATAAAATTTTAACTTTAACACTGTAACTCTGTTAATAATCAGTTTTGGAAAAAATGTTATAGAAAGAGGCAACATTTATTTTCGGTCTAAAATTATCCCCTGAATGTTTTGCTCATCATTTCCGGATACCCTGTATAGTACCTAAACACCACTAGGTCCTTACCAAATGTATAAAGTAATAAAATGTATGATTCCCACAGAATTCATAAAAGAAATGTTGAACGACTATAACGATAAAATGAAAAAAAATTCAATCCGAATAATCAAATGAAGTAATTAATTATTCAATAGATACAATAATAATAATAATAATTAATTACTGGTTCTACCTTTTTGTTTCATTGTTTTTGTAGTGATGTAGTTAACAGTACTATTATGTAATTAAAATTTATCGGCATTCACTATTTGCCATAATCTGTGAGAAAACAAGTAATAACATTTTCACGAAGATGTTCCTATTTCACTTAACTTTTTCCTGTATTTCAAAGCCATTGGCTGAAATACAGCAATTTTATTACAAGTATGAGTATTTTGATTACGAATAAATGTATCACAAGACTGTACATGCAAAAATGTTCACACGTTTCTCCAGTCAGCTGTTTTCCAAGGTTATCCAACATTTGACATTATTGATGTATTTTCCTAGGGATAATTTGATTGAATCAAATTAGTTTCAAATAATAAGTAGTCTTTCATAAAGAGAACTAAACCAACACCACATAAGAGTCATAAGTTTAATTGTGTTACAAACCACTCAAGCCAACGACTGTCTAGATATAGTTTAAATATTTGTCATAAGAGGGCGTACTCCTTGAATCACCGAATCAAGTTTTAATCATAGGTTCTAACTGACTTGGTACAAATTTTTATCTTTCTTACATTTAAATTGTTGGTATGCAGATACTTACTTTTTGTTTTCGTCGTTTGTTTTTACAGATTTTGAATCTTCACCGCCATCTTCTTCCAAGTCACTTGTATCACTGAAACAAATGAATAGAAATTAATGAACTTTACATACATAATATTTTTCTAATAATTACTTTCACTTTATATTATTATTTTTTCTTTTCTTTTTTTTCTCATAAAAATTTACTGATTTTTCACTAACGCATTCAAATTTTTTCGATTTAAGACCGTAAAATGATTAAAAACAATTAATAATCGCCAAAGTATTTTCAACATTGTATAACATGGTAAAAATTGATAAACATAGTTAAATTATTAATTTAACAGAGAAAAGAAACGACAATAACGCTATCATTTGACCATCTAAAAACTAGGCTTCATCGAACGATATCGACGATAAATACACAAAAAGTTAATTAATTTTAAAATTAGTCGGTAAATAATGTAATTGAGAAATTGTATAATTTTTCCAAAATTTTCAGAATAAAGAATGTATTATTTTAATCGAAATGGCATTTGTCCTACACAATTTCGTGGAAAGATAAGCCTAAAGAGCGGCGTTTAATATTTTAGCCTGGCCACGCCCCCAGAAAACGGACGTCGCTACAGCGAAGACTTGTGACGTCAGACGACATTCGGACGTGTATAATACATCAGTGTGCTTTTTATTATTTCCATGCTTTCGGAGACAACGCAGTAGATACGTTTAGAAGAGTTAATTTGTCATTTGTGATATTATAAGTGTTATTGTGTTAAATGAACTTTGATGTTGAATAAAGTTGCAAAATATATTCGTAAAATGAGCACAGAAGTTCATCATCGATTAAAGAAGTATTGCATCGTGCCATTATGTACGAATGTATACTGTATACATCGCCTAATAAAAAATATTTCACCACCAAATGTAAATGTAAGGAGTCAGTTAAACTTATCTATTAAGATACCAGAATGTATACAGTGTGTTTAGAAAATATATGGTAAAGCAAAACTTCTTTTACTGCATTTATTGTATTCGGCGCTCCACTCCGATTACAAATAACATGTTCTGTCTTTGCTCTTTGCTCCTACCATGTACTTGATGTAGAATGTTTTTTGGCGCATTTATTTTTTTTTTCGTATCTGACTTCACTACATTAAATTACCTGTTTGATTCTGAAAATATAATAAACAAAAGTAATAAATAATGATTTTTTGAAAATGTTTAAGGAGAAATGAAATGAGCTGTAAATAGCAATAAAAAAATTAGGTAATAAACTAATTAAAAAATAATAATAAATATTAATATCCATTAGGTACTGTTATTTATTATTTTTCAAATTAAAACAAGTTTAATGTGAAGTCAGATTGAATGATTTTATAAATACTTCAAGCAAAACCTTCTATCTCCTAACCTACCAGAGAATTTATATTGCAAACAAAGAAATAAGTTAAGTACTGTAAGTTCACAACATCACCACTAAATTATGGTAATGTTAAAAAGGAAAAGTAGACATCTGCTTGCTTTGACTCCCCGTATTTCTGAACTAATGAAGTTGCGATTCACACCAATAAAGTTCATAACCATAAAATTGTCCGATTGTGCTGACACAAAAGCCGCTTCATCGTGGAAGCGGGTGCATAGCGTTACCTACACAGTATTTATACTATACAGATTCGGAAACTGCGGATCTTTACAGAGAAAGTAGAAATTGCCGCTTCATTCCACGGAGGGTACGACGTATAAATGGCGCGGCGCCGTGCATTGGTCTAGCATTCCCCCCCACTACTACGGTAATCGGTTCCGTATCGCCAACGCCAACTGCAAGCCATAAGCCATGGGCCACAGATTACAGACATGAAGCCGGTCACTTGATGCCAGTGTTGCCAGGTCTCATGCTTTTGCATGAGATCTCATGCTCTCATATTTTTATTACAAAATCTCATTCTTTTTAATAGACACAAAAAGAAATAATAAAATTATTAAAATTACTCTTTGAAATCTACCAAAACAAAGACCTAACGAGAAATAAAGGCAAAATCGAGGGCAAAATTGAATAGATAGTACCTACATACAATGTAATATTATGATAAAATAGCATAACATAATGCTTTTTAATGAAATAAAAATGGCATTACAAAAGTAATTAAAAATTAAGCTGTGTCAAGAGGTAAATTAAGCCTTTTCATGCTTTTTTCTCCAAACCTCATGCTCAATTATTCTCATGCACTGAATTTTTCCCACCTGGAAACACTGCCTTATGCGAAGAGTGGGAGCACGCGGTGGTAGAAGTATGCGTGTAGCATGACACAGATACACGCGAGCGGCAAAACACAATTCACCATCAAGATCCTCACTTTCCAAATCTGTATATGGCCCAAAACAAGAAACAATGCACCTGTATCTACGCAAACATAAACCGCGCTGAACGTCACGTGACGTCACACCAATGATATCGCGTTTACGGTCACGTGGTTTTGTTTGCGTTACATTGCAATCTATTAATGTTAATATTTTAATTATTATGTGATTATTGCCACCAGACACATGTTCTGACATTTAAATATGTTTGAAAGATTACCCTGTAATATATTTCAAACCTTTATAAAATTCATGCAACTTACCCACTATCACAATATCGCACAATTATTTTCTACTGTTGTCTTAAAATAATCCATAATATAAAAATCACAGCCATCTAAACCTTTTGAGATTCTGGCATGTGCGTGAACTTAGCCCCCCATTTTTTGATAAACTAAAAGATAAAGGTTGTGCTGAATTATGCGGGATTTGTGCCACATTGTGTCGTAAAATTTTAAAGAAAAATAATAGCCATTTTCCTATAAAATGAAAAAATCGGAAAATCCGGAGAACGTAGATAGATATCGATTAGCCCCCCAGATTTCATGACCTAACTTCGCCCATGGTATTAATTCAGTAATCCAACATCCAACCTCTAAATTTCAAATTAAGAATAATATTTTGTTAAAATATGAATAAAATACTATTGATTGTAGTGCTATTTACTACAAATTTTATTAAAGCTGTGTGTGTAGGTAGACCGCCAGATTCAGCATGGATAAGTCGTCGGTTGCCTCGCTCCCTATGGCATACTGAGGAAAGCTAACAAGCTCAAAAGCGGTATATGTCTAGTGTGCCGCTAATAAACGACTGACAGTTCGCTATTAGTTTTCTTTCCTTATACAGGATGTCCGGAAAGTAATGGGACCCAGCTTAAACATAGCTTTGTCCTCATTTAGAAGTTACAGGGATTAAAAAAAAAATTGTTTTCTTGTTATGGGCATAATTAAGAAACGAAACTTCCAATCATGTTGAAATTTGGTACAGTTAAGTTTTAGATAAGTACGAGCATTGCGGAGGAGTAAGTAGTGTTGCATATCGTAGGGGGCGCTTTTGAGTTTTTGTAACTCATTTTTATCGTATCTTTTTTTTAATCCTATTCTGATACGCTTGACGGAAAATTATGATGAAGAAATTATCGAGGTATGTGTTCAAAATTTTACAAAATAATACTAATAATTTGAAATTATTTATATACACATTAGGTACATTTACACTTTACACAACTACACAATGATAATTACTAACTTAGTACAACAATCAATATTAATCGGACAAGCTTTTGATAAAATTTAAGCGCATGAACGTTAGTTTGGCAAGCGGTAACTTCTATTTTAATGCGCGGAAATTTTAAAACGCGTTTTTACCGAAAACGGTGCATTGTATCAACATGGAACAGGTATAGCTTTTCTACGCAAAATTAATTTCTCCATCATAATTTTCAGTCAAGAGTATCAGAATAGAACCAACAAAAAATATACAATAAAAATTAATTGCAAAAAAACTGCCAAGCGCGCCCTCTACGGTATGCGGCACTACTTACTCCTTCACAATGCTTGTACTTACCTGAAAGATTAATGTACCAAATTTGAACTTGATTGGACGTTTTGTTTCTTAATTATGCCCATAACAAGAAAACAATTTTGTTCTTTGAAGCCCTGTAACTTCTAAACGAAACACTTTTGGACTAAGCTAAGTTTGTCTAAATCGGTTCTATTTGATCACAGGATAGGAAGCTATGTTAAAGTTGTGCCTCATTACTTTCCGAACACCCTTTATTTATAAGGTGGATAGTAGTAACTACTATAGAAAAGAAAGGAATATAATATAGCAAGAATACTCAAATACTAATTATGTAGGTACTTCAGTTTTTTTTTCATTAACGCAATGTTATTATTTATTTTATTCAAAATTATTTAATATAATTTCAAAAATTTGCGTAGTAATTTTTTCAAGTCAGTTAAAATTCCAAATGAAGGAAATATAATTTTATTTTCAGAATATCAATTGAGGACTCAAGTAATTCATAGATATCATCTAAATGAAGTAAAACAATTCATTAAACAAACAACTTTTTCTCACATTAAGTATACATATACAGTGTGGAAGAAAAGTATGGAATACATTCATTATTTCTAAAACAACAAAGTTTCATGAAATTTTTTCGGGCACGTCAAATTTGCTTTTTAAAAAGACTCTTCTTTCTATACCAACGCATTTCCGACGTTCATTTGGTTTCGCGTGATGACGTCATCGGATATTTTTTTAAATAGAACCCCTATATTTTTTCAACGAATTCTTGTAGAGCTTAACTTGCTGAATTCAAAAATGTATAATTTCAACACTTTATTCCTTCAACTTTCCGAGAAAAAAAATAACCGATCAAAAATACTCTACTTGATGAATAGCGAAACAAAGCTATATAGCGTACGAATAAATGTATTACCTAATCCTGATATTAGTATAGCTTACTTTCCGAGTACTGCATTAATAAATAAGGCCACTTACGCAATTACATGGTTTTCACTGGAAATAATTAATTTTCTCCTACGAAGAGTCTCAGAAAATTGGGTGTACCCACGTAATTAGCTAAATATGTGGAACTACAGCTGTAGTATAGATCATGCAGTACTGAAACACATACTCTATATAGAAACCCCCAATTATAGGAGAAGCCCCGATGGTGCTTTGGATTTCCCAGTGCGACGAACGTAATCACACTCTTTAGCAAACATCTAAGAATTTTCGCCCTGCCAGCAGTCGGCGGCGTTCCCCCGCGCAACCGGGTAATTAACGTTGGAACTTAAAGGTCACTTATAAGAATTCAAACTGTGACATTCATAAGTTGCCACACAAACGCGCTTTGAGCGGTTTCTTCGGCTTATTTCGCACCTTATGGAAGTTCGCGAAGCTCTGGTATTGTTCTGGACCCAGCATTAAAGTTACTTTTCACATCTCAAAGGGGTACGTTGGTTATGAGATCGGCCTTTAGCAGATTCTTCACAATGGAACACAAAAATACCTCACAATAGGGAACAGTAATGAATTTTGCTATTTATCAAATTAACTTCTACCTAAAAAAAAGTCAGCAAACAATTCAATTTATTCTCGGCAAACAAATCTTTTTTGTTGTAGGTAATGCTCACTTTTTTGGCAAAAATAAATGATTTATTTGGTAAGAGAATTTTTTTTTGAGTATTTGTTTAAATTAATAATAATATCTCTACCCCTCATTCTAATCACAGGATTAGCCCAGAAGTCGGAGACTTGTGCGGGAGAGGGGGCGGCATATTACTATTAAGCAGGCCGCATTTGCGCCCAGGAACGACTTACGTTGGTAGGCCCTAACCACTATTCAGTGCAGGAATGAGGAAAACCTGGAAAACCTCATTAATTAGGGGGGTAGTCAAATATCAACCGGCATCAATCTCTCACATTGACCCAAGCTAACATTATTCCACCCTACCATACCCACAGAGAGGGTGCCAATCCTCTCTATGAATATAGCTTATATACGGTCTACCGGCAGCTGGACTCGAACCAACTCCGTCTAGTCACCTCGATTCAAGTACTAACGCCTTAAACCGCGCGACCACTGACCGATGAATCCGATCGAATAGTTATTCCATTTGAATCTTACGAAAACTTAATTTTAAAAAATTACTCAAATTAGTATATTTTTTTCATTTCCATAAACAATTTCTTCTAATCTGTTATCGAATAACGTTTTGAAATGAAAAAATTTATTCTCGGCAAACAAATCTTTTTTGTTGTAGGTAATGCTCACTTTTTGGCAAAAATAAATTATTTATTTGGTAAGAAAAATTTTTTTGACGAGTATTTGTTTAAATTAATCGAATAGTTTATTCCATTTGAATCTTACGACAACTTCATTTTAAAAAATTACTTAACTTAGTATATTTTTTTATTTCCATACACAATTTGTTCAAATCTGTCTGTATACGAATAACGTTTTGAAATCAAAAAATTTATTCTCGGCAAACAAATCTTTTTTTTGTAGGTAATACTCACTTTTTTGGCAAAAATAAATGATTTATTTGGAAAGAAATTTTTTTTTTGAGTATTTGTTTAAATTAATCGAATAGTTTATTCCATTTGAATCTTACGAAAACTTAATTTTAAAAAATTACTCAAATTAGTATATTTTTTTCATTTCCATAAACGATTTGTTCAAATCTGTATAAGAATAACGTTTTGAAATGAAAAATGTATTTCATTGAAATGAATGTGCTTTTCGAAACAAATAATGCTTTTATTTAATTAAAAATCTAATTGTTTCTGTAAACAAAAATAATTGTTAATAGGTGGCCGCTAGATATCACTGTGCTGTATTTTGCGTACTCGGGTATATCATGTTTGAGAGACATGGACAGTCAGTCGGTCGTAAATTAACTCATCACTAACCTGTGGCGTGCTAATGACAGCTAATAAGCTCGAAACTGGTATATGTTGATAATTTGCCATAGATTTTTTTCAGGTGTAATTTAATGCTGGTCGAGGCATTAGCCATTAGCCCGCAGTTGTATCCTGAAATTCCTGAGCAATAAGTTGTTGACTTCAATAAGAAATTGGAAAATATTCTTTAAAATACACAAATATTCTTTTTATCATAGAATATAATTAAATCAACGCAAGAAACGTATAATTGAAAAGGAAAAATAATTTAAACAATTATAATTTAAGTATTATTAAAAAAATCTGAAAGAAATAATATAGTGACACTTGCGCTCATACCTCCATATACATTTAACGCAAAAACTCAAAAATCAATTAGATATTTGTGTCCATCTAATAGAAAATTTTCTTTCCAAAATTAGAGCAAACTTATCCAAGAAATAAGAGAATTACCGCAAAAAATATGAAATAAGAAAAATAGTTTCTCAGGTCTATATCTTTTCAAAGAAGCACAATTGTACTTTGTATTAGTTTTATCCAAGGAAACCTTAAAGTACGGCCTATTATTAGTGAGGTGCCCTGTATACTAAGTTTTTTAGACCGACTCATTCTAACTAATATTTATTTTCAAAAATCTCTATCTTTAAAAAAACTGAAACAAATAATATAGTGACTCAGGCGCTTAGAATGTATTGTACATTTAACGCAAAAATCGATTAGATATTGGTCTTTATCTAAAAAAATCTTCTTTTAAAAAATTATAGCAAAATTACCCAAGAAATAAAATAAAAAAATAAAATTGTCGCAAAAAAATGCATTAAAAAATACTTTCTCAGCCAACTTCTGTACTGTGTATTATGGCTTAAAGTATGGCTCATTCTTTACTGAACACCCTGTATAGTAATTTTTGTGGACAGACCGACCTGATCTAATAAATAATATACATATACCAATATTACACCGTACAACTTCACTCAAAATCAACACAAATGGTTGTTAAAACGAATCCACACCCAGTTGTGTTAAAATAATAATACAATTCGTCGAATAATGTTTACTCAGTTATTTGTTAGCTAAATAAACCTATTATGAGTAACAATGAATAACTTTACTAAACTATGTGTTGCTACAAATACAAAACTGAGTCATGTTGTCAGTATATTTCGTTGCTTTTTTCACAAACCATCTCTCTGACCAAAAATTGTGTTAATAGGCACATTTCATTGTTAAAATTACTCAAAATTCAACACCAAAATAATTTCACTCATACAATAAATATTACATAGACATTAGGTATATCGGATAAATCGTGAATTAAAACTTACTGAAAAGAAGCTTTTCGTTTCCTGCCTGACCCATTCAGAGAACTGTCTACGTCCATCATGCCAGATCCAGAATTAGTGTTGGTTTGGTAGGAGAGACTAGAGGAACAAGGATCCCTGAAATTCATAAAAAAGGGATCGTTTATATACAGGGTGAGTCATTAATAGTAGTACATAGCTTAAGGGCAAATTGTTATCGTCAAAATAAAGAGATTGAGCCCAACATGCCTTATTCAATTTTTGCAACTTTTCATTCTACAGGGTGTTAAAGTTGAAAAACTCTATTCGATTTTTTGCTATATTTTAAGAACCGGACCGATTGTTTTGAAAGTTTGTAGTATTATTATTATTATTATTATTTTGAGGTGGCAATTACGAATATGCAAATAGTGTTGAGGTCACGACTTGGGGGCGCTAGTTATATTATACTGTCGATGTAAAAAACTTTTTGAATTTTACACTTTTGAATTTTTTAATAAGAAACTAATGAACTATCTTCAATTCGATTCGGGTTACAAATCGATAGTTTCAACCATTTTCGAGAAACAGACGATTTCAGTTTTTGAGATTCGGCGGGAATTAAATTAGAAAATCTTAGGGAATCTTAATCTTAAGATATCAAAACTGAACACTACAACAACTGAACATTTTATTATGCATATATTAACAAATTATTAATCATAAAAGATTCAAAGTGACCACCAGCGACTTTCTTAGCCTCTTGTTTAAATTTTGTTTGACGTTGAATAAGGTTCCATGTTGCTTGATAATATTAACCGATTCTTAAATCTGTTCCTACAGTTATTCATGACTATTAATAATGTCTTTGTAAACTAAAGATTGAATATAGCCCCAAATGTAGAAATCCAGCGGATTTAAATAAGGCTACGTGCAGGCCAAAGAAATTCGCTGCCGCGTTCAATCCAACGGATATTCTCTTACTCGTCGGGGGTAATGTGCAGGTGTACCATCATACAAAAATCAGAAGTTCTGCCGTAAACTTAAGAGAATATCTTCAAGAAGCAGTGGCAAGCATTCACTAGAAAATTTAAATAATTTTCTCCGTTAAGTGGATGTGGTAGTATGAACGGTCCCACAATACTATCGGAGAGAATTCAACACCAAATATTAATAGAGAACTCTTGATGAAAATGTTCTTCTTTTGGAAAATGAGGATTTTATAGTTTCCAATAATGTTTCTTTCGCCAATTAAAAATACCTGGTTAGGAAAATGTATCTTCGTTCGTAAATAATATTTTATTACAAAAATAATATAAATAATAATATAAAAATAATTACAATAATAATAAAATAATGTTGGGTCATCATTTTGCTGCTGGAGAAGAAACTATGTAAACCGTAACCTAGCTAGAGGGTCCTGTGGCGTTAAATGTTGAACTGGAGTAAAATGATAAGGATACAATTTTTCTCTGGGGTGTATTCTGTTAACGGAAGACTGATTGATGCCAGTAGCAACCGAAATTTGACGAGTGTTTTCAGCAAATCGCACTTAAACATCATCTTCTTACGCTGTTAATATTTTCGGCTTTCCAACGGCTCTTTTCGGGCGAAATAATCCTGTTTCACCTAATCTGTCGTATATAATCTCTTACAATCGGGTTGCCTGTTATCTCGATATAATTTCAAGTAACCGCTGCTGCACAGCGACCACAAAATTTTTTTTATGCATATACACATATCATGTTTTTCATTTCAATGTTCGAAAAAATATTATGACGGGGCATTTTAAATACAAATAAAAACACTAGTGTCTAATCTATGAATTGAGTGAAATTAACAGAAACAATATGGTATTGCAGTGACAGCTGTCTACTTATTATTTCCCCGCCTACTACTTTGGAAAAAAAAAATTTCTAATTTAATTCCCATCGAATCTCGAAAATTTAAATCGTCGAAAACAATTGAGTTTATCGATTTGTAACAAGTATAGCTTTTCTATATAAAATTGAAGGTAGTTCAATAGTTTCTTATTAAAAAATTCAAAAGTGTAAAATACAAAAAGTTAGACATATTTTTACATCGACAGTATAGTCTAACTAGCGCCCCCTAGTCGTGACCTCAACACTGTTTGCAAATTCGTAATTGTCACCTCAAAAAACATAAGACTACAAATTTTCAAAACAATCGGTCCATATGTTTTTAAAATATAGCAAACATTTTTCAACTTTAACACCCTGTAGAATTAAAAGAAGCAACAATTGAATAAGGCATGTTGACGGTAACAATCTGCCTTTAAGCTATATACCATTATTAATGACTCACCCTGTATAACTAAAAAAGACGATTTGTTATTATTTCAATCAACATTTAAAAAGTAACACTTCACTCAAAATTAACACAATTGGTTGTTAAAACGAGTCCACACTCAATTGTGTAAAAATAACAACACAATTCGTTATAGTAGTAATAGTAATAAGTAATAGTTATTTATTAGTTAAATAAATCATATATAAGTAACATTGAATAACTTTTCAGTAAGCTTACTGAACTGTGTTACTGAAAATACAAAACGGAATTATATTATCATTGTTTTGTTGTTCTTGTCATAAACCATCTCTCTATTCAAAAATGTTGTTGATAAGCTCATTTCTTTGTTACTTTATTTAATTTACGCAAAATTCAACATCAAAATAATTTCATTCATAAATGAGTGGGGTTACTCGTCGCGTTATTTCTTACTTGTATACAGGGTGTTCCAAAATTAGCCTGCCTGCCCTAACGGAGCTATTGCTCTTTAAA
This sequence comes from Monochamus saltuarius, assembly GCA_025584915.1. Taxonomy (NCBI): domain Eukaryota; kingdom Metazoa; phylum Arthropoda; class Insecta; order Coleoptera; family Cerambycidae; genus Monochamus; species Monochamus saltuarius. Next base: position 110,538,775 of record CM046721.1, on the reverse strand, counting down.
GAGGGACCCCAAAATCTAATCATATTTAAAATTGAGAATCGCAATTAGATTGCAAATCTAATGTTCTAAAATAATATCATAATTAGGTAGTCATAGGCGTGCCTAACTGGGAGGGGGGGGGTTATTTTATAAATATTGCTCTAACTTTTTCATATCTCGAGGTTTTTGCCGTCAGATAAAAAAATAAAAATAAAAAAGTAATATTAATTTAAAAATTTTGTGGCATACCACAAAAATATTAGATATGATATACAAGCGGTCAAATTGTCTCTAGTAGGCTTTGAAAAGTTATATGTCAATTTATTTGACACTTATGTTTTTAACAAAATTTTAAGGATTTAATAGGCTATATTAAAATTTACAAATAATTACATTACTGATATGCACTTTAATAGTTATTTATGCAACAAGTGCAATAAGCTATTTTTGTACGAGTTGCATACAATATTTTTTCTACTTTCATGCAAAAACCAAAAAATGTTATTTAGATGACACTAAGTCTTGGAAAATGTGAGGTCAATTTGAACGTTCATGTTTGTCATGATGACAAAACGCTGCAGTAGAATGACAGATGAGTGCAATAAACATTTTATTGCACTCAGTAGAATGACAGATGAGTGCAATAAAATGTTTATTGTTCTAGAGCAATATAGAACCACTTCTTCCACTAAATATAGTTCAATAAAGTATTGTTTTTTGCATGAACGTAGGAAAAAGTATTTTAATATATTAAAACGCTTGAATAACACCTTTAATATGTGTTAAATAAGTCGACAGTATTTTCTCTGAGCCTATACTAGGGATATTTTGCCTATTTATAGTTTCCATCTTAAACTTTTGGCTATGTCACAAAATTTTTAAATGAAGATTACTCAAAAACAGAGCAGCTTAACGAATTGAAATAGGAGTATCTTTTTCATGTAAAATAATTTGGCACGTCTATGACCAATTATGAGGAATTATTTTCAGAAGATTAGATTCGCGATCTAATTGTGATTCTCAATTTCAAATTTGATAAGTTTGCAAAAAATCAAATTTTGAGGTCCCCATTTAAGGGGCCATATATATTAGGGGGTGTCTACGGACTTATGGTTATATAACTTTTATTTCTTATTTTTGATCGTAGAATCCTCAGTTAATTTTTGGCAGGCCAATTTTGGGACACCCTGTATAGTACGACGAGTAAACTTTTAAAACGACCAGTGTCAAACTACGCAAAAACAACAACACCGTGGCCCTAGACCGCACGTGCCCAAAAATGTCACTTACTCGACCATGCTGGACAGTTCGTAGTACCTCGGCTGGTACTCCTGCTGCAGCCCCTGCTGCACGATGGCCGGCTTGAGCTCCTCCAGGGTGATGAAGCCCCTTTCCTCGTCGGGGACATGGAGGAGGCGCGAGTACGAGATGTCCTGCACTGGGAAGTTCCTTGCGACCATTTTCACGGTGTCCTGTCGCGCGTCGGACTCATAGGCTGCATCAGCTGCCTGGCGACGGTTCTTCGGTAACTCTGAAGCGTTTCCTTCGGATTGAGTGAACAATTAAACTTGCACTTGGCGCCGGTGACATTCAAATGTGGCGAGTTCTTTCTATCCAGTTTATATCAACTGGTTTAAGCGCGAGCGACTACTTTAACTACAAATACGCATGCCTTCGGCCGGAGCGCTAGGCGCGATTGCCCACCTTGCCTATTTTACTAATTTTACCCTTATTGTTTCATAGTTTGTCTTGGAGGAATGCATAACTTCAGGTCTCCGCATGCCGCTTTTTATATTGCGTAATAACAAGTAATTTATTTAATAGCAATTTCATTACCTTAACGTTGCTATACAGAGTATTTGGAAAAGTTGGTACCAAACTTAAAGTGGTAAACTAAAACCAAAAAAGTTCCCTCCAAAGGAATCTTATTATTTAAGTATTTTATAAAATAACTTTCTTTCCGATTAAGATAATGGAATGAATATTGTAGGTAATAATCATACCATAAGGGTCTTTAACTATTATAAGTTTCATCAAAATTGGTAGTTTTCTAATTACTCTTAACAGAATTTTTTAGATTTTTTTTTGTTGAATTATCAAGCAAATATTATTTTTTAATTAATTCGACTTTTTAAAGTCCACTTTTTTCGAATTCTTAGTTAGTTTAGTCAGAAATAATTATTTTTTAAATAATGTATGGTTCAGAATAGTAACATTTTCACATAGTGGGCATCTGTCACGGTGACAGTTTCATTGTGATGATTGTCACTTTTGCGCGCTATCGTTTAAATCTTACGTTTCTTTATTTTCTTATTTGTGATCTTTATGCTTTGGATTTCATTCAATATTTTTACAATCATAAACCATCACACTTTTACTAACCGTCAATATGCCGATATGCATTTTATCTACACAGTAAAAAATAACAGAAATTACAAATTAAGTAAGTTCAATCTCATTTATGAGTAAATTAATTTGGTGTTGAATTTTGAGTAAATTTAACATTTTAACAAAGAAATGAGCTTATCTACACAATATTTGGCTAGAGGAACCAAAATATGTGTGAGTACTGAGGAACAACATGTTATGATAACACCAACCGTTGTAGATATTACCCTTGTTTTACACATTGTTTTGTAAGTGGAAGGGGGAAACCAAAGTTGGGTACGCGCATTTGTAGTTTTGCTATGCATGATACAAGTCACTGCTCTCTGTACACGATAATCATAAGTGTATTGTTTTAACCCGATCATGGACAATGGATTGCAATGGAAAATACATTTTCAAATTATAATTTGCATAAAAAAGTGTGATGTAATCTGGCAAGTGAGAATTTGTACCACGAAGATGTGGTAGAAATAGGTAAGTAACAATGGCCGTTTTCATTCGATACAAAAAATTGTTGATTTGCCTCTTATTTCATAAAACCTATCTAGTGTGTGTCATTACATGACACTCTCACTCTCTACTCACAATCATAGTTATGCATTTTTACTACACTCCAACTGATTTAGCACAATACGTTGTCGTTATCACTATCACTGATTACCACTACTTGACAAATATCCATTTAACATGTCAACCTTTTCACTCTTTGAATAATGCGCTATATTTCATTTAATCCCACTGTATTACACGAAAAATATTAATTAAATACACAAGTGAAAAAACACTGCCCGTGAAAATAATAAGACGATTTAAATACGTTTTATACGTTAGTGCCGCAACTCTTACAACATATGCGTCAAGCAGTGCATTACTTAAAGAAGCCATAGGTTATAGAAAGTGCAAAAGTATCTCATATTAACTTTCAATTTACGTGTATTGATATTGTATTTAATTATCAAATCCCTTTTCACAAATATTACAGGTTTTGTTTCCACTTGTAACTTGCCACAGCTTATTCCTTTGCGTTGAATCATATACTTGTACACCGGTATCAACATATCATCTTTGTCGACATCGACTATCAATATTAGAAAGTGGGGCTGGTACCCCCATACCTATACTTGATATTGAACGCATACATCAATCAAGTAGTTGGTTTTTCAGTAAGTAGGTGAGCTTTTATGCACGTTTATGGATAACACAGCCCCACAAAAAAAAAAAATAAAGTTCATACACAAGAGAGTGACATATGTATTCCCATGTATTTTTCGACGCTGAATCCAATCCCGAGCTCAGAATTGGGCCTACACATACGAGTAATTTAGTCGTATGGGCCTATACGTTTGGAATTGGCTCCAAGAGCCGAAAATGGCCTGAAATGCGGTTCCCGGGATAAGGCGAAGTCGACGCTGAATTTTGGAGCTAAAGCCGGATTTGTGCTCGAAAAGTTTATGGCCAACTGAAATTCCGGGTTTGGGTCCGGGAAAATGACCCCTTGGGGCGGGAAAATGACCCCTTGGGGAGGGAAAATCCTGTTTTGGACGTTCCGGTCGCGACTGTGGTATTTTCGTGTGTTTTTCAATTCTGGACCTGAGACTGGGTGTGAAAAGTTTTTGGTCAGCTGAAATTCCCAGTTTGGGTCTGGGAAAATGGTCCATTGGGGCCGGAAAATCATATTTCGGAAGTACCAGTCGCAAAAGTGGGATTTTAATGTATTTCTCAATCTTGGTCCTTAGAGTATGCTCAAAAAGTTTTTGGACAGCTGAAATTCCCAGTTTGGGTACGAGAAAATGGCCCATTGGGGCCGGAAAATCATATTTCGGACGTACCAATCGCAATAGTGGGATTTTTATGCACTAATTCCTGTAGCTTAGACTGTGCTTGACAGGTTTATGGCCATGTGAAATTTCCTGTTCGGGGCCGGGAAAATGACCCTTAGAGGCCGGAAAATGACCCTTAGGGGCCGGGAAAATGACCCTTAAAGGCCGGAAAATCGTGTTTTGTACGCCTCAGTTGAGATATTGGTATTTTCATGTACTTTTAAATTCCGGAACTCATACCGTGTTTGGAATGCTTGGTCGATTGGAATCTCTCAAAACACGATTTTCCGGCCCCTAAGGATCATTTTCCCGGCCCTGAACAGGGAATTTCACATGGCCATAAACCTGTCAAGCACAGTCTAAGGTACAGGAATTAGTACATAAAAATCCCACTGTTGCGATTGGTACGTCCGAACTATGATTTTCCGGCCCCGGATTTAGTTAATATTTATAAAGTAATAATTTACCTACAATCCGTAAAAGATTAAGCACGTTTAATAGGTACACAATAGATCTAATTTTCATAAAAACTATCTAAGAACCAACACAGTATAATGAAAAATTATCACTATTTTGAGTTTGTTACAACACTAAAATTATACAGGGTGTTCCTAAAAGGTTGGAACAACGTTTCGCCACATAAAGCACAGCTGAAAATAAGTCGATTTAACTAAACTTGCCTTAGTCCAAAAGTTGATAATCACGGAGCTACAGGGTGTCAAATGGTAAAAAATAAATCGTGTCTTTTTAATGGCTTTGGACTGTTTCACGTTAAATTCACGAAATTTTGCATCCGGGTGTTTTTTGTGATGGCAAATTCAATTTTATTGTCCATTTCGGTGTTTTCGAATCCTTTGAACCGTTACAACTTTTTTGTTAAACCCTGTATGTTATTTTGGACCAGAACAATCTCTTCCTCTGCCTTTTTTAGTTAAGAAAGGTATACCTTATTGAAGTCGCTAGGAGCAACGGTTTCCGAGAAAAGCACATCTAAATCTATTGTTCGCAGTGATCTGATAAGTAAACGTAAACATAAATAATTAAAGTTTAAAGTAAAAGCTCGAAATGGTTACCATTTTCTTGCATGCAAAGATTTATTGTTCGTACAAAATTTATTTGTACTCTGCGTAGCATAACTTCATTGGTAGATATCTTGAGCAGCGGCACGAATTCGTCCTCTTACCTCATTTTCATTATTTATAACGACTGAATAGACCTTGTTATTAAGTGTTTCCCACCAAAATGAATTACATATGTTTAAGTCCGGTGATCGAGTGGGCCATTTCTCCGGTCAAAATCAAGTGAAAACCCCCAGCTGACGTCCAAGATTACGTACACTTTCTCCGAGATATTCCGCAATAGTATCCAAGATTTGATCTACTTGTGGATTGCAAATTTCAATTTACCATACTTGACCTTAAACTTTCCGTTTCTTGAAACCTTCCCTCAATCCTACCAAGAGTTATAAAATATAATACCCGTTGATTTGGGAATGTTTCTTGGTAAAATGTAACACTTTCCTTACAATTTCCTTCGCAAATATTAGCAACATATCTGTTTGTTCTTAAAATGTGTATGTTCCAGCCATTCTTGTATTTATCGATGTAAGAGGCAAACAACAAAACAATAACCAATTTTCTATTATATTATACTTAAGTAAAATGTCATAACAAACAGTAACAGAATTAATGTTGAGATTTAGTCATTTTATTTGTGAAAGAAGAAACATTGATATTCATTTTCAAAATAATAACCTTTTCACTAACGAAGCGTGTTTCAGAAGAAGAGGCACAACTAACTTCCATAACGATCATATCAACGCAGAAGGAAATCCACCAGTTATAAGACCACGGACCAAGACACTTTCCACATGAAATTAGAATAAATGTTTGGGCCGGTATAATAGTACCAAATCTAATAGGTTCCATTTTTGTACCAAATTATTTAATTACAGTTACAATCACTTTCTTCAAGAAAAATTGCCAGTGTTGCTTGATGACTTACCCTTGGATAAATGAATAATTTTGAATTTTGTAGATAAATAATGTCATCAGCTAAATGTGTTTTTCTCGGAAACTGTTACTCCTAGCAGCTTAAATAAGGTATACTTTTCTTATCAAAAAAGGCAGAAGAGATTTTTCTAGACCAAAATAACATACAGGGTGGAATAAAAAAGTTGTTACGGTTTATAAGATTCGAAACTGTCGCCGGTGGCGTCCTCTAGAAGATACACCAAAATGGACAATAAAATTGAATTTGTCATTCAAAGAAACCTCCGGATACAGAATTTCGTGAAATTAACGTGAAACAGTCGAAAGTTATTAAAGAAAACGCAATTTATTTTTTAACCTTTGACACCCTCTGCATGTGGCTCCGTGATTATCAACTTTTGGACTAAGGCAAGTTTAGTTAAATCGACTTATTTTCAGCTGTACTTTATGTGCCGAAACGTTGTCCCAACCTTTTAAGAACATCCTGTATAAAGTAACTCAATTGCGAGACCAAGACATCAAATAAGCGCAACATCCAGCAACGCGAACCCTAGATAACCCTAAGAAACGCCTCCTGTTATTGTAACTGTCTTTTAATTTTTAACAGTTTTTATTATCCAAAATATGAATAAAACAATAAACAAAATAGCTTGATTGACTCGACAAATTCAAGACTAATATTTTCAATAAATGGCGGAGGCGCTGGTGATATATTGAACGCGTGGTTTCCTTGAACTCTTGAGATATTTCATAACGAAAGAGCATTTAACCAACATCCAACATAACTAATTGCAGATACCTTGAAGAAAGAAATGAATTGTAACATTATACACTTAGGCGTATTATTGCTTTCCTGCACCTGTAAAATATGTATGTAACTGGAATATTGAATTGCATGAAGACCAATCTATTCTGCATGTAAGCAAGTTAAATTAGCAGTAATCCTTATGTTGTGAGAGTTGTATTAGTGTTACAGATTTGATCACAGTCTAGGAAAGTACTTTAAAATAATGTAGGTAAAGAGCCCAGAAAAAAAAATAATTATATTTTTGTGTAAAAAACGTTAAATAACATAAGATCAGTTTTGAAAAAATAGTGGAATAAAATCTACATACAGTTTATAATATAGTATAGTATCTAGGAGACCGTAAAATATACAGTGGCACAATTTAGCACATAAACCAAACAAAACCAATACAGGTACCTGCTGCCATTACTGAAAAAACTGAAAATAGCGATCACATCAGAAAGAGCTGACATTTAGTACAGAGAATATATAAAAATCGATATTCTTTGATGGAAAATTTCTACAGCCACTAGTATCGCTTATGCAACATTCAATTGTTTTTTCTTATGGACACCATTGAGTTTTGACAGTAACAGATGGAACATAAAATTACGAACATGTCACTGTGTAACACTATTATTTTATTTGAGAATAACCGAAAATCAATATAAATATAAAATCCACGGACTAGTAATAATTATTTATTCAGGGTGTATACAGAAAATTTAAAAGTAGTATCCTTGACAACATTTAAGGACATCCTTTCATATATTTTTCTTAATTGGAGTCTCCCCTAAAAAATTACCCTTAATGAGATAAAATCTATTTTTTTTTTTCAAAAACCGTTGAATAAACAAATACATTTTGGCATCATGAATTTAATACTGATAAAATAACATTTTATTGGCATATATTTCCCACTTTCTTGGTTTGCTTTAAGGGGGTGAAATTAACCACCCCTTCCATGTTTATTTTCAAATACGTTTTTTTACCCTTTTAATTTTTTTAATCGACATTATTTGTTTATTCAGAACCTCTTTTGGCTCATAAAAATTTCATTTTATTCTTAGTTTTGTGAAAAAAATATTTCTCTGGGCTTTATGATGTAAAATATGATTTTATAGGTATATTACGTTTCTGCCAAAATTCGTTTGATTATATTCAACTGTTAGAAGAAATTGAAAAAAGAAACAAATTTTACTCCCTTCTTTAAGGGGCTATAACTTTTAATGTTGACATCTTTTATTGATTTTTTGATCTTGTCAAGTAACGCGAAGAACGTCGAAAACAGTGCCCGGTATATTTCTTTGGGTTTGGCAATTTAAGACAGTTTACTATTTTGTACGGAACCTGAGCCAACGTATTTTCCCAACCATTTGGCTTAATGTATGGTTGGCGCATATAAACTGCTGGCCACTTGAACTTACACATAGAGATTTTTAGGCAAAATTTAAAGTTCAATATTTTCAACAGGAATGCAAATTTTTTAAGGCGGCTTGCAAATTTTAAGAGCTAGTTTTTTTCGGATTAAGCTGCATGACGTATATTTATCGTAGGACCATAGGTTTATTATATACGAGGTGATCAATGAAGTCATGCAAAAAATCAAAAAGTTTGTATGAGCGAAATTTCCGCAAAAAAATTTTTCGGTCGTTGGAATATGGTTCGTTACTAAGATAACATCAATATCTCTAGACGTTTTTGTCAGTTGTTTTATTAAGACCCTTGTACACACTACTCAACATAAAATTTGGGTAGCAAAATTTTTAAAATGCTATAACTTGACATTGGAATGACGGTTCTTGATAATTTTTGCAGATTTGGAATCCTTATTTCACGTACATTTTCTATGAGAGGGAGAGTTACCCCAGAAATCATTCATTCGTGCAAGAAGAATTTCTTCACAGACTTGCGCATTGTCAAGAAGTTGGTGGATGGCAATTCGAACATTTAATTTAAGTATAAAATTTAATCAATTGTATTTTATTTTACATACCTCAGAATTGTTACTTTTTATGGAAAATTTACGTTTTCTAACATTCAATCGTCATTTACTCGAAAACTTTCCTCTGTAAGAGGGCATAATTTTAGTACTGTCTGATAGAGAATTAAACGATCTTTCAGAATCAAGGAAAGAATATGGTGTTGCCATTTAAAAAAAATCGATGACGTCATTACTCGAAAACAAATGACATTTGAAAATCGCATTTTACGCTAAAATATGTATTTTTTAAATTAAAAATCGACCTGTTCGAGGATTTTTCCCAAAAAATAATTGTTTCGTTTTTATTGAATTTATTCCATACTTTTGGCGCATACTGTATATCGATGAGAGTTTAAACAGATTTTGTATACGAACCGAGCGTATACATCAAAAGTTAGGATAATTTCACTAAAGCCACATAAATCTTTCACGTGACTCGTTTGTTGTTCGTTTGTTTTGTATATTTGTGCTAAGCCCTTTAATGAAAATATTCACTGTTACTACTACTCGGTCATTTGTACTCACCGGTAATTAATGGGGATTACAGAGCCAACGTTTGTGTGGCCGTTACATTCGATTGTGGCTTGTTTCAGTAAGGAGAACCGTCGTTTAGTACGTTTTTTAATTTTTTTTTATCAAGGTATACCTAACTTGACCAATTATTTTTTTCGTCAGATCGGGACGCTCTTAAATTATTATTGTTTTAAAAATAATACAGGGTGTTCCTTATTGCTATGCGAATATTTAAGGGAGTGATTCTACGTCGACATAGTTTGCTTTGTAAACTATGGTCTAAAATTGTTCCGTTACAAAAATACGGGGTGTTAAGTTTTAGGAAAAAAAAGAAAAATAATTAATATTTTCGAAACCGCTTTAAATAATTCAATGAAATTTGATATGTATAGTGACTATTAATAAAGGTACGTATTTTGCAATATAAACATAATTTCTATCTTTAACAGTGGCGTGCGCATGAGCACTGACTTTAATATTTTAAAAACAAAAACGGCAGTGGTTTTCTCCCTGATAAAAATAAGAGCCCTCTTGAGTTTTCGGACGGCAATGCGTCATTTTTTGAGAAAAAAAACCGTTGGATTGTCCTGGGGAATTCATGTAATTATTAAAGGATATAATTTTGATAGAAAACAGCAACAACTAACAACATAACATTTTAACATAATATTACAACTACCTAAATTAAAACTAGCAATTTTGTAATAATGGTAAATCATCAATTACAGAAATTGTTGAAAATGATCCTCGATGCATGCTTCTGCTCTGCTTTGCATGGAATTGCCCACTCGTTCAAATATTCCCGGAGTATGTCGTATTCTATCACATGCTGCAACTATTATTTCTCTTAATTCCTCTTCAGTGTTAATACCCAGGTGTCTTAAGGTGGCCCTACAAAAAAATCTAAACAATTGAGGTAATCACCAATGATACCTGCCCATACATAACCGAAAACTGTTACTGGAAATGGATTTCAGTTATAGCATGAGGATTTTCATCCGCCCAAATATGATTGTTATGGAAATTTGGAATGAAATTTCTTGAAAAATTTGCTTCGCCAGTAAACAGAATATGAGATCTAAATTGCGGCTTTTGGGCAACATTATGAAGATACCACTGACACACACGCCCAAGGTCACACGCTTTGGAAAATCTGTGGCAAGTAACGCCTGCACTCTTAAAATATGATAAAGGATAAATCCACTAAAATTCTTCAAACAAGTTGGTGGCAAATATTCAAGTTTCTAGCGATCTTCTTCGTCCTCGTTTCAGGATGTTTTTCGATAATGTGCAACACCTCCTCCTCAATTTCGAGGTCTACCTTCAGATTCACCTTTTCGGACACTGCCAGTTTCAAGAAGACGACGATGAATATTAGAAAAAGTGCGACTATCGTGATAAATACGTCTAGCTTGCTCTGCATTACCGTCAACTAGGCCATACACGTAATGCATTCATTTCCACATTTGAATAGTTCACCATTATTAGCGAGTATGTAAAAATAAGATATTCACAACAAACAGATTTTAACGACAAAAAGTTGTTAAGATATTGTCTGAAGCTATTTATTTGTGGCATAATTTTAGTTTCTCTTTAGTTTTATTGGTTTTTGCCACACTTCTGAAAAAAATAAAGATTAATTAAATAAGCCCTTGCGCCAAACGGATCAGTCAAGGGTTATTTTTGAAATTAAGCTTGCCTAACCAAAAAATTTCACACTGAAAAAAGCAGATAAGTAAGAATAACAAAAATCACATCACTATCGCGCACTTCCGTATTTTCAAACGTTTCAAAAATCTCTCTATTTTTGTGTGAATGCAATAAACATTATGTTGGAGAAACGTCTTGGCCTATGAATGTTAGAGATGAGGAACATAAAAATTATATAAAAAAACTGGAATTTGAAAAATTCAAAATTTGCGAACATGCTTGGGAAAACGGTCATTTGATTCAATGGGGTTCGGCAAAAATTTTAGAGAAGGAAGATAACGCAACAAAAAGACAACTAAAAGAGATTGCGATTATTTTGTTGAACGGAGATGTGTATCAAACTGTTCAGTAACCATCGATCATTATTGGCTACAGTTGTATCAAGAAGAAGTAAGTAACAATAAAATAAAAATCATTTAACATCTCTATGGAAGCAGATAAACAAATTTTAAACTGTCAAACTTGACATACGTTTAATATTCTTACTACTATTTTGAAAACGAAAACAGAGAGATTTTCGAAACGTCAAAAATACGGAAGTACGCGATAGTGATGTGATTTTTGTTATTTTTTACTTATCTGCTTTTTTCAGTGTGAGATTTTTTGGTTAGGCAAACTTAGTTTCAAAAATAACCCTTGACTGATCCGTTTGGCGCAAGGGCTTATTTAATTAATCTTTATTTTTTTCAGAAGTGTGGCAAAAACCCAATAAAACTAAAGAAAGACAAAACGTTGATTGAAATGTCAAATCACAAAGCAAGTGACATATTCCAGGCCAACTAGATTTATTGCAAAATTGTATCCTGTAATAATTACATGAATTCTCTAGGACAATCCAACGGTTTTTATTTTTTCCTCAAAAACGGCGCATTGCAGTTCAAAAGCCGAAAAGAACTATTCGGAAAGAATTGCTTGCCATTGTCAAGAGTCTAGAACACTTTCATAAATACCTATATGGCCAAGAATTCCTTCTAAGAACGCATCACGCTTTTCTTATTGTCTTGCAAAAGCAAAACCGAAATTTTAAAGAAACTGTTGTCTTGTTTTGCAAGACTTTCAAATTTTCTTGTCTCAGTTAACACTAACCTGAACATGATGGACATATTTTCAGTATCTGGATAAATCATAAGGTACCTGCTTCTTTTAGCACCCACATAGAACTTTAAAAACAATTCGTGACATGTAATTGTTGTAATGTTAGTTAATAATATCATCTTTATGTGTAATTTATAGTTTTTTTTTATGTGTAGCTAAGCCTACTGATTTTATGATTGAACTGTCTACGAAAATAATCTGATATCGAATTTCGCCGAGTTACGTGACTGAACGTGTCCAGATGGATAATTAAAGAAACCTGAGATTTACACCTGTTCCCGCGTATCCACGGGACTCCTTGACGCTGATGGCGACGAAGCTTCATTTTTCCTGAGTGCATCAGATGTCCAAAGATCTCGTTAAGATAACGAACGGTTGCTGGGGCGACACTGTGTATAATTATTTCGTAATGAATTCCGATATAGTTTTATACGACTTCATTATTTAGCTGCTGATTATCTAGTTCAGTTTTTATATAACACGCTGAAGGAACTATACAAGATACAGGATGATTTGTAAATACTGGTTTAATGCAGCTTGTTCTTAGGTGAAGCTGAAAGATAAATATACGTTGCGGCAAATTTATTAGTGTTTATATATATATATAAATAAAAAGTATTTAGACGAAAAACATCTAGTCTGTACGAAGCTGTAGAAGGGCCACATCTACAATTATTTTTAGATTCAGACTTTAAACTCTGAATTCAAAGTGAAATCTATAAATTCAGACTTTTAACTCTGAATTCAGACTTTAAAGTTCGAATAGGGCCTTCAATAGTGTCTACAGTGTAGTGGGTCGCATTCTGCTTCTAGTTTTATTGAGGCCCAGAATTGAGTAATCACTGAGTACTAAATGTTGACAATACATGCTAAGCCTCGCGTACTTATACCTTTATCAAAAACACCTCTGGACACAGCTTAATTTTTAATTACTTTTGTAATGCCATTTTTATTTCAATAAAAGCATTATGTTCTGCTATTTTATCATAATATTACATTGTAAGTAGGTACTTACAGGTACTTACTTAAAAGTTATTAACCACGTAACCTTTCTAATCCGCATATCCGTAGACTGTCATACCCGTCCGTTTATGTATTCATTGCTAATTATTAAGAGAGCAGTCTACAATAAAGGACATTTCAAGTACCCAAATATTGTAGATACCTACCTCTATCTATTCAATTTTGCCCTGGATTTTGCCTTTATTTCTCGTTAGGTCTTTGTTTTGGTAGATTTCAAAGAGTCATTTTAATAATTTTATTATTTTTTTTGTGTCTATTAAAAACCATGAGATCTCATGCAAAAGCATGAGACCTGACAACACTGGCATCAGTTTACCGGACAGTTAGATTTGCAATGGCGAATTGGCGTTGGCGATACGGAACCGATTACCGTAGTAGTGGGGAATGCTAGACCAATACACGGCGCCGCGCCACTTATACTTCGTACCTCCCTTGGAATAAAGCGGCAATTTCTACTTTCTCTGTAAAGATCCGCAATTTCCGAATCTGTATAATAATATATTGTAATGATTGTTATTTGTGGTACAAATTACAATAAGACATGGCAATCTTACAAATCTAAATAATTCATTTGAAAAACAAACAGTAGGTGGTGATAGTGGATATAGTACAGGAACACAAAATATAATCTATATTACAAAGTCTTGATTTATTAGAAAATATTTCTAAAACACGTTGATTATTATCTATCATAATGTTCCAGATTTTGTCCAGTTGAATTCCGTAGGTAAGTTTTTAATCTCCTTAGTGATGAAAATGATCGTTCTGGTGTAGCTGTAGTTACTGGTAGAGTCGCTAAGACTTTAATGAGAAAGTATATACTTGGAAATATTTCTTTGTTACAATTATTTAGTGCATTAATAGCATTTTTGGCATATCATGAGGGGAATATGATTTCCACTTGTTCTGTCAAAGACTAATTTCAGCTGCAAAACTGTCACCGTTTATATGATTGTAATAATTATCCTTGATAGTTGCTATGTCATCATCTGTAAAATACAACTGATTACAGTTATTAGTCAGAAGCTTTTGCAAGGCGGAAATAGTATACCCGAATCAAAAATTCAGACGTCTTACGTCACGGCTGACGTTACACATTTGTTTTTATTGTGAACGTAATTTTTGATATTTGTTCGCGTTAAAAACAATGTTTTATTGCAATTTAGTGCAATATATGATGCAAAATTTTAGTGTAGTATATAGTTTTATTACTATCAATTGCAGTTTCTTAAATATTTTGATGAAAATATAATGAATTGTTCATTTGTTCGTATGACGTAAGTCGTCTGAATTCTTGTCGCGAGTATAGTTTTGTGAGTTGTGAATCTTGATTGAACTTGTACTAAAAATTCATCAAAGAATGGAACTGCTACTGCTATTCTAAAATAATCTTTGGAGATTCGGTCTTAACATTGCAGCGAGTTTTTTGTTTAGAAGCCAGTCGTGGTCAAAGACTCCTCATAAATTTCTGACAAATGTGCAGCCATATTCTGACGCATTTTGTTAATAACGGAATGGTGTACTAGAAACTGGGTTATCCCCACAGATTCATAGGCGTAGCGTAGGCGACGGGGTTGGTACCGTTACTTTTTCTTGACGATACGCTGTGAGCGACCAAGTTTTTGCTTCTCATTTCGGGGGGTGTTTGAACACCCTAAACACCCCCCCTGACTACGGCCCTGTACTTAATTCAACACTTTTCTTTCTTAAACTGATACTAAACTTAAGATTTACTTAAATAATAATTTTTTGTTAAAATATGAATTAAATATTATTAATAATTATAGAATAGATTATAGTTACAGGTTTATAGACTTGCAAGAATTAAAATTATTAATATTTTGTAATAAATATTAACTTTCACATTTTTAAATACAGGTTTAGTTGTAAATTTGTTCTATGTAATTATTAGCAATGTAAAATCTATATTCTTGTGTAATAATTGTTTAATTGTGAAAAAATCAAAACAATTAGAATTATTACATTTGAAGAGAAAACTAAAAACAAATGATACCTAATTTGTTAAGAAAAATAGTGCATCTTGTAAGTATGCTCTAACTTATTTGCTTCACTATCTAGGTAATTATGTGCCTGCCAATATATTTAAAATGTCGATACAGATTACGTCTGTATCCTAATCATTTGTGGATGTACGTACGTATATTATTGTACCTGTTTATAATATGCAAAGCTTGGGTAAATTGGGTCGTAATTATATTGAAACAGACAGGCCATCAAATTGTATAATCACGTCATTTCACCCATCATTTGCAATTCTTCTAGCTAAATACCAGAACAAGGAGAGATACTTGTCAAAAACAGATGAAGCAAATTGTTCATTCAGTGTAATATATCGTTTGCAGGTAGACATGCTGTTTAAATATACCTACCTATGTTCATACATACATGATCTACATATTGTCATTAAACAAAGTTAAAAAATGTCATTCAATGTAATAAATTTATACAGTTGAATCTGAACCTTATATTCAGTAATGCGAGTTATGCATTTATACAGTTTTCAGGATGATTTTTTTGTATTCGGTATGTAACTGGATAATTTCTTAAATTCGTTTGCATTTGCATTACATAACAGGTTTTTGAGTTTTTCATCAAAGCTTAATGTTTTGAAAGGTACTCAAATAATTTGTTATTATAGAGTGAGTGCAAAAGCATGTAATAAATTTATTTAAAAATTCGTCGACTTTTAGTTGCGCATTTTTAAACCAGTTTTTATGTACACAGGGTGAAGCAAAATATCATGGTTTACTTCTTTAAATGGAAACCCTCACTTTTGTGTATATTTAATTTGCCATTTACTAACTACCAACTTTTATTTTATTGCATCCAGTAGAAAAACAAGAAATAAATCGAAATCGGTTCAATTTATCGACATAAAACAAGTATACCTTATTTGTAAAAAGTATATAGGAGAACAATATTTTTCTATTAAAACTTTCGTACACACACTGATAAAAAAGTTATAACCAGTTTTTATCAATCAATAGTACATTTCGTAGCGCCCTCTAGCATCTACAGCAAAATTAACTACGGAGTCGTTTGTCTTGTCCCAGAAAACCTCCTAATCCAAATTTCCAAAAGAATCCTTTGAAAACTTTTTTAGAATTTTTAAGAATTTCGAATTCAAAATTTGAACGTCCTGTAACTTTTTTATTAGCCACATATTATGGACCAAAGTAAATTTAGCTTAATCGCATTAATTTGATGTAAAGAATCTACTCTTGCTCTGTGTCCTATTAATTTCGGGAAACCCTGTATATTCCGCAAGAGTAAATGTAAATAGAAAAGACAGTGAGTATTTTATATTTAATAAATAGCTCACAACAAGACGTTCATCCTGATACTTTGATCTTTCGGATGATATTCTTTTGAGCTACAAAACAGAATTTATGGTTGAGGCGTTTCCCCAACAGACAATTCCGCACGATAATTTAGGGTAGACTTGTTCATAGTACATCATAAGAGTATCGTCATTTAGAACTGGCCTGAGTTGTCTAAATTGAAAGCATAAAGAATTTAGTTTATTACATTACATCTGTTTGTGAGTCCCAGAGAAATCGATGCAAATACCCAGAAAATTTATGTCACTTGCTTGATGAATCGCACCATTACAATATATTTTGTTAAAATACTTTTTTCCACTGTCTTATTTTTTGTTGCGAATTGTACTAGCTGTGACTTTTTGTAATTTATTAATGTTTAGACTACAACCTCATACCAAATTCCAATAAAATCAGCTCATAGGGGTCAAGAGATGTTTGCAAAAACTAAAATTTTGGGCCCAATTTCGAAGGGTCCCAGGGCCCCCCGAAATCAGGAAAACAAAAAATCCGTTTCAAACAATTTCTCATACAGATTATATACTCAATTATACCTAGTATTTTTGATCACCCTGTAAGTATATGACTTCACACTTTTACTAATAAAAGTGAGGTTAGCTTGGGTAGCTCTAAAAATAAGGTTAGGTTAACTGTAAATATGTAAATCATAGTACAAAGAATATTAAAATATACAATTATTATCCATTAATCTTACTTACCTCTTTCGTAAATCCAGTAAAAACTGGTAGACTCGTTTCCATCACTGCTGCTGCTGGATACATTCATTTTAATAAATTTCATAACTATTTAAACACAAACTAGAAATAACGTTTAATTTACAAATTAGTTGTTTTCGTCATATAATATTTTCGTGATAATAAGTAATTAAAATGAATAATCTGGTATTCACAGCGATTAAAGTTCATTATATGTATTTATGTAGAAATCAGTTTGGTCTGATAATAGCGCATAAACGTAAATAAATCCGTTTAAATGTTTACAAATAAAAATGTGTATATCTACCTACATTTATTTTATGTATTTTAAATTTCAAAGCTGTTTTGCAAAACTGCAGCTAATAAATAGGATTAATTATATGTTTGTATTATAGAGAACTAAAAATCTATGTCCTACTCTGTTTTTAATATTACGCCCTTGTTCATTTCTACTAATTGAAATGAAACATAGATTAAAGAATAAACGTGTTGAATTTTGAGAAAGATTAAGATCAGTTTTAATTTTTATTTTTTCTAACCTTTATTAATTATAAGTACTATAATAATATTTAAATTACTGCAAAATGTTTCATCAAATTGGAAGCGCTTTTAAACAGTCGGTATATTTTCAAATACAGACCTGTCTTGTCCAATCTTGCTCAGAGTAAGTATAGGTATAACCCTTGACTATATACACTAGTATAACTTATTTTAGAATTTACAAGAATATTGTTTTTTAGATAAAATTATATCTCCCTGTCCTATCTTTATCTGTTAATTTTTTATTTTAAATTGTAGATTTCTTATTTTTTCTCAAGGCTGTATTTATAAAAAATTAATGCTTATATTTACTTATTGTTGTTATGTAATTTATAGACTTTATGGTATATAAAAAGCCCAAGGCAATGGTGAATATAAAATATGTTTGAAAATCAAAAATCGTCTTGCATTTTTTAAATTTAAAAATTTTTCTATGCACCTACCATCTACAAAGAAATAGATGCATATGGTTAAAGTTTTTGAGGAAGGTATAGTATGTCTACTGTATGTAAGATGTCGCTGGATTGACCTACTTCTAGCAAACACTCAAACCTTTTCCGATGCATTTGGTTTTGTTGACGTTTCACCGCTTGTCATCTTTCAAAATAATTTAGATAAAAATGTGATAAATATCTTCTATTTTAGGTACAAAATAAGTTACATTTAATCACAAAAATGTTTAAAATTGTAAGTGTAACATTTCTGTTCGACTAGCGAGTATTAAGGTAAGTTGCAAATAGTATAATAGAAATAAATTGTTTCCAAAAAAATCTGTTACATCTAATTAAGTATTTGTTTACAAAAACTGAATCATATTCCTCTGTATCACCTTATAAATCGTACATTGTGGCTTTTTCTCCAAAACATGTTATATGTATCGTTAGGCAGCTTGGTGGTTTGAATATTTTAGTTACCCACTTGACTCCACCTACACGATAAATTTTTAATGCTTAACATGTTTGCTGGCACTGAGTATTTTGGGTTTTCTTTTTTGTAGTTAAGAAGCTTCAACTAACACTAACAATGCGTTTTAATAAGCAAGAACTGGTCACGTTAGCCACACAACCCTCTACAAAATTCGAAAAGGAAGGTATTCTGTATATTCGGGAACGACAGGAGGGTTTTTTTAGAAAATCTGAAAGTAAGTATAATATAAACATGGCATGCAATACTGGAGGTAAGTGTATTATAGGTATAATGTTGTTCAGACATGAAGTGGTTAAAAAATATATAAATGTATTCACATTGCGTCATATTTGAGACTTATTGTTAGGTATTTACTGAATATCACATGAGACAATTTTGTACAAATATTTGTACAGCTAAGAACAATTCTTATTTTGCATAAACAAGGAAATATAATTCACCCATGTTTAAGAATAATAATCATTACCAAGACAAAGTTTTGAGCTCTCATGTTAAGATATGCTTACCTACATTAAATTTTTCAAAAAGTTTGTTCAAATATTGCAATATCTGATTAAATTTGCTATCTTTTGTTTGAGCCTTATTAATTTATTTACACTGATTGTACATGAATTATTAATGTAAAATTTAAAAACAATGTACCTACCTACGTATTGTAAAAAAATTGCTCATGTTTATGTAGACTTTAAATCAAATTTACTTATGTGTCTAAACAAATTGTGACTCTTTTATTTTTGTAAATTTGTTGTCAGTTTAACAATTATTGCATAATTGTAACAGATCAATGTTATTTAACAATTGTGTATGTTGTTTTCCTGTAATAATATCTGTCTGAACAACAAACCGAATCAGCATGCAACTTTAGTTTGCAGAATTAATGGTCTTGGCATGCCGAAAATACATGTATCTAATTATGCATGTTAAACATTACTGTTTTGTTCATTATCATTATTTATAAAAATTCACTAAAAAAATGGTGTCCCTAAATGTTGATATTTCAAGGGAACAAGTAAAATATAAATTATTGATAATTGGAATTATTGTAATACTAATAACAATAAAATGAATTTTGCAACAAATATTTTTTTATATGCAGAAACAGGAAATTGTCATTCTGTGTACATATTATAAGGCATTTTTTAGTCTATGAATGGTTTTATTATATACAGAGTGTCGCATTTTTAAATAGCAGGACTTCAAGAGTCTTTAGAGGACCTCATTTTGAGACTAAATGTTACTATAAATATGGGTCCCAAAACTTCATTATTACTTATTCATTTTAACAAAAAAAAATTGTCACAGTTGATATTGAATTATTTTTCTCAAATACTAAAACCTTTCGCACAACTTCACAATTTTTTTGTTAGCGGTTTTGTAAATAAATAAATAAGTAAATAAAAATAAAATTTAACACCCTGTAGCTCTGAAACAAAGCTTTTTAGGACCCATCTTGATAGGAACTTTTAGTCCCAAAATGAGATCATCTAAAGATTCCCGAAGTCCTGCTATTAAAACGTGAGACACCCTATATATGTTGATATAGTTTTGCCTAAAAATTAATTGTTAGCTATATCTTGTTTTCAATTTGAATGTGTTTTTTCTAAAAAAAATTCATCTTGAGGTATGTTTAACTTTTTAAATAGAAAAAACTTTATTAAAGATACTTTTCAGCAGAAAATTACTCTTTCAGAATTGATTTAACATTTTCCAAACATTAATAACTAATTTGTACTTTTTTTTAATACATATTTAATTGTATGTGTAAGTAGAAATGAAAAAATGTAAATAACATAAATAGGTATATCTAATTTTGAAATTTGTATAAGATACTGTTTTTATGCGTATATTGAAAATGTGAAAAACATATAGGTATGTGTAAGTAAGAAATTGCTTACGAATGAACAAAATATACAGGGTGTCCGGAAATAAATGCATAGAGCAAAAGTAGTTTTCTGATGACAAAATAATGTGATGTTGCCAAAATTACCTTAGCCCAAAGAGATACAGGGTGTCAAGGTTAAAATTTTATTTTCAGTATTTGTAAATAACTTTTGAAAAAGTAAATATTTGGATACATTTTGGAGTCCAGGGGTTTTTGAAGGCGTTAGGAGTAACGGTTTTTGAAATAATAATATTTGAAATATTCAGTAAAAACTGTCTTAATCTCTGGTTTACAACAAAATATTACTTGAAAAAGTTATTCAGAATGGTAAATTATTACGACGTGCAAATTTACAAGAAGATCGGTAAGATTTGATGTAACCGAATTTTCAACAATGATTTCATAAAAGCACAAAAATTTCAGCAAAGCAGGCCGATCTTCTTGTTGTTGTTGTACACGTAATAATTTACCATTCTGAACAACTTTCTCAAGCAACATTTTGCTGTAGTTTCAGCGGAAAAGGCTCTACCTGAAACCAAAATAGTTTTTACTTGTTGCACTGAATATTTCAAAAACGGTTACTCCTAAAGACTTCAACATGGTATTCCTTTTTCAGATAAAAAAGTTAGGAGAATCAACTGTTTCAATAGCCATATGGATTCACTTAGTCGCAAAAAAGCTCTGTCATTTAAAAGAAGCACGATGTGCCATAAGCGGCATCGTCTACTAGTGACGTCAAAATTAGAAACAAATTTGAATTTCTCACCTTCAAAAACCCCCGGTTTCCAAAATGTATGCAAATATTTGGATTTTTTAAAACGTTATTTACAAATATTGAAAATAAAATTTTAGCTCTGATACCCTGCATCTTTTTAGCCATTAACTTTTGACTAAGGTAAGTTTGGCAGCATTGCATTATCTTGTCGTCAGGGATCTACTCTTGTTCTATGTTGCATTTATTTCAGGACACTATGAGAAAAATTGTCTTGTTCCAATTTTGAAGTTAGGTAAGATTGATTGATTGAATAAAGTGATCTGTTGTATAATAATAATCTAGAAAACGATCCTATTCTTATAGTTGTTAATAATCATACATTACAGGGAAGGATAACAAAAGTCAAAAACGTGAAAAACGACTTCGCAATCTCAGCTGCGTAGGGGTCGTAAGCAAAGGTACTACAACACAAAGCACCACAGTAAAACTGTCATTTTATCTTGAATGTCATAAAAATTTAGAGTTTATTATAGAATTTGTTGTGAAAGTTATTTGGTAAAGGATTAAAAAATATATATAGTAATTTGCTAAGTTAAAATTACAAGATTTGGCTTAAAAATTTATATAAAAATTGTTAAAAATTTGATATATTTGCCAAGAAGTGCAAATAAGTATTTTGTATTTATTCCAACTAATTCTTTTATCTAATCTTTATTTACAGTTGCTTGTATTTGTTCATTTAAATTTATAATTTATTTCATTCCAAGATTTAGGTAATATTTACATTTTATATTTATAGTGGCATCTTGTATATATTATCATTTGCAGGATGTCAATTTTTCACATTTTTGTCAATAAAAATTTTGAATATTCTATGAATTCAGGATAAACTGACTTTACACATCACTAACACACACG
This sequence comes from Monochamus saltuarius, assembly GCA_025584915.1. Lineage (NCBI taxonomy): Eukaryota > Metazoa > Arthropoda > Insecta > Coleoptera > Cerambycidae > Monochamus > Monochamus saltuarius. The sequence continues at coordinate 110,516,446 of CM046721.1, read as the reverse complement.
CTAATTTGCTAACAACAGGCTTTCGTTTATAAGTTTTCAGGGTTTCTATGATGTGGTGGAGGTGTCAAACGGTTGTGGCAGAATTTACTAACACTTGTTTCAAGGCATTTGAAAAAATATTACGGATTGGAACATTAGAAATTCTCTTTAACGGTGTAATTGTCGACTGCAAACAGTAAGATTAAACAATACGTGTTTTATAGTGTGGAATTAATCATATAATCACTTAATAAGGAACCAAGTGGGATTATATGTTAATATCTGAGAATCCGTTGGTCTTACATATAATCAGTGTGCATATTTTTTCAATTGTCTAACTCTAACAGACTGTAGGTTTAGAATGACTGTTATGAATTAATATTTGTCTCGTGTCACTGCACGCTAATGATTCTTTAACACGTATTTTTTTAAACAGTTCTAATTGTTTCCAAAGCTTCTTTGTATTCATAATTTTTTGTCTGTTTGTATTGTGGTAGTGACAATTTTCATATTTTTTATTCTTTTTCTTCCTATATTTCTTTATTTACCTACTGAAAAATTTTATATAAATTATTTACACTACATTATACAGTATATTACATAATATGTTTACAACAGAATTAAGTAATTAACCTGACTGACTTGAATGCGTTAGATAATCATTATTGAAGAAGTATTTACTTTCTGTTCGTAGATTTGCTTCTTAATAGTAGTTGTATTTTTTAATATCTCCTTATTGTTAACAATTTTAGTACAACTTTGATTAGAACTTAATTATTAGTCCTACTTACCTATGTAACGGTAAAGCAAGAGTTATGCATCAATCTTATACAACTAATCTTGTATATAGTTCCTGAAAAAATTACTAAAACTTTTGACATCTTAAACAAACAAATCCTGAAATTTTAATTTGTAAATATTAATGATTTAATGTTGATGTGTGACTCCTAAAATTCCACTTTGTATATCCAAATATATTAGTAACAGCTCTTCTATAGGTACTTAAGTTATGTTTTCGTTCATATATAGATTAGATATTTGGATTATCTACCTGTATTAGGCGGTATATAGAAAATATTTTAACAATTTTTTTTATACTCTTTGATTTACCACCATTTACCACATAATAAATATCTATATTGGCACTATAATGTAATGTGTGACAGTTGTAATAGGTAGTTAGTTATTGGGTTTCTATAAATTAGATATTTTGTAATTGATGTGTTTTTATTCTTTGTGGTGGATCATTACATTCATAGGTACTCAAGTATTACAACTTTGTTAATCTGAATTGGATTAATACAAAACCGCGTAATCTTATTTGATTCCTTCCTTTGATAATTTGACATAATGATATCATACTTTGCTAATCCGAAAAGCGTTTGCACAAACTCATCTCTAGCGCAGAACTCGATTGTCAATTTTTTTATAAACAATGCAGAACTGGACAGATTAAATTCACATATTTATGCATATACAAGAAGGCTCAGATATTACTGGCATCATTGGAAGGAGCGAAGATAAATAATATTTGTCCAAATAATATCTAAAAGTTCATAATTTCCAAGATGCAGGATGTCACAGATTTTGAAATTTTAATTATATTTTTTATTTACTTGCAAATCATTCATGATAAAACAACAATAATTTAAGGATATAATGGGATATCTTACCTAATTACTGAATAATTTTATGTTTAAATATTCCCAGTGACATAAAAACCCTGTACCACTCTTTTTTATTTGCACTAAAAATAGTACGCTACTAGCTTAATTATAAAAAAAAACGTAAGATACTTTAAGTTCTGATTATTTTGAACAACAACAATAATTATTCTTTGTAATTTTCTTTAAAATGCATTGTATTCAAGTTAAAATATCTGTGTGACAAGTTGTTTGCGCATATTTGTATCAAAAGCTGAAGGAAACTTATCAATCTACTCTTAAAATTTTGCACTTTGCCATAATTCACCATTTTGAGTAACTTTTTCAAATAACATTTTGCTAAATATATCACATTACTTTGTCATCAGGAATCTACTCTTGCTCTATGGTGCATAAATTACAGGACATCCTGTGTTACTGAAGCATAATAGGTCTCACCACGCACAAACTATGAATTGCAGAGATATATTTAAAGAACAATTACCTAAATATGATACATTTTAAAGAAAATTTGAGAATAATTATTTGAAACTAAAAGAAGGATGCCATAGGTTTTCTACGCCACTGATAATAATGGGAATATTTAAACGTACTGAATAATTAAATTAAAGATAAATCATTACAACCTAGAACTATCGATGTTTTAGCACAGAAGATTTCTAAGTAAATAAAAAAATTTTTTTTTTTTTAATATTTGACACCCTGAATCTCGGAAACGATGAACATTTAGATATAGATATACTGGGTAAATCTCATTTATTTTGCCTGTACCCCTTCTAAGGATGCCAGAAGTACCTCAGTATATTGTTTAGATAGTATTTGCCAAGGGAGTGGTTTGGTTCAAATTTATTCAGATTAACTATATTGTACTGTATTTATAAATTTTGATATTGTTATTTTAAATTTAGAATGTTATTGACGGAATTTAGAATTTATGTTTGATAATAAATGCAAATTTGATAAAACTTTATACAGCGCTTTTCGAACAGAAACGAATAAATTCTTTATTTTTGAAATTGAGAAGTTTTCGAAAAAATCCCCTGGCACGTCGATTTTGTTTTTAAAAAAGGCACTTTTTGACATACGACCCATATTTGTGACGTCATAGTTGTTGTTTGAGATATGAGGTCATCGACAATTTTTTTAAATAGCGACCCCCAATTTTGACCATGCCATTTGAAAGAGCGTGTCATTCTACATACATACATCATGAAAAATTATGGTGTTACATAACAAAAATTTCAAGAAAATAATGTTTGAAGATTTTAAAATTTAATTTTCACAATACTGTGCACCTCCCCATTATGCAACACCTGTCCGTGCTTATTTAGATGAGCTGTTCTCGAATCGTTGGATAGGGAGAAGGGGGCCCATTGAGTGGCCAGCCAGATCGCCTGATTTGACAACCCTAGATTATTTCTTGTGGGGATACTTAAAAAGCAAAGTGTATGTTATTAGACCGATTAATTTAGAAGATTTAAAAGCAAGAATTTGTCATGAGATACATCGTATACCTCATGAAGTTATTGATAATGTCCAAAAAGAATTTATTAATTGTCTTGGCTACTGTCAGACAACCAACAGGGCACAATTTGAACATTTAATTTAGTTGATTTTTTACATAACCATTATTGTTTTCAGTATTGTGAAAATTCAATTTTAAAATCTTCAAACATTATTTTCTTGAAATTTTTGTTATGTAACACCATAATTTTTCATGATGTATGTAGAATGACACGCTCTTTCAAATGGCATGGTAAAAATTGAGGGTTGCTATTTAAAAAAAAATTGTCGATGACGTCATATCTCAAACAACGACGACGTCACAAATGTGAGTCGTATGTCAAAAAGTGCCTTTTTTAAATCAAAATCGACATGCCCGGGGATTTTTTCGAAAACTTATCAATTTAAAAAATAATGAATTTATTCGTTACTTTTTGAAAGAACTGTATATTCCTTCAATATCATTATCATACCTGAAAATAAATGATTCTTTGGACTATCAGTCTATCTACCGTAGATTAAAATTTTATTATTACTTGAAAATATATTTATGGTTGTATGTGATCCGTCTCAACGCACTTGCATATTGTTTGCTTGAAATTTAGGAAAGTATTAATGTTAAATAATACATTCTTTGATTTACAGTTAGTTTAGAAAGATGGTGCCGATTACGAGGAAACCTATTATTTTATTTCAAAAACAAAGATCCATGGTCAGAGCCTCTAGGTGTAGTTGTATTGGAACAGTGCCAAGTGCGAATAGACCCACCCATGGCTTCCCCACCACTCACTGCTGATGGGCATTATCCCTTTTATCTAGGTAGATAATAAAATTATAAGTAGTGATTACACTAACGAATATACACTAGGGCTGTCAATTCCGAGTTATCGAAAATATCCCGGGATTCTACCAATTTTCAGTCCCAAAAATCCCGGGATACCGTCAGCTTGGTTCTCAAGATTTTAGAGTTTTTAGACAATTTTATAGATACGTTGCAGTCTAATGTGAAATACGAGGCCACCGAATAATTAATTAATAGATATAATTCATTTAGTCACTAGGTCTAAAATTGAACATTGATTATAATTCTACAAAGTAATAACTGCTTTACAGTCTAATAGATATTTTTAATACAGCTTTGTTCAGTACATAAAAGCAATAAGGTTTGGAAAGAGTCTATGTAGCCATTTCAGCCAGGTTCAAGTACAAATAAAAAAGTTTTGTTATTCTCTACTTTAACCAAAGAAACGGAATTATATCAAAATGGTGTATCCTATGATTTTTTATTATCAATTTCACCTACAAGTGTAAAACCGGAGAGGACCTCCTTGAGGGTTGGAACGTAGTCCACCAAAATTTGTTCGAGTTTGAATCCGAAGTTTATCTTATATTTTTTCTAAAATATGAATAGAAAATAAATTTCATGTAGGTATATGATTATTTATATTAATTATAATATAATGGTTTTTTATATTGACCATTCTGTTCTTTTTAAATAAATAAAGGTGGCTATATTTGTCGCCCAAAATAGTGGTTAAAGTTAGGGATTTTAAACCCTGTTAAAGTTATTATTAAAAAGAACTATACATTATTGGATATTAGAAAGTTCAACTTAGTGTTAGTATTTATTTTTTACTGTATTAGAAAGGTATTTTAAGCAAAATAAATCAATTCTCCTACAATTCTAATCAATGAAGTATGTTCTCTGATACCAAACATCTAGGTATGCTAATGAACAATTCCACAGACAAAGCTGTATTCAATAATTATATAAAGAAATTAATCTATCTAAATTTACTAACCTGCTTTAATGAAAGCACTCTATAAATATCTAACTTCACTGTTGGACATATTTATATTGCCAAAATGTAGATACTTAAATCTTTATTGAATGTTATGGAATTTTTACATAAACTTCAACAATTAATTTTTCACAATTGAAAGCAAAAGTAAGAAAAATGAACACTAACCTTTCCTAAGTTCATTCTTTATGTGTAATTTGCTGCAGTCAAAGAAAATGTTAACTGTTTTGAAGAAGAGTAAACTTAAAGTTGTCTATGTCAATTTGCATGTTGTTTTGATTATCACCATATTTAAAGACAGCGAGATCACGTAATATACAGTTATCGATATTTTTTGAGCCATAAAATAATTTAACTATTACTAGATGGCAGGAATTGTCAAGAGTTTAAAATCTCACTGTCTTTTAGGCTACTCTGCTACTACACGGTAACGGCGCCCTTAAAGTAATATTAATTTTTGATAATACATTGACATTGACAGTAATCAAGGATCGAAAATGTTTTACGAGATTGACAGCCCTAATATACACCTAGGGAGAAATTAATGTAGTCTTCAATGAAACAAAATTTTTAGTTTTTGATGGTGGTTTGTGCCAAGCTTTAGCTTCAACTTCCGATATAGAAAGATCTAGCTGGATGGACGCTATTAGACAAGCTAGTTATGAAGGCGTAAGGGCAGAGTTGAATGCACTTAGGCAGTGCATAGAAAGGAGGCGTAATCCTAAACCAAATGTAGACCTTCACACTTGGAGACTACAACAGACTCATGTTTTAGGTTAGTTGCAAAAATTAAATATTGGAAGTGATCTACTGTTTTCTTTGTAGACATAGCAGAAGTACCCCTTTGCGAAATATCCTTAGCTTGTGATAATTTGCTGTGTGACGGCCATGGTAGGCCACCCAATCCTACGTTAGTCATAGACGTTTACATGCCTTCTTACAAATTCTGGGTTCAGTATGGAAGGACTGAAATAATCGAGGTAATTGTTCTTCTGTGTGAGTATAAAATGCACAATTTTTTTTTTTTTTTTTAGAGATGCAGTAATCCAGGATTTTTAAGTACGATTAGCTTTCGTGCTTCCGATGGTCTTTCAGGGGATACGCGGGTTAGATTCACTGTTTACGATGTTCGAGAGGGTATCCCATACTGCCATACCATTAGGTTCAGCCTGTGTGCTCTTAAGTGCCATACAGGATTCTACTAGGCTTAGAATCCCGCTTCTGTCAAGGACACAGAATACGGCAGGTTTCCTCACAATAAGCGCTTGGTCATTGGAGGCTGAAGACAGGGGCAGCAGCACAGAACATACTCCTTGTAGGGTACCTTCTCATACAACTAGTCAGGTAGGAATATATTGCTTTGATACAATCATATATTATAATTTATAGTTATTATTTGATTCACATCTCAGATTTTTTGTCTCCTGAGAATTTCTTCAGCCCAAAAATTGTTATTATTTTTTCAATTTCTGCCCAGTGCATTGAATTCATATCAGAAAATTGTCAAATGTGCTAATTAATCTACATTGATGCTACTGTTTGACATAGCTACTGTACTGCTATACAGGGTATTAGAAAACTCCGCAGCTACTTAACCCAAAAAGTTATTTCTTTTAATTTGTTTTTTGATATGACTTTTTTAATAGTGGAACGATTTTTTTCACAGTTGCAGGTAAAATATTTCTAAAATTACAGCGCCGTAAAGGAATGGAATGGGCATGTGCTAGGTGAAGAAATAATCATAACTTTTTGTCTTTGATTATATTAAATGTTAGATGGCATTCCTTTAAATAATGAAGTTTATTTAAAAATTTGATACTAAAAATACTAATTGTTTGTGAGAAAATCAACATTTAAATTTTTTGGAGATACGTACTGGTGAATCTCATTTCTTCTTCATTTAAGCAAAGTATACTTTAAAAACAATTGAATGATAGCTGTCATATTACTTTAACGGTAATTTCAAGTCTTATATGCTTCGATCATACAAGGTAAAAGCAGAAACGCAAGCTTTTATGAGAAAATAGACCTTTAACTAATTTATTCTTACCTTCGTCGGTTAAAAAAAAAAAACTTTGAGGTTACGTAGCTCACTTGACACATTTTTGAGTAGTATCACTGCGGAGTTTCTGTCGGACACCCTGTATATAGGGGCACAGACATTTTAGCATCCCTTAAGTTACAACCCTTTAAAAGTAAGTGCTGAAATCAAGTGTCCATATTTTTGTTAAAACATCAGCTAAACTTATAATAATGATAAAAAACAATTAAATAAACTGGGAATAACGGCTGACAACTCAAATGACCGGAACCTACTACAAAAAGTATCGTTTTGAGAATCATAGGGTTCAGATGCTAACTTTTATTTTTATTTCAATGTTTTATATGAAAACTAGAAAATATTTCATAATTTTTGTAAACAAAGAAATTTTATTTTGAATTCAAAGAATTTTTTTTCAAAAAATTCTGATAATAAGCAGGGTGTATTATTTCATCCCCTTACTGTGAGGTAACAACTAGTGTAATAGGTCAGGAAAGTGACATTTTAAAACAACTACATCCATGCAAAAATTGGAGTGTATAATTTGTGTCGGTTTGTACCCGCTTTAAAGGGCTGTAACTTTTTAGGGGAGGCTAATTTTTTTTTTACATAAAACACCCCCTTGTAAAATCGGCTAAAAAATGTACTGTCTCATTTTCCTTAACTATTCTATTCTCAAAACACCCTGTATATCAGAAATATATTTATATACAGGGTGTCGGGAACGTGTACAACGGAAGACCACAGACTCCTGGGTTCAAAATAAGCCGATTTAGCCCAATTTACTTATTTCCAAAATTGCTTCGTTTAGCCGCTAGAGAGCGCCAAAGTTTGCGAAAAATTTTGTTTATTCGAATATCTCGAAAACGACTTGTTCGATTTTAACCATTTTTAGGCCACGCAGTTATAAGTCAAACCTACACTTTTTGACGTTATTTAGAATCTTTTGCAGTTATTAGAAATGTAAGAAAAATCATGTATCATGAAAATATAAGCACAGAATTTTGAATAGATGAGTAGTTTAGGCAGAAAAAATATTTTTCGTATGTCAACAATATCAGCATTCGTTCTGCAACAATGAAGTACCAGAAGTTGGCTCTGTTATTTTAAGTGTCAGTTGTGTGTCAAATCTAATCAGCTACTGAAATTAGTCTCTCGGTGTATTCTTCTTACTAAATTACTTAGTTACTTTATATCTTACTTTATTTGTTGTGTTTGTTTATTTTTCTCATTTTCATTATTTCATCATAGATACGTATACGAACAAGTAGCCATGCTTTTGTTTTATGGATTTTGTCAAAGTAACGGCCGTAAAAGTGTTAGGATCTACATGGACAGATTCCCTCATCGACGAGTGCCAAATCATCAAACTTTTCCCAACATCGATTGCGATTTGCGAATTTGGTTCCTTCCACCAAATGAATGCGGTTCAAGGGCGTCAACGTACCACGAAAACTATAGAGGTGGAGGAACAAATCCTAGATAAGATAGAAGAGAACCCAAAAATTAGTGCAAGACGCATTGGACATGAAATAGGGATACCAAAAACCATAGTTCATGATGTTTTGAAGGAGCAATTACTACATCCGTACCACATTCAATCGGTACATGAATTGCTACCCATTGACCCCAACAAACGTTTAGCATTTTGTAATTTTATACAAGATCAAAGAGCCCATGATATCAACTTCAGCAAAAACATTTTATTTACAGATGAAGCATGTTTCACTAGGTCAGGCATCATTAATAACCACAACAAACACGTTTATGCTGATGAAAATCCACACTGTACTGAAATAAGACATTTTCAATATGAATTCAGAGTAAACGTGTGGGCGGGAATTATCGACAACTTTATTATTGGCCCGGTTGTGCTTCCACATCGATTGAATGGGGTCAACTATTTAAATTTTTTACAGCAAGTATTACCTAATTTGTTGGACGATTTGCCGTTATTACTTCGTCGTAACATGTGGTTTATGCACGATGGTGACCCCTCATTTTACAATACCCGTTCGTCAATATTTACATAATCTGTATCCTAACAGGTGGATCGGAAGAGGAAACGATGCTCCTATAAAATGGCCACCTCGAGCACCAGACTTAACCCCTTGCGATTTTTTTGTGGGGTGCAGTAAAAACTAAAGTATATGCCTCTGCAGTTAATAATGAAGAGGAATTGTTTAGGCGAATCCAAGACGCAGTTAATATTTTACGAGGTAATGCAGGAATCATGGAGAGGCTGCACTACAACTTCGTAAAACGGATTACTTGTTGCATAAGAGAAAACGGTGGTCACTTTGAGCATTTATTGTAAAGTGATCATAACTCTTTTGTTATATTTTATTATCTTGTATTTATTAAATAAAATATAAATGAGAGTTTTGGAATTTTCGTTATTTGTTGCAGAACGATATGCTGATATTGTTGACATAAAGTTTCTAAATAAAGTCAGCTACTAACAAAAAAACTGAGAGTAATTGTACAGGAGGTTAAAAAAATGTGCTTATATTTGCATGATACATGATTTTCTTACATTTCTAATAACTGCAAAAGATTCTAAATAACGTCAAAAGTGTCAGTTAGACTTATAACTGCGTAGCCCAAAATGGTTAAAATCGATCAAGTCGTTTTCGAGATATTCGGAATAAACAAAAATTTTCTCAAACTTTGGCGCTCTCTAGCGGCTAAACGAAGCAATTTTGGAAATAAGTAAATTGGGCTAAATCGGCTTAATTTGAACCCAGGAGTCTGTGGTCTTCCGTTGTACACGTCTTTTCCGGACACCCTGTATATTTCGTTCAACTTTTTTTTAATATATTAAAAATGTTTACTTTATATATTATTAATGGCTAATGTTGAATAACTAATTGATGTAGTTATGGTAAACAAATTGTAACTCTAAAAAATCTTGTCATCTGGAAGGAAGTGCTAATCTATTTATTTTAAAAATAATAAAATGTAAGCTACATTAGAATAACAAAAAGGATGTAGATGACTCACTAGTGTTGGTTTGTGGTTAATAATATGTAATAGTCACTGAAAACAGTTATTTTATTTAGTTGAGTAGTTAAAATGGGAAGTGTTACAAGAAGAAAGAAAAACAGGCTAGATGAGGTAGAATACTGAAAGTTTTTGTAAATTTTTTTAAGAAATTTTTTGTTCTAATCTTTTTTATTATAATATCAACTTGTTGATGTAGCATGACCTTTAAAATTCTTACAGGTGTGGTCACACAGGCGGTCCCAGTCACTTCCGCCTAGATTAGGAGTTAAAATGCGGCTTCCCAGTCAGTCAGAACTGAAACTTTTGTTTTCTTCCCCCTTTTTACAGACTTATAGATTTCACTCTGGACTCGGCGGAGACATCTGTGTCCACGAGTACATGGCCGAGAGTCGGATATGTTTTTCATTTCCACGGCAGATTCTGTAAGTATATAAACCAGTGATATGTTTGGCCCTATAGTAATTAAGAATTAAGTTGAATTTCAGTAGTTTCTTTTCAAACATTCCGTGTCAGAATTGTTTTAATTTTGTATGAGAAATCCACCATGTACAGCTTAATGACAACAGAAATAACAAGTGTAGCTGGTATTGTTGCAGGCTTGTCTTCGTAGTGAAATATAGCCAGTATACAGGGTTAACTATGACTAAGTACAAAAATTTTAACCGTGTGCTCAGGGAGGTCTAAAAGACAATACAAAATTTATTTCGGAATTCTAGCTCGATGTTTAAAAAATAGGGCAAAACCCTCTTTTCCTACGGAAAGTCGGCGGCGCGTATGACAATCATTCATCGTCTGACATATCTAGATATGTCAACTACCATGCGGTCGTTTTTTCAACATTGTCAAGTGTAAAAACGACGAAAATAAACATTTTTATTAATAATAATAATAATGTCTAAGTACCTGATAGATAACAGCTAATCCGGTTAGCTACAGTATTTTATATTCGTTCTTTCGTTGCACACTAACATATCCGATATAAATTACTTTATTTAATTACTATAACACATTTAAAATTAGTCACTTAGCTGTTTTAAAGTAACAGTAAGTTCTAGGTTATGAATACTGCATTGCTAGTTGCATGTTGCATACTCTCCATGCTCCAAATCGTGCAGAACATGGTTAGTTATAATCTAAGGGTAATTTTTACAGAACACTGTAAACATCTTGGGCTGTTATAGTTTAAAATATTACTAATTATTTTATGCAAATATCGTCGATTACTGTTAATATTGTTGCTATTATTAGTATTACCAGAATTTAATTACACAACACAAGAAGTTTAAAAACTTAATGCCGTTAGTGCACCTTGCATTAGTGATCTATAGATGTCGTCTGTAGATGTTAAATAATGTAAGTATACGGTTACGTTACTCCCATTAGTTTGAAATAATTTTTCAGTACTTGTTTTTTGCAAATTTAATATTTTGCATATTATTTTTTGTATTTACAAACATGTATTCATATGCCTAGATGACGGACAAGGTGCTAATTTATGGGAGTGTGACAAGTGCATATTATCGTGTGGCAGCGTAATACCAAAGACGTTTTCCGAGCCCAGAAAATATTAAGCTGAATATTTTTTGAACCACATTGAACAACTGTTGTAATGCCTTGACGGTAATCGTGTGGCAGTGTCTATGTACATTTGCGTGTATTTTTTTTATCCTTTGTGTTCTTTCCTGATGTAGCTAATGCACTTGGTCATGACTACCAGACCAAATAGGTACCTCACTCTAAACAAAAAGAATGGTTGAGGGAAGGAGAGGTCCCAGCAAGTACAAAGATCTTTGCAATGATAGGTTTTAATTTGAACAAGTAAGAAAACAGAAAATGATACATTTCTAAAATCTCTTCAAATATCAATCCTGGATATAAATATTAGTAAGAAAGGTACTGCCTCTCTGTGCAAAAAATTTTTTTGCTTTATAAATAAGTTTGGAAATTGATAGATGATTCCGTTAATTCTTATTTTTCCCCATCCCCTCTGAAAATATTTGTACTAAGTCATAGTTTGTGTGTTGATGAAATTATGGGGTGTTCCCATTTTTTGTTCCCAGCTTTGGTAAAGGATAGAATATGAAAAAATACGTAATAGGGGTTGTTTCTTGTAACATTTTTTACAATTTTATTATAGTATCTACTAAACAAATAAATATATTTTTTTCTATTTTGGCATTAACAACTTTTAACTAAATACAGTAGCATAATTATGTAATTTTATTCTTTTTTAAACTCTCTAAACTTATATGCTAATAGTGAAAATTATTTTTACTGCACAGTAGAAAAATTTTGACCTATTTTGAAGGTACATTTGGTAAAATGTCTTAGAGGCCTCCTTATCCAGATATTTTGACTTTTTCTTCTTATCATAATGTACTACGACTAAGTAGGTAGAAAAATAAGAAGAATATTAAACTCTTATTTATCACATATTTTGCACATTTAACTTTTAGAAGGTAGACCAGCAAAATAAACAGTAAAATTCGTTGTTATAATTGAAATTCTGTTTGTATTGTGATTATTTTGCATTCTCCTTCAGTTTTTAGTGTTTTTTTTTTTTATTTTTAAACATTTCATTGGTATTGAATATAGGAATTTATTATTTATAATATAGATATTTACCTATAATATAGTTTTCCGGTTGGTTTTTCTAGGTTAGGTTAGGATTATTTTATGTTTTCCTTCAATTTTTAGTGATTTTTTCAATTGCAAACATTTTGTAGGTATTAAATATAAGAATTTGTTCTATATAATACAGATATTTCCCTGTAATATAGTTTTCCGGTCTATTTTTCTAGGTTATTGGACAAAACTACCTCGGGTGCTTCAAACTTTTCTATTATCATTAATATTCCTTTCGTTCGATTTTCTTATAAAGTGGGCATTTTATTTAACTGTTTGGAATGAAAGAATAAATGCAAAATACTGCTTCTAACCAGATTAACTGTTGCTTAACATGTAACGGGTAACAAAACTGATGAAAAATATATGTTATCGCCTTTCAGGGATGTGTGGATTCAGCAGGAAAAAGAACTGCTTCAAGAGGTAGCAGGGATGGGCGAACTTCGAGAGCCTTGGCACTCTAGGCAAGTAGAGCTATTAGATAGGCATCTGCACCTCCTGCGTCTCTATTCCCAAGCGAGGGAGAATCT